>JARKIC010001317.1:0-132260 GCA_029378375.1 Mycena olivaceomarginata | reverse complement strand
TAAAGCTATTTATTTCAACTAAGGACTGAAATCTCCATCAGCATTATCTTCGTCACCACCGCCGAGAAGATCGTGGTCAAAAGTCGTGGAGGTGCGTAAGGTACGTGCTATGCGATGGTGACGCGGAGTATTTGGAGGGGACGGCGCGGATCGTTTCGCAGCTGTAGCGCGACCCACTGGGACCTGTGTTTTCAGCCGTTCCTCTTCACCTTCTCCGAGTTTAATTTTCGCGGTTAAAACCTCGCGAGTGTCAGTTGTGGTCGTGCGTTCCCAGTTCGGGTGGCTATCGACAAGGTGAGTGACCATGTTGTACTTCCAATGCACCTGGGGACACAGCGTGCATTTGACTGGTACATTTGTGGACGGTTTCCCGATGCTGGACTTCGAGGCTGCCGCGATCTGAAACTCGTACACCTCTTGGCACGAGGATACGGCTTTACCACTTCGAATGGCGACGGTACACCCACCGTTCGACGTCGTCCGACCGCAGAAGCCGCAGGGATAATTTGGAGACACCTAAAGAATGGTCAGAAGCGTGCAACACAGAGTTATCAACTTACGCACCGGCGTGATTACCTGATTGTCCTGAATTCCGCGCTGTTGAAGAAATATATGCCTCCCCATGTGATTCTGTCGATCCGGTCCCGCGACATCCTTCCCACACACCAGGCATTTTCTGCGCCCATCTTTCGGGCTTGGCGCGGTTACCGTAGGTAGAGAATGCAAAATATGTGTTTGTTTCTCCGATCCATCTGTTTTGCGTCTCAATAAAAGAAAGCACAGTGAAAGAACGAGAACACGTACCATTCGACTCTGTCCAGGTCTCGTACGGAAAGCTGCCGCCTTCTTTCACTGGACCATACACTGGGATATGCAGTCGGACTTCTTCATTCGAAGCGCGGGCCAACAAGGTTGCCTTCATGTTTTCGAGTTGGGAATTCAAAAATACCCACGTCGTTTCGACACTGTCTGGAACGTCGGATAGGTCGTTAGCGACGTCTGCGAGTAACGCCTGCGCCGGCATGAGGTCCAGTGATGAGAGTGGTAACACCAGGCGCCCGTTTACACAGATGCTGAGATGTCGCTGAAGTGCAACCGTGTTCGAGCTTGCACGCTTGGCCTTCGCAGACTCGAAGCCAATGAACTTCGTCGTCCACACCCATGAGAGTTGGTCGGCCGATTGGCGAAAGGGTACGAGAGACAGAATTTGGCCTGTAATCTCATATTTTGTATCTGATAGGGCAATCTCAGCCGTTGGCGCCGTATCAAGATACGTCGGAGGGTTTGTTGCATGAGTCTTGATAACAGTGCAGTGAAGAATTGCCAAGGCAACTTGTGAGGTATTTACGGCGACGAGGGTCGCAAACAGGCCCTCCAGTTTGAGCAGATGCTGCTCCGCGGCCTTGTCGTGGATTTCGGGGGCGGAGCGTCGGTCCCAATGATCTCCACCCGCTGACCAGCACCGGACACGCAAAAGCCGGTCGTTGGTCTTGCCCCGGTCAATATCGAACGTCTGGTCCATGAGCGTGCGCAGAATGCTCTTCTTGTGGACCTTTTTCCCGTTGCCGCTGTCATCAACGTTGATCCAGACCGAGTGGGGCTCAGATGGGAGTTGCTCCGCTTCAGCATTTTCCGCCGCCAGAGCTGCCGCCCCATCGAAACCGAGAATCTCTGTTGTAGATGGGGTCGACGCCTCCTGGGTCACGCCGGCTGCTGCTTCCGTTGGAACCTCCTCGTCCAATGAAGACCTGTCGGCGACGTCTCTCGACACACCCGGGTATTTTGGGCCACCGTTCGGCCGCATCAAGTCGAAGCCCTTCTGGCGGAAAATCTTGTTAAAATCTACTGTACCTGATATCCGAATGACTCCAGGAATTTCACCGCCCGCTGCAGTCCTTCATCCCAGCATGCATGGATATCACAAGAACCAGCGGTGAGGTCGGCAGTAAAGTTCCGGGGAGACATATGGTCAACGTCGCGGCTGCGCCCCAGCGAAAGACGTCGAGCGAGTTTCTCGAGATGCGGGTACTTCGCGTATATCTGATCTATCCGCGCTGACCCAAAGCGTCGACGAAGTTCGTCAATAGCCATGTTAGGTGAGTGCCCGCCAATCATTCTTGACCTCCCAAAAAGGACTTCGAGAACATCGTCCCCGAGGAGGCACAAGAAGACCTTGAGGCTCGGATTGAGGAGTTTCGAGTGCGCGACCTTGAAGATGGCACTTTTCACCATGCACTGAAGGTGGCCGTACAATTGATTTGGCATGAAATCAGATCCGTGTCTGAGGAATAACGCGCAGGAAAGATGGGCAAATTTCACGAGCTGGATGATCTGCTCGGAAAGGGTGAGGTTGGGGTTGATGAATGGGTCCAGCAGAGCGTCAAACATTTCGCCGAGGATGCAAAGTGCACGGTAAGTGTTCGCTTCTGCCGGAGTAAAGTCGGAAGCATCAAGGGAACGTAAATCCGCCATGAGGGTGAGGAGTTAACGGTGGACGGAACATGCTGAGCATCCTTGGGATTGAGCAAGGCATGGATGCTCTCGCCAGACCAATCATGGCCTTCTAGGCGTTCCAGCCAGTGCGCGAGCATGTTTTTATTGATCACGACGCCGTTGGCAAGAATCCCTTGTTTTGAAGAAAGAGTGCTGCGAATACCTGAGGGATATTGAGACGAGGAGGAAGCTGGAAATTAGATAACATACATTTCCAGTTATGCTTCGGATCGAACTCCTGAGTGAGGAAATCGGCGCTGGTGAATAAATTCAACCCCGGCAACCCCCGAGACATATTGATGCAACGGATCTCCAGCCTTGACTTCCCGCTCCATACAGATGAGGTGCAAAGCGGCCGTTCGGTTGGGGTCACCGTCGGATGCGATAGCCGCCAACGGACTAAGCCGTATTTCGCCGTATGGGGAGATCTTCCAGCCAGCGACGAACATCTGTATATTTAATGCAGCGGTTTGCCACGAGCTATGCTTGCACGTCGGCATCAGGAAGATTGGTTTCGCGCCATAAACCCGTTGGCGCGTTCCGTGAGATCGCCGCAACGCTGAAACTCCTTTCCGACATGGACACGACCGTCACGAACGGACAAGGCAGCGGCGCGAACTGCCGTGAGGTTGGTACCCATCTTGAAGGAGTCCAACTCGGTGGCGGCATGTTCACATAGCCCGGCTATCTCGTCTGTTGCCTCCAGATAGCAAAGACGACCATCACCCGCAATCTCGTCCTGCGAGAGTGTATGGAGGACCTTCCCATGCTCCCCAACATCAATGTCTTGAAAAGCATCTCGATGTTTTGCAGGATGTCGCGCATCTTCGGTCTACCGACCGTAATGCGGAGTGATACCTTGCTGCGCGCGTCGGCAATGGTGAAGCGGGTCGGGAGGGCAAAAGGAGATTTGTGGAGGGCGTGTAACAGTGAATCACCTCCGTACTCGTACGCGAGGGTGCCGAGGGCGTTGTCGAGGTTGGTGTAATTTTTAGCGAGATATTCGCCCCGGATTGCCCGCCATACCATTTCCGTGGTTTTCACTGTGCTCCAGCCCTCTTTGTGTGCATTAGAAAGGAGCCGAGGAAGGGCTGGAACATCATTCGTCGATATGACATCGACCAGCGTGCGATACGACCCAACGCGTTTCTGTGCTCGAACTAGGGACTTCCGAACATTGGTAATCTAAAGGGCAACGGTGAGGTATGCATTTATCTCGGCAGTATTTACATACCTGCAGGGCGCTCCCTTTTCAGTTGTTTGGATGGCCCCTCCAGCTTTCTTGAAAGCTGGTCGTGACTAAGTCGGCTCGAAGATTTCTGCCCCGGAGACTGTTGTGCCCATCCACGGACAACGTTCACAGCAGGCCCCAGACCTAAACACGAAACGCAACCCGCCGCGTGGCTTGCATGGGATCCGGTGCAACGTTTCGAGCGCACTGCATACTGGGAACTCATGTGTACATATTATGAATCTGTTGGTAATTTGGTGCAGATTGTAATATAACAACTTGTCATAGAAGGGGATCCACTTGGCACAGTAATAAATTCTGAAAATTGTCCAAAACTGTCAGTATTTCCCTGCTGACAGCTGGTCGTTTCACCCTGGCACAAACCTGTGGCCCTGTGGGCTTGAAAAATAAGTTTACATATGCTAGAAAGTGCACACAAGCCTTTTGGAAATAAGAGTTGTTGTATGGTCCTGCAGACCGCAATGAATTTCCGCAGAAATTACACCCCTTTTGCACGGACTTCGCTAATCTGGATTTTTCGCTGCAAAGCCACAGCCATGCCGGGTTTTTGTTGGTATGTCAGACTCAGTGATGCTGTTCGGAAGTTTTGGGGTGCTAAAACCTTCAGGGAGACCCCATTTTTGGTACCAAACCCTCTTCCGGTTACTTTTTGACACAGCGAGTATCATGTACAGTCCTTAACCGGGAAGCGAAACGCTTAGACTGCGCCGTGGATTGTGAGATCACCAATGCTCCAATGACATCAGTTCTTGTTGCAGACCAGTGCAGTTCCCTCCCAGCTACCAGCTCGTCGAAAGGAACTTGCGATTATCCCTTCTTTTCACGGAGAACGAGAGCCGTCTTTCGACGAACATGGGCCAAAAAACGAGGAAGCGAAACGATATAATTTGCTCAAATTCAATCCATCTATGCAGCTCCGAGACATGGGAGGTGCATAAACCCCTTCTGCTGAGAGGAACGAGCTTGTGTGTCTTCAGAGTGTTCAAAAATCTGCCGCCTCACTTGCGACTGATAAGCCATTGACTATGAACACTTCATAGAGAGTGCATTCATGTCCCGGAAGGTTGGGATCATCGGCAACCTTGAAGTGCTTGAACGACACAGTGTTTTGCTTCCTAGTGGCGTTTCGCTTCCCGGTTAAGGACTGTAGTTGCTGTGATAGTCTCCTCAAGGCTCTCAGGATGTCGAGTGTAAACTTTGTTGCGGGGGACCACACAAGCGACCTGAGAAAGCCACCTAATGTTTCGGAAGCCACCTGGATCGCTCCAGGTGACTTTCAGAAACTCTCTATTTTTACAAACTTGAGCTGTGACCAAAAGTCGCTAGACCCTCAAACTTTCATTTCGGGTGATTAAAAGATTCAGAACGGGATTGCATAAGTCCTCGTAACAACTTCTAGGTTCTGCTTCTTGTAACCAAACCGCTGTTACCCTTTTCGGAATTTGAGGGACTCTCTTCCGGAAAACAGAATAGATGTTCATCTCTCACTGGAGAGATGAATGTAAGGATCCTGCGTCTCTCCCTTCTTCGCCCGGTCACGCGGCTCGGCCAGATGCTATAGAATCAAATAACCTCTCGGCAATCATAATGCTGCGGAGCCCACAGAGCACTCACGTTTTTCTTCGTCACGTGCCTCTCACTCTGTTGCTGAGTGCACCTGTATCCGCTCCTGCGCTCGCAAAAATCTCAGATTAGCCATGACTCCGGGGTTGAGGTGAAATGAAAGGGACGGACCCGCAATCCTTCTGAGGTTTTTGCCACTGCCCTGAACCAATATCCATATCGATCTACTCAGCAGAGGAGGGAACGAGAGGCAACGCACTCTGCAGCAATTCCTCTAACAGCCACCGCCAGGCATGTTCCTCCAAAAAACTCATGCATTGTTCGCAATACGAGTCAGTTTGTTCCCAGCCGTTGAATGCGGAATTTTTCTGCCACGACGGATTGGCAGCGCGCCTGACGAAAAGTTCGCAGATCCAGGGGCCCACCACAATGTTACGCAACAAGTCCAAGAAGTAGCCACATATGGTCCGGTTTTCCTTGAGGTTACTTGAAAGGAGGGCGGTCGTAGGTTGGAAACGATTCCAGTCTGTGCACTGGCTGTTAACGCCGGAGGGGGGAGGGGACCGTTCGGGAAGACTCACTGGCCTTGGTGAGCAAGTTTAGCCCACCTGGGGTTGAGCAATGGGAACAGGTGTCGGTCGCTCCGTTGATAGAATCTAAAATCCCGTTGGACGAGGGCTCTTTTGTCTTTGGAGGTTGCTTCAGCTGTAGGTATCGCGTTCTCGGGGGGAAAGCAAACCTCACGCAGAGCCCAAACGGTATCGAAGGCACTTGAAAAGTACCCCTTAAAGTACTTTTCCTGGTTGTGGCCATACGCTAGTAGCTGGAACCTCTCGCGTACGTCGGAGAGACTCCGATATTTCCAGGCGCAAATCGCGCCAGCGGGGCCAGTGGACAGCAGGATATCGATCTGATTGAAGTCTGGGCGCAGTCAGAGACAGAACTCAATCCAGCATCAAGCTCACAATATTGCAGGCCGCCCGTTAATCCCTCCATGATCTCGCCCAAGAATTGCACGATTGTGTACAGCTCCAGAATCCCACCAAGCGGATAGGTATTGAGCACAGCCACGCGATTACGACGAATTTGCTGGATCTCCTGGTCGGAAAGTGTGTCTGTGTCCGCATAGTGATCGGTATTAAATAAATTGCAGTAGAATAATACGAGGTACATCGCGCGGCGGAAGCGGTACGATTCAGCCGGAGTTAGAACGCTCGTTTTAGAGGTGCGATCTTATTTCTGATGGGGGAGGGGGGGGCAGCAATAAAGACGTGAGTTCATATCGATCAGATATTAACAAATACACGTGACGCACGTTAGGCTGTATATGTCCTCTAGCCGTGCGACATCCTTGGAGTTTTGCTCAAGCTGAATTTTGTTATCGGCAGTGAGTACGCTTCTATTCCGGTCCTGTAGGTGCTCCACGGCCCCGGTTATTGGCTCTAATGTGCTATCTAGGTTCTCAGCAGCCAGCGCCTTCAAGGCATGGGGCAGGGCCGGCCCGACAATGTTGTACCCCACCGCTTCCATTATGGACTATGAAGGGATCAAAATTGAGGTTATAGAGAGAGAACGACCAACATAACATGCCTTTGGATGTGCCATGAAAACGCGGTAGAATGCCCTACACACCAGGGTCATGGACTGGAGATCTATAAATGTGGGGCACAACATCATGATACGGTCAACAATATCGCCGTCCAGCGGCAAGTTGTTCACACTTCCCCAAGTCAGGGCAACTATTTGTTTAGTTAGAGTCTACACCAACCGTAAGAATCTATATGAAGTTTGATTAAACAATCTGCGTCTCGACGGAAAATCAGGTTTGATCATTGATTGTTTAGTCACATCAAAGGGGACAAGGAAGGCCAGGGGCATTGGTGAGGTATGGAGGTTCTGTTTAATCACGGGTTGTTAATCATGGATAATTACAGTTCATGTTCAAACATAAACATAAACATGAACAAAAACAGTGTTCACTAAGGCTCGAAGGTGAAAATGTGCCAACCATGGGACTCGAACAAGTGACCTCTCCAAAACTGAGGAAAGCGGAGAGAAAGCACCATAACCACTAAGCCACGCAACCATTACAAACTGCCTACCAGCCTGGAATAAACCAGGTACTAATTAACATTTTGGACTTGACTTTTTGCAACCAACTTACAACACAGACAAGAACTTTTTTGCTCTCCACTTAATAACACTGGTACATCTAAATAAGTCCTGGGGAGGATTATTGAGATCTTCATTTCACTGATGCAATTTCACTGTGATAAACTTATAGGTTAGAAAACAAATATGGGTCTCACAGTATTCAAAGTGTAGGAATTTGGACAATGATACAATTTAAACAATACTCTAAAGGATAGGGGCCTGGAGGATTCAAGAAACTGCAGGAGCCCTTTTGAATGTGCTGTTGAACACATTGCCCACTGTGCACAAACTGTTCAAAGCTTCACTTTCATACAAGTGGCTGCTCAGCCTCCCTGTGGCACTTGATTGCTGGTCATCACACAGTTCCCAAGAGTTTTGTTGGGTAGGAGAGTGCAACTGTGATCTGAACAGCACTCCAAAGGCCGTTGTGGGCCTTACCCAATTGTGTTCAATCTCTATACTATGCTAGTCTCCCTAGTCAGACCAATAAACATGTGTTTTTTTTTTTTAGAGAGTGAGGTGGGAAAAAAAACTGTTTATGGTCTGATTTTGTTCGCGCGTCAAATACTGTAGGTCGACCTTCGGGCATCTCGGCGACCAAATCGGGAAGGTCTTCCCTGTTGTGGTCGTGGATGTTCCCATGGCACATGCGAGACCAACTGGTAGTGGAACAATAAGCCCTTCTCGGCGGTCCAAAGAACTTATGAAGCCGTTCTAACCCTCCTACAACATTTTATCAACACCAAGGGTTTTTATCTGAACTTACATCGCGTCAAAATGCTCGCGATGTGGTTGTACTTCGTGTGCACGTGACTGCCAACCGCGACCCACGGTGTCAACCCATCAAACAAATATAGACTAATACTATGCTACAGCATGACATGCTGTAAACAGTACTTTTCTCAAATTCTGCCCACTCTCTAGCTCCTTCCCATTGTCTGATAGCACCATTATCTACTGAACAATCCAACTTTCTCCCTCCAGCGCCTGGTCACCTTCCGTTTGCGTTCCGTCAGCTCCAAGACTCCAACGGTGTTATCGTTGCCTTCTTCCGTCCGACGCGCCAAACACGCTACCAAATTGGCGACGTTTACGGAGAAATACACTTCCTTCGCACGGCTGGCTCCGGTACTGTGGTAGGCGCTTTTGAAAATTCCCCTGCCAACAGCGCACCACTTTACTGACTATCCCTGTATTACGCAGATGCACCCTCCAATCATGGATACTGTAACTGTTACTGCGATGTTGTATCGGTTCTGCGCGGGGTGGAATATCACGATATCCCCCCAGTTGTGGTGACAGCTCGACGCAACATGCAAAGGCAGTTGGAAGCCTGAACATGGTGCGGAGAAAGCGGAGGGCGAATATCCATGTTATGGAGCTAGTGGAGGGCGACTGCACACAAGATTCAATTTATTGGATTTTTTTCAACCTCCTGCCATGCTTTTGGTCTGATGCAAAGTCCTGACAAGAAAAAAAATTGCCCTAGGTTTGCGCAAAAGTCCGGACAAAATTTTCCAAAGGGCGAAAATAAAGGCCGCCATCCAATATGCCTCCTCGCCCGGTTTGAAAAAAATTAACCCAAGTCGGGTTCGAAGCCGAACAATGTGTCATTGACGCCAAAATTGGTCGGAACCCCGCATACGCTATCTAGCTGTAGGAGGGGGGGGATTGTATTATACTCGCGAGGTCCACAACATGAACAGTGATTCCACAATTTTGTTGAGGTCCTAAATCAAAGGCCGCCATCCAACATGCCTTCTCGCCGACGTTAAAATATTAAACCCAGAAGAAGTCGTGCGCGAGACCGACCAATGTGTCGTTGACGCCAAAATCGGTCGAAACGCCGCGCGGCATATCGATTAGAGACGCATGATAGCGATGGCGCGAGACTACTTAGAGCTGGTAGATGTGGGTAATTCTCCCCCACAGAGAGAAGTAGGCGAAATGCCTTCTGCCTCCTCGTCAGATGCAAAAGTGCTGGTCGGGTCGAAATGAAAATCAATAAATGAACCCGTCTCTGCCCTCCGAAATGCTAGAATTGGACCCCTATGTGGAAATATCTGGGCTGCCGGCCTCACGACGGCTGGTGGGTAAAATTTCAAACTATTTTCATTATGACCATTTTGGCGTATCTAAGTAAAAAAACACAATTGTTCTGAAAAGACACCACATGATATAGCAAAATTTAAAACCATTTTCATTACGGGTATCTACAAAACACGCAAAATGACAGCATTGTGACACCTAAACCTCATCGATACCACTGTACATCGCAAATTATGTCTCTCTGTTCGTCCGCTGATTTTATTATTTGTTTTCTTATGCAAACGGCTGTAAATCCAGAGTTTTTACATTTTTGAATTTCTGTGATCAATATAAAGGGGGAGGGGACCGCGGAGCGGTCCCCCGAGCGCTTGTATTACCTACACCACCATTTCAATAATTTATTTGGATGATGTTGGCTTTTGATGTCTGATCAATACTTGTTGTAATGTCGTGAGAGCATTAACCAGACCTCGTACCAATGTTTTGGTCCGAGATGTTGCACAGATGTCGGTCCAACGTTCCGTAATGTTTGGTTGACATACCCGGAATATTCCCAGATATGTCAAGCCATGATTTGTGACCAATTTAAGATATGGGACAATTATCCATTGCAAGCATAGATCTATTGAACACAAGCGCTCGGGGGACCGCCCTCCCCCTTTATTGATCAGAAATGCGAAAAAACCCCTCAGAAAACAAATAATAAGATCAGTCGGACGGAGAGAGAGACATAACTTAATTTACTATGCAAAGGGAGATTTACAGTGGTATCAATGAGGTTTAGGGCCGTGCAGTGCAATCTTGTGTTTCGTAGATACCCCTAATGAAAATAGGTTTTTAAATTTTGCTATATCGTGTGGTCGAGTTTTCAAAGAAACTTTCTTTTGTTGCGAGGCAATAACGATGCAAGTAAAGTACAACTCTTTTTTGCCAGTATCTCTATCTTTATAAAATCACGCCTGTCTGAAGCCTTAAAGTGCTCGGGGGACCGCTCACCGGTCCCCCTTACAGAAATTCAAAAATGTAAAAATCCTGTCGGCGTTTCTTGTTCCTTAGATAGGTGCTCTGCAGTGCACTTTGGAGTCAGTGTGAGGCATTGGATACTGACTCACTCAGTAGTTAGTAGTATATAAGAGGAGTGTAGAGATCTAACTTGCCAATACACTTACCACTACATCTGTGTGATCACTTGGTCGAGCCGCCAGCGCTCCCTACCTTACACTTTGCACTCACTGCTAAGCTTGCAGTTTAAAGACTTCAAAGTGACAATTAGATTCCATCTGTTATTAGGGCCTGATCGGGTGCACTAGAATTGCATTAGAATTGTCTTAGATTCCACTAATAGAATTGGCCAGGTAAGATCCGAGCTGGAGGCCCCCAATCACCCATGCTGCAATAGGGCTATATATAGAGCGTCACTTCATCACCGGCGCGGGGACAGAGTTTCATGCGGGGTCGCGGCGATGATGGGGATTGCGATCCGAGATCTTCCGGCATCGGCATCCTCCGACAATCATCCGGCTGTCGGGCCTCATGTAAGATCTGACCCGATTCTATAATTGGATTCTAAGCCAATTTGAGGCAAACCAACTCCCTCACTCCAGGCCCGCTCCTCGTAACTAGCAGAACAAGTGAATGAATGATCAAGACAACCAGATTCTGCGCCCGCGGCGAAAAAACTCATTGAAGGGACGGCAATGGTACGGGTGTGGACGGCACCCAGCTGTATTGAAAAACTATAGATACGCGTCTGGAATTCTCCTTTACCGCTGGTGGCGGTGGCAGTAGTTTCCGTTCGATTCGCAGAAAAGCAGCCAAGAATGAGCAGTGAAACCGGGGCATATGGGAATGTGGGTTGGTTGATGGGCCACACATATTCCACTCGGATGATGATGAAATCCCGTTTATTCTCATTCTGCCCTCGGTTGGCTGGGTTATACGCCTATCATGTGGAGCAGGAAGCCGAGGAGTTACTGATCCGTCGGTGTTGAATAGGGCCGGAGTGTTTCCGGTGGTGATCGAACCCAGACGTCGTCAACCGGGTGCCGTTGCCAGTGAGGTTTTCCGCCGCGGGCGCCGAAATGGGTTG
This sequence comes from Mycena olivaceomarginata, assembly GCA_029378375.1. Lineage (NCBI taxonomy): Eukaryota > Fungi > Basidiomycota > Agaricomycetes > Agaricales > Mycenaceae > Mycena > Mycena olivaceomarginata. Next base: position 120,660 of record JARKIC010001317.1, on the reverse strand, counting down.
TATCTTGATCCTTCATTCTCATTCTACATGGAGGGATTCTGGAGTGGCGCTGGTTCTAGAATTGTGTTAGAATTATAGAATCGGCTATATTCTATCGGACGAGACCCGGCAGCACTCGCGGCGCAGTATGTAGATCCTAGGGGCCCTTTCCCCGGTGATGATGTGACACTCTATATACAGCCCTATTGCCTGGGTGATTGGGGGCCTCCAGCTCGGATCTTACCCGGCCGATTCTATTATTAGAATCTAAGGCAATTATAATGCGTTTCTAGTGCACCCGATCAGGCATAGTAATTAGATTCACGGTCTTGAACTTGATGAAGCTATCATCTGGCATCGGGTATATAAATATATTTATTCATTTCTTTGTCTACGTATACTGCTAGTAGCCCGCGTGAACCCCGTTTCTCTCACACGTGGATCGACTCAACGTTGTATTCAACCGTGCGGCTATTATTATATCTGACTACATTTTACTTGACCAATTGTAAAGTCTACAATAAACTGTTACTTGAATATTAACCCCCCGCGGATATTCTTCAAAGATCCTTGTGGATGTTCGCATGCGCCCGTTGGCCCAGGTTTGTGCTTTTGCCGCACAGCACGGCGAACCTCCTCCTCGAGTTCTGGCACGAAAAAGGTTGGGCTGACGGCCACGTGTTAAGATCGGCCACACTCACAGATCGGCCCTTCGTCGGCGTGATAACCAGTACTATTGAATGTTCCCACCTGAAAGATATCAGTTATTTGCATAGTGACTAAACGAGACGAACTCACAAGAAGATTATGCCGGAGAATAAACTCCTTCAAGCAAGCATTTGCATGACGGATCCCGGCTCCCGACGTAGGCATGCGAGAGCGAAGGTGTTGGCAATGTGCCAGCTAGGTCAAGAAATTAGGTGCTGCATAAAAAGTTCAAGAGTGGTAGACGTACCTTGAAGCTGTGGTCAATCTGGCCAATGCGCAAGGGTAACAGAGCAGTATGCTGCTCATATTCATGGGCGTGCTCTTCAACGAATTTATCAAATATATCGCGAAGCCACTGCGAACTTGGCACGAAGCCATAACAGTTGTACTTAAGACAGAGGGCGTAGAACCTAGACCAGTGACTGGTCTGTCTATGAAGGCAAGCCTGTCGATAGACAGACCAGTCAATCTGAGTTTGAATCACCAATACAAAAATCTTACCATAAAAGGTTATTCCGGACCGAGTTCCGAGGGGGGTGACGTCACACACAAACAGCAACAACAGAGACAAATGCTCACCTAGCACATTCAAAACTCGACCATTTTTGCTCGAATAAAGCGCAATACACTCTGGGATGCAATGTGATTCTACTTATGAAAAATCTCGGAATTACATGCCGAAACAAGTGAGTTATCCAATAGCCTTTTTTGGTAACTCTTTTGTGATCCAAATTTAAACTCAGATCGACCAGCCTGGCAACGGTGTTACCAGCGCAACAGTCCCCGCAGCAAGAACAAGGCACAGAAAGATCTTGTCAACCTCGACTCACCCGATCGAATGAACAGAACCCCGAAGCGATGATTGAGAAGCCAAGACTCCAGAGACAGAACCAAGCCAAGAGACAGGGGAAAGACTTCGAAGCAGGGATCGATGGAGGAAGAGCATCGCAGAAAGTGGTGCGAGCAACATCATACATTGGAGGAGAGAGCAAGTTACGTCTTGATGGCTGAGTGACGGTTGGGGTGATTTGACGTGTCCGTCCGACATCGGGCGAGAATTTTGGGGATTGCTCTCAGCAAGATTATGAGTTAGCATCGACAATCATTCGGCTTTTGTGCCGTCCACATATTTTGGCAGAGAGATCAGTGCTTATGCAAAATAGATGACGAAAAGGTGATGCTCTGCAAGTGGCTGAAGTTAAGGCTCCCTAAGACCCGTACCTTACGGTAGCGGGAATCAATTAATGTAAGCCGGTCCGAGGCGCGTCCTAGACCACTGCGGGGGCTGCTAGGTACTGTAAAGATTTGAGGGACGCGAACCTCGCATAGGCAGTCTCCACTACGTCCATGGCCTCTTCGGCCGTTCGTTCGGTGGCGTCATCCGGCGACCTCGAGCAAAGCCCTATATCCTCCATGCTTATCAAAGTCTGAGACAGTGAAAAGTCCATATCATACTCCTTGCTTCTCGGCACAATACGTAGTCTCTTGTAGACAGACACTACAAACAGTTTTTTAGCTCGTACTCGCTTGTTTGTAGCGCAATATGTACGAGTTCAGAAGTGGAAAAGTGCAGGCAGTTGAAACACATTCACATCAGAGTCTGAGTAATGCCCTTGAGCATTGGTTTGCGCTTTCAAAGTACTCCAGAGACTCCGTGAGCGACTCGCACAACAAGGATTACTACTGCGACTAGGTACGTCGTCACCGATCATCCCTTCTGGCTTGGTCTTATCTGCAGTGACCCAAGGTGTGTGGACGCCCTGGAAGAACATCCTGAAGGTACATGCTCGCGCTGCATCTCAGGCGGGGGACTACGAGGGTCACTGTCGGGGGATGACGTACATAAACCTGGTGTTCTACAGCTGGAACCTGTTCCCGCACCTGCCCGACCACTTTGTGTCGGAGCCTGATGTGCGGGGCACATCAGGTCAGCAATGGTTGGGAATAGGACAAGCACCAAGCACGCATGTATCGGCTTTCAGCAGCGGGTACCTCTTGTCCGGAAAATCCCGCCAGTGCACAGAAAGCCGGTAAAATCATTGTAAAACCACCTCTGAACGCCCGACAGTTATGATTTGCAATGCATACTCATCAGAATCATTCATAGACCTCAATGTAATTTATTCATTGACTAACTAAGTTGGTCTTCAACCAATCTTCAACTTGGCGTTGACTTAGCAGCTTGTTCGTGTTCAACATGGGAATTAGTAGAGAGGTAACTCAAAACATGGTTCAAACCTCAAATCCAAAGTCCCAAATCTCAGCCACATCAGTTGACCTCACCCTGCCCTCGGTCTCGGCTTGACCGGCCCGAACACCCTTGATTGAAGGTGCAAAGACATAGGAGGATGGAGAGCGAGCTGATATCCGAAATCAATCAGCCGGAAACAAAGCGTGGACTTGTTGGCAACCGTATAGGTGGTGACTGATCACGTCACGATGCGCAGGATGCCACGTAAGCACTTCGTAAGCACCTCTCCCGCGATCGCTCACTCCGTGCAGAGCCCTCGGTGCAGTGTCGGCAAGAAAGGTAGGTATGGTGCGGGTCACCTAGCTGCCGCTACCCCATGCTTGAGATTTTCCGGGCTGAGTTTTGCCTCTATTTCTTATCCCTCTTTAGAAAGTGATTTTTTTGATGATACAAGCTGATCCTAAAGAGGGATTTGTATTTAAATCAAAACTGAAGGAGGTAAACTTTTTTCTTGCTGTCGAATTGGCCACAAGCGGGGGAAATAATGGAAATTTGGGCTGATTGTGGCTGTGTACAGGGCCAAAAAAATTCTCCGGCCAATTGGCCACTAAGTTTGGGTAGCGGCAGCTAGGTGACCCGCACCATAGGCTTCGTCGTCCTTGCTGTCGTCCAATGGCGCACTTCCTTACACATCCGATAGGACTCATGAGCATGGCTGCGCAGCAGGAGTCACAGGACAGTGTGGAGACTAACTTCGCAGTCTCTTTGCTGGAGTTCAAAAACGCGCAACTTCATGCAGATAAGGTCATCTTGGACAACTTGATCCTTTTGTGGCCAGATTCTTGTCCATCAGAAGACCACACCGAAATCGTCTGGACTTTTGCACGGCTATTCATGGCATGGCGGGACGCCGTTATCAGGATCAATTGTGTTGGTTTCCCCAACGAGTCCGCCGAGGACACAGGTTCGTTCATCTGATTTTCTTCCACAGAGTTCTGATGACGCTCCAGTTAAGTCCCTGACGCGGCAGATGACCTGTATCGGCTCAGTGGAAAAACTATGCAGGGAATGGAGAGCTGAGGCACTAGACATATGGATATTGAAATCCTGCAGACAATGCTGCAACACAATTTGCAGCAAGATTCTGTGACATAATCAGGGACTTCACTGTTACAAAATCCACTGAAGATGTCTGTTTATCTATTCCACGATACCCCACTCAGGCTCTGAGTATTTTTTTTGTGAAGTTTCTTCTGACTGTTGGATAAAATGTCATAATGTAAACATGGGTCGCAGATCTTTTCTGGTCTCTGGAGAGCAATACTGGGTCAATTCCTCCAAAACAAGTTACGTGGTCTTCAGCCAATATCTGTAGGTATCCGGTGGTAAGGTATGGATGAGCTAAGTGCACGTGATCTGGTGCAGTGAATCAATTTGCGGTTACTTTTTGTGATGACGAGTAGTAGTACTGGCGGAGAACTTTTGTTTTCTACTCCCTCCTTCTCCCAAGCTGAGCCATTCATGCCATTCGCGCCATTCCCGTCGATTGCGCCGGTTCATTCTGACCCTTGGCCGGTCCTACCCCCACCTCAGCCAGAACCCCCCCCGGAGGCGTCACCTGTGGTCGAAAATGCAACGGCAGGGAGTTCATCTGCTCCTATTGGCTCGAGGGTGCGGGCTCAACGAGTCCCCGAAGTCGATGTAAGGAATATTCTCCCGACAACATCGTCGCATTCCAGAGTTCCAACGGCGCGTAAACGGGATGGGGAGGTCGCTTTGGAACAGCCAAAGACGAAGAAAACTCGAAAGGTATGGTAGATTTTATTGCATTTATACGTGTGTCGGTACTGATAGCTGTCTTCGCCCCAGAATTGACACCGTGATGTTCCGTGTATGCCAGTGGGATGCTCGCTCCTAACCTCCATTGCTTTACACTCTGTTAAACTTTCCCGTACATATCATTTTTTTTGTTACTTACTATGCGCTCCGAGAGAACCGATTAGTGGAAGCAACTGCCGCACCGGACCGTTGCCAAAACGTGCCGCAGTCTAATTCAAAGGCCGGCACATATGGGCACCAAACGTGTCGGCCGTCACCAAATGTGCCGTGAGTGCACTTGAATGTGCCATGCGTGCAGGGGCCCGCATGCACTTTAATGGAATACAGTATATACCCGGTACTTGAGTCAGGGCTGGGTGAAAATGCCGCGACTGCCGCGGCAGTGCCGCGCACCGACGCGGCATTGCAGGGAATTGACGCGACACTGCCGCGGCGGTGGCTGTGTTTTGCTGCGGCAAAAGGGTAGAAGTGCCGCGCTGCCTTTCTTTCTTTCTACACGTGTTACTCCATCTCTAACTGGGTTTACGCAAGGTTTCTTAACCTAAATACATTGTTTGGGTCACAAAAGCCCCGGGGAAGGCCTGGTACCATTGACCCCACATCATCCCCCTTCTTTGGACTAGATTTCGACTGGATCTTGTTTATTTGAACTATCCCTGATGCCTGGGTTGCAATTTGACCGGAATGGTTCCAATTTCTTACTAAGAACATTAATCCACCATCATTGGGTCCATCTTATCCTGGGCCAAGATGACCTTATTGCATATATGCGAGCACAGAAACAATCTTAAATAAAGCATAAAGCATAAGCATGAGTTCCTGCCGGGCAAAGCCACGGCCCTACACCCCAAGTTTACTCAATCGGGGACCCCCGGGTTTGGGGCAGAACCTTGGTGCCGGCCGGTCGTGCCGTCCCTCAACTCAAGGAGCACCCATCACGGTGGATTTTGGATTCTGTGAATGGAGGAGAGGAATGAGGTTGGGCATTTCTCTTCTTTGTTTGACAGGTTTCTATGCACCAATTGCCAAGGTCTTGCAGGTATTTCGACTCAGAATTGGCATGGCTATTGTACCGTCTCTTTGGATTTGTTTTGAGGGCCCTGGTACTTTTGGACGATGGCTGAAGGCTCTGCATGTCAATGCAAACAAATGCATGAGCATGTCTGGGAGCGCAGCATTGCTTTCACGACCTCGTACCACCGCTTTCTCTTCAGAAAGGACACAGTTCCGTTTTGATCGCTGAACCGGTTCGGGCTTGAGATAGATGCCATACGATTGAATTTGTCTCGACACGATCAAATGATTAGATAGAGGACTGAAATTGGTTAAGCCACTTCTCCACCAGTGCCCCCGCACGATGTCTAAAGTTGTACTGTTCATCCCCCGGTGCTTGACTGGCACTCAGCCGGTGAATATGACGCAGTACCTCCGGAAGCTTGGAGAACTGTTATGTCTATAGCTCAGACCTTGTAATGGGAATTACACTGGTTCACCCACTACTAGATAGTCAAGACTCATCGCGCTGAAGCCCTCAATTGCGTTCAATTTTGCATCCGCTTTGGCGATGTCCTTGGTGCGCCTGTCAACAGAGATTCCATAGGAGCCACTCCTAACTCACCTCAGACTTGGGAACTAGATTTCCCAAAAACGTCCTTTGAAGGTCATATCGCCACTTACGAACCTGAAATGCGTGGCCATCTCCCCCGGGCAATTCAGATGTCGAAGTAACGGAGCTTGATTCTACTGAACCCTTTTTTTTCATCGTCCCTGAATCAATCAATTAAAATAAACTCATTCCCCGATCGTGAAACGTACGCGTAGTCCCATTTTGAGTGTTCGACAGCGCGTAATCGAGGGCTTCTTTGTATCCTGCCAAAATGGCCGTTCGCCGGGTAGCAGGATTGTTCATGGCCTTCTCAAGCCATTCTCGATCCACCTTTGAAATATTGTTGGGAGAAAGCCAAGCACTGGTGCGCTTGAATCAGTCTGACAGTGAGCAAACTCATGGCACTCAACTGATCGTGGGCCGGGAAGAATACAACTGCATAGTAACTGGCACGCCGCACTCCTCCGATGCTACTCTCACGCAGCTCATCTGGATCAACCACCTGTACGCGAAAAAAGGTTAGCCGCGCTCCATAAACAAAAGACTTGACCAACAATCCCTGGCCAAGCGGTGTGTCCGCGAATCTTTCCCAGAACCAAATCGCCCGGCTCAAACGTCGAAAGTTTGCCTTTCTTGTGAGACGTCAATCCCATGTTTTTAAGGGCCACTTTCCCTCGAGAGGGGGGAGCAAGAACTGTAGGAGAGGCAGGAGGTGTCGCAGCTTTGTGGACAGTTTGTGGATGTCACACAGCATGTGACTTCTCTAGGTCCGATATCCGATCAGTCGGCCTTGAAGCCGAGGATACTTATGTACCTCCCCCGGACATGATGGGAGTGTTGGTGATTTGATGCAAGTTGGCTGCTCGACGTCGCTTTCCTCTTGACCACCACCACTTTCCCCCACTTCGCTCTCCTTTTCGTTCCTCCTCTATGTTCCTCCTCCCATCTCAAGTGGCTTCATTTAATCCCTCAAGCTTCAAGCTACTATTCAGTCCACAAGCCACGAACACCTCCCGCATGTAGAAAAATACCGCGCCCGCGCCACGTCAGTCACATATTAATTACAGGCCTCTCATGTGACATTTGTAAATAACACGTTAATAACGGGTGAGAAAGATCGCGTTATTTAACACGAACTTTCTTACACAGTGATGTGTCGTTTATCACGATACACGAATCTACGGGTCAATGATACAACATTTTTTATTCTGTTTGCCTGCTGACGACTTCATGAAAAATCCCAAATTTCGGGATATCATTCTAGACACATGTTCATGCGTATTGCCTGATTCAGCGACCTGCGAAGAGCGCAAAACCAATATTTTATTTGTTTGTATCATTGACCGGTGATGGACTGTACACGTGGACTGTTTCGCCCGTGGGGTTGCCCGGTCCATCCCAGAGTTCGGGCAGGTTCCGTAGCACTTTTGGCCACTCATCCACTGCCGTACACACCCCGGCGAGTATGGGAAACGGATTCTGGTGTGGGACCCAAACTTTGGAAAGGAGATTGGTGGAGTGCAGGAGAGGTCGGTACTCAGCTCAGGCTTTCACCGGGGCTTTGTCGAGGCTGCGAAGCGAGGCAGTACGACAGCAGAGGGCTTTGAAACTCTTCAGTCTAAAAGGAGGCAGTACTTTGAGGACCGCATTCCCTTGGTCTAGACCTCACAACGTGACTTGGTATGGAGACCCATTTTCTCGAGCTTAATTGGGAGGTGATAGCCAGCGCGATTCTAAGGAAAACTGCCTCTTCAGATTTGCCGTTGCCGCCCTCGCCCTTGAGCCTAGGCCCGCCTCCCATACAACCACCGCAACAAGGACAGGCCGGCTGTATGATGAGTTTAACCACTTGGGGATCTTCAATTTGACTAAGTGCGCAGAAAATTGTGAAGCATACTAATTTGGCAGGCCCGTCGACCAGGGAATGAGTCCGACCGGTTCCGATACAAATGTGGTGTTATGCCGTTAAGGCTCCAACCATTTCCGTTTATAAACGTTTTCAAAATGGTTTTAACCGTTTTAATTTCCATTTAGATCGGGGGAGCAAGCTCCCCCAATTATAAAAGCTGTAGGATTAGAAAACCTTTCCAAATCGCAAAGACATCGACGGCAAGCAGGAGAGTATAAGGGAAAGTATGAAATTTCGCCACAACATCCTCGGAAAATCAGAAAATCTCGCGAAGCCCATCAGCGCCCATACGTCAGGTGAGGCTGATCGAAGCCATTCAATGGGAGTCCCAGTCTGTCGTCCTTCACCCACACCCGGCCTCAGACAGACCTTCGCCTACCATCCGTTTCAGACAGACGAAGCCCCGGGACTCCCACCTGAGACCGGCGGTGGGTGAAGGTCTGTCTGAGACCCCGGCACTCCCACAATGGCTTCGATCACTGACATGGGCGCTGATGGAATTATTCCAGAATCTTCCGCCGAAACTACGCGTAGCCCAAAATACTTTTAGCTGTACGACTGCTGCCACATTACCTGTCAGCTCGGGCTTCGACGTCTTCGACTCCCAAGAAGTGGAAATGGCCCGCACACGTTCCAGGTGCGCACGCGACTACTAAGGCCGTCCCTACAGCTCAGTCAGATAACTGAAAGGGTCTGTATAGCAGTTGTAAGGGAATAATCACTTGACAAGAGATATGGGTACATCCGAACGTGGGGAGGGGGGAGGGACATGGGGGGAGGGTATGGCGTTGATTGAAAGGAAAGAAAAGTACTGATGATATAAGTAAATGGTATTGAGAGGGAATTTTTGTGACCTGTATGGATGCTCTCAGTTCATCCCTTGTCCCGTCCCAGGGGATACCCTAGAAGAAGGGACCACCAACTCGTCGAACAGCCGATCGATCGTCTCCTCGTCAACTTCGGTTGCATGGCTGTTTTCGTCGAAACTAGGTGGCCAGTCGCTGTGGGGTCGAGTTGGGTCCCAACTCTCCACCGGACCAAGGATCTGGGTCCCCCCTGAAAATTTGCTCTGGTGGGGATAAGATTCTGGGCGGGAGAGAGGAGAGGGAAGAGGGGGGGCCATGGTGGTCTCAGCCGTTGGAAATGCAAGAGACGCAGTGGTTGGCGTTGTGAGAGTAGGGGATGGCAGCTGCTGTGCGAAGAGAGCTGCGATGACCCTCTGAGAGTCATCCAGTACGCCACGTAGATTCCTGTTCTCCTCCTCGAGCTCGCCCACGCGACGCTCAAGGGTCAATAACCTGGCCTTCTGGTGGTCCCGCGACTTCTGGGAAGATATTTTGTTTCGGAACTTTCGGTCGTGTGCACGGGCCTCCGAGTCCTTGCAGCCTGAGGACAACGAGAAACCGCTACTCTTGAAGGACGGACCGGTCCCCGGCTCTGACAGAGAGGGCATCTTGGACATTGGATGGCTTTGCAGGGCCAAAATAAATAAAATTACATAAGCATGAATCACGTGTCTGTATAATAAATGTAAACAGGACTTACAATACTTACGTGCGGAACATGCACCTATGCGAGTCACGATGGTGCGGCGGGGAGGGAGCAGGATACATCCCTGCTGGTGGAGGCGGCATTGCGGCCCACGGACCAAGTGGAGAGGGAGGGTGAGCCCGAGTGGGTGGGGAGCGCATGGGGCAGCTGGCGCAACGGAGTGTGATGCACGTAGCTGAATGACCAGTCACACTCAGGGTATCGGCGATATCATGCTACATAGCGCTCGTTTGCCCTGATCGGCGAGGAACTCCTGCAACTGTGGCCTCACCGCCGGGGCGAGGTGGAGCTTGACGGGGGTGTGGATGCCAGAGGGTGGGGCACTGTGGATGCTGGGAGGTGGCGCAGTCACTCGGGTCTCGACACTGGAACGAAGCAAGTCGACAGTCGTGCCGACAGTCGTGTGTATGGACGCGCGCGAGGGCATTTTGGATGCTGGTGAGATCAGGGGCGGCAATGGCATTTCGGCGGACGAGGTAGCAAAAGTCCATGGAGGCGAACAAGGTTTTAACCCTGTCCCAGGCAATGTAGCGAACAAGGTCAAATGCTAATCCGGATAATTACATAAGCACTTACCTTTGGCCTTTTGAATCGTCGCCGGTCCACTAGCTGAAGTCGCGGCAATCGAAAACCGAGATTGACCAGGTAACTCGGGGACTCCTGATATGCTGGTAACAGGAGTGCCAAGGAATGAATTCTCCCAATATATAGGCAAATATTCATAACTGTACCGGTGACAGGCGGTGAATGTCTTGCGCGCGCCTCTTGCCATGTGCGAGGTGGAGGGAGTACCTCGGCACCAAGAATGATCCTAGCGGTGGGGGACCTAGTGGGGATGTTGAACGACAGGAAATCAGTGACGATGTACCCTGAATCCGATTCGAATATACAGTTACCGGTATTCCTCCACGAGAGGACCATGGCACCAGCCAGGAACAGCGCTGAGCACGACGCTGGCGGTGGGGGGACCTGGTGGGTGTTGAATGGCAGGAAATCAGGGCACCAGGCACGAACGGCCCTGAGCACGACGTTAGCGGTGGGGGACCTTGTGGGGATGTTTAATGGCAGGAAATCAGTGGTGATGTGGGACTCACCCGGAATCCGAGCGCAAGATTCGAATATTAGGTACTCCTCCACGAGAGAACCAGGGAACCCGGCACGCACGACGCTGAGCACGACACTAGCGGTGGAAAAACCATGGCACCAGCCGGGAACGGCCTGAGCACAACGCTGGGGACCTGGGGATGTCAAATAGCAGGAAATAAGTGGCGATGTGGGACTGACAACCGAAATCCGAGTACTGGTACCAGCCAGGCCTTGAGCAGCGGGAGGAAACACCAGGAAATGAGCCCTAATCCGAGAGCCGCATTTGTACACGTTTCGGGGACGACAGGACTGAGGAACGGCGCAAAGCACTACGTGCCGTGGGAGACAAATGGACCAAATTAATACACACAAGACCGCTCGCTCCCATTTCCTGACATTCAAATTCCCGACTCAAGTGACAGGAAATTGCTGTCCCTCTTATTCTAGCCATCCAACATGCTTTTTTTCTTTTTTTTTTTTCTTGGTTATGTCTCGCCTCTATTTTTTTTCTTTCTATAGGCGATTGACCGTCTGACCAATCCTAAGAATCCAATAAATGTGTCGAATGCAATGCTTGCATTCAACCTGTGTGATGGATTCATTTTCGCTGCAATACACCGCAACTGACAGGTACTGAAACCACCACGGAAACTTCGAGAATAGGCCGTGTCCCGCCCAGGCTTCTGAAAGTCTCCCCTTTTTCAGCCAAAGGATAGCAGAGTGGGAAGAGGACAGAACTACGAAAGAAATCGCAGTTGGGATACCCTCGTACTCGACCGCAAAAATCAGGTCTCCGCGCTGCCTCTTCTTCCCTGGGTTTCGGCCCGAGAGCGCCCGCTGCGAGGGAGACTCGCCCCTCCCCCACTCACCCAAAATTCACCCCCCGCCCATACGATCCCCCAAAGCGCCTTGCCCCCCACCAAACAGCGCAATCCATGTCCGGCTCGGGGCATGCCGTTCAATTGATTAATCACACTGCGTTCCGAGGTCCCGTACAGTGCCAGTCGGCACTTCCTTGCAACTCACGTGGGGCTTTCCACATTGAGATTCCCGACCCGAAATTAAAATTTTGATAAGAAACCCAATGAAAAGAATGCGAATGGCACTATAATCGTTTTTTGCTTATGTAATCGGTCACTTTTTCTGCGTTCCGAGTTTTTTTTTTGTCTTTTTTTTCAGCCCCTTTCCGGGCTGGGGCTTTGAATATGGGTTCAAATGTGCAGAAACCACATTAATCCAGTTGTGTCATCCGGGCCGAGCCGTATCGGCTAAGTGTTAGACAGGTGGCTATGCAATGCTGACATAATCGGTCACTTTTCTTGGGCCCGAAAGTTGAAAACTTGTCCGGGGACCTAGCCCTGTACAAGCTGGATACATACATCCAAACCGAGTTGATTCCCACAGGTTTCAAGGCAACAAGTTTTTTCGACTGGCCTCTGAAAGCGTTACAAGATTTGTGACTGTTTACACCAAAAGCGGTAGTCACGAAGTGATGACTGGCACTGTAGACGGACCCTGTTTACGTGAGCTGACGTCAGTCTACGTCAGTCGACTACGTAAACAGAGTCTGTCTATCCCACGTAGACTATTTTTGGTCTACGTGGGCCTACGGCTGGTCTACATCTGTCGACCCGGGGTAGACCATGCCTGTCTACCACTGGCCCTACACTCAGGGAGTCCCTGCTGCCCTCTGCCGTCTGCTTTGGCATTCCGGTTGGGCTGTGCGTTGCTACCGACTAAAAATATTAATATCGTCCTGGTGATTTTATTATTTTGGAGGCTTCTCCCGTCTGCCCTGCAGATCTTGCTCGTGCGCTGGCATGGTTCAGTGGCTCTCCCTCATTCCTCTCTCTATTTCACTCCTTCTCTGAGTCTCGATGAGCCGCCAAACTGGGCCGTCGCGCGGTGCGATGGCCCCTGAACTCACTTCTAACAATGCCAATCTGTACGGCGAGGGAGCGCCGTTTGGTGATCCGTAAGTGTATTGTGCTTTCTTCCAAGTTTTTCTGACGCATTTCTGTCAGCTTCCAAGTGGCGCCCGCGCCAGTGGGTGGACCCGTATATTATGATGCACACCTCCTAGGCCATGGCCCTCCACCGTACGTCAAAATTAAGCTTTCGTTTGCTCGCGATGGATTACTTACAGGCTCACAAGTGGCACACCAAGGGCTACCACTCGCTCAACGTCGCTTGATATACCCGCAGTTTACAATCGAGATCGTCTAGGCTATAACCACGCCCGGGTTCCCTCCGCCAATACACGTGCCGCCGCCGTCAATTCCAATACCATTGCATATAATTCATCTTCTGTCAATACTCCCACTCAATCGAATCGCTACCATGCCCCGTCGAGATCGTTGGCGCCTTTGCACCCCCAGTTCATCATCTCCGAGGAACGAACTCAGATGGATCGAATGCTCGAGATGATGCAAACATTACTGAGCGACACGGCCGAACTCAAAGAGCGAATTTCCGCTGTTGAGGGAGCCCTCTCGGAACGCTTGCAGCCATCTATTCCTGCTCGCGCCACCGGTATAGCTGCCCAGCGCGGCGGCCGTGTTACTCGCTCGACGAGAGGTGCTCTCGGCGCCACCCGTCCTCCAGCCCGTCACGGTGCAACTCCCTCTTCGGAAGACTCCGACAGCGACACATCCCAGCCGACTACAACGGATGCGTCGACAGACACAGATCATGACTTCGGCAGCGTTGACGACGACGGTGTAACCTTTCAAGTCTTAGATATCTCATCCTCTGAGAAGCGTGCCCTCCAGGTCAGTTGTCCCAATATTTTAACGACACGGCTTTGATCCACGTTGTAGTCATATGTGACCAAAACATTTCGCCGTGTATGCCATGTCTCTGGGAGGCACTGGCCAGATCCAGATGTCGTCCGTACGAACCCCGTCACCCAGGAGGTCTACCCAACACCAGTTTTCAGTGTCCATGTTACGGACCTTCGCAATCGCGATCTCGTCGATGTGGTTGCGCGTAAAGCCCAAGCTGAATTACAAGTACGCTCTTCACCGTTGCCTAAACTGCGAACTTACCATACTCTAGAATCGCGATGCCTGGCCTCAGAAACTCAAGCGGCCATCGCAGGTGCCTGGGCCTACCTTCGACCTCGCATATCTGCGCGAACGATCCAAGGAGTCGTTCCGCAACCTCAAGCAGACGTGGAAAGAAACTCAAAACATCGAAGCTGCAATACAAGGCGACGTGAATCGTGTCAGCCATCGTCGCATGATGCGCCGTCGACGTGTCTGTCTCCATCTATCACTCCTCTCCACTATACTCACCAGCTATTGCAGAAATCGGAGCAACTCGCCAAAGTCGTGAACATCTTCGCCACCGACCACCATCTTGATCCTGGTTTTCTTGCCGATCTCATACACGAGCAGTACCTTTCCGACGAAGTCTCCGGGCCTGAGGATGAGGCTGTCGAGACCAGGGATGCATGGAAGGTGCGCCTAGCTGCCGCAGCCAACCTCCCCCTTGATCCGGCCGCACAAAAGAAGATGGAGATCCTTGAGCTCCTTGTTCCTGCTTGGCGCTCCGAGGCGGTGCGTTGTCGTTGCTGCTCTATCTTTACCCTCCGTGTCTGATGATGTTTTAGTATTCCTCCCTCATCCACGACCTGGAAAACTTCTGCCTCGACGGCACTTCCCCCACTCAAGAGCTTAATCTCAAATATACTCGGGTTGGGTTAGACCGTCCTTCAGACCGTATTCCACGGTATGCGCCGTACGATTTTGGAATTTCGATGGAATGGTGGAAGGAGAATAATGTGCCTGCGAATAAAACAGTGTTGAAGGGTTGGACAAAATGGCCAGAGCCGGATGAAAGCGGCCTTATCTTGGAGCGAGATGCGACGGGGGCGATTGTTGGTGCCTCTTATGGACAATAGATTCTGTCGGACAAAGTCACATATAATAATTTGAATTATTTGCCGCTTGTTCGCCACTTTTGCTGGTTTCGCCACCACATGCAGCTCTTCTTTTTCTTCGGTTTCAACAACGTTCAAGGCCAAACTTTTATCCGATATACTGTCACTGATTACCTCCACCACCGAAATTCTTTCTGTTAACGCACAACCTGTAACGGCTGTTAATATCGCCTTCTCCCACACCGGACTTGTCACTCTCGGAATTACTGAGTTCGTTTTTTCTTCTTCCTACCCCGACGTCCAAGCTGTGCTAATTCGTACGCAATGAAGCGATCTTGGCGTGACCGGCCAATTCAGCGAAACATCGACAATTGGAGATACTTAATCCTTCATTGTGGAATCCTGTGTTTGCGGGTACTAGCATCCATGGTGTAATTTTGCTTGCCTTGGATACCATTGACAACATCAACACCGAGCCAACACCGAGCCAACACCGAGCTGGCCAACATACATAAATGAAGGTTGGGATTTCCGTACAAAACTAGTTCCCCCTAGAAGGATGTCTGTTTGCCATCTCCTTCAACTGTGATTGCATTGGCGGCGAGAAGGTGCGTTGTTTTGGACCTCGCTTGCGTTGCTGTAAAGGACGGGCCGAGGTCACATCACGCTCACCCTAGGGTGAGCGGTCTTTCCTCGTTGTGAAGATGGTCATTATATTCCCTGGATGGTACTGATATGAATTTATCGATTTTATTGTTGCCTCATTGCAACGCACTGTGCCAACCGGCCATTTTATGCAGCGGCAACATGTTGGATTTTTTGGGAGTTTGTCGGATTGTGATTGAGGTGTAGTGATATTCATCAGCCCCCAGCCCTTGTAGGCTGTTAAATGAAGGATATTGAACTATGGCAAATGATTCTACACATAAAAATGAAGCCTTTGGCTTCCTAATACTTTGTGCCATTGTACCCTTGAATTTAGTATTCCGCGACCTTTGTTGGCTGGTGTGTGGTTGATGGCGGTGGAAAGTTCGTTCCAATTTACTAGTGGGCTGTTAAATGAGTGAAATCTGAGGACAGATATACCTCATGTATTAAGCAGATCCCTCGAATCAATGTGTGCCTGTTTGGCTTTCCCACGCCACTGCCACGCGCTAATTTCCGAAGATGTCGGTGACCTCAACTCTCAGCTTTTAGTCTGCACAATCTTCCAGTATCAACACTCTGCAAGCCAGTAGATTCCCGCTTTATCCCTCTGTTCCACTGGGGTTCCTCTTCATTCCGGATGATTTCAACTTGAAATTCCAGCTATCTACAAAACCGTAGACGTTTTCGAAAAAAAGTTCAGTTGATCAAAAGGTGATGTCATCAACCTCGTGCCTTTGCTCCACCAACACCGTCACCGCATCGACAATGTCACAATGGCCGCACGCCGTTTCTCTAACCACCATGAGCAACTATCATTACATACACCCTGAACGCAAGAAGGGATTCGCTGTTATGACGAACCATCTCAGCACAAAAATGCCATTGTGAATGCTAACGGTGAAAAGAATCTGGAAGACAACAGGTCAAGTCGTTAATAAATCTCTCGCTAATGGAAGGCCGAGGGTCCTATCTTCTGGGGATGATAATAGTTTTCCATGTTCTAGCACTACTGGGTCAGATAGCAAAAGTAGTGTTACGGTTGAGAATAGTATTTTTTTGTCAACAATACTGGCGCAAAGTATGACGCAGCATTGCGTCATTTGCTATTTTAATCTTGGAACTCCACTTTTGATCAACTGAACTTTTTTTCGAAAACGTCTACGGTTTTGTAGATAGCTGTCAACCAAATGAATCTCAACGGCTTGCTCCAGGCGCTCTTGAGCTTATTCGATGTGGTACATGACGCACGCCTACGTAACCTTTGCGTCATTTATTATGCCCTTTATCGCGACTCAAAAGGGCTGGGTGCCCAGCTTAGCTCCACTTCCCTGCTTCCCTCCCCCATCATCCAGTCGTCCCCTTCTCCCCCCCATTTTCTCTCCTCCTCAATGTGTTGCAGTGCGATACGTGGCCATCAAGCTAATCTCCTTGAATCAAGTCTTGGATCGCAACTCCAACCGTCTCGGCCTCTTTGTCGCCGGCCATTTCGTACATGGTGCTCAAGCTCAAGAGGCTTCGCTGGTGATCTCTAGAGTCTTTCAAGCTTATTATCTCGCTCGCCTTACCCAAGCCTCCACCAGAGCTCAAGTGATTCGATTGATCGTCAAAATTGAAGGCGTATTCTCGGGCTCAATGCGCGACATCTCCAACGAGTTCTCAACCCGTCAACCCGACGGCCTTGCATTCTCCTCCGTTGTCAAAATCGCACGGAACGAGGGTCACACGCTCTCAATTGTGTGCTCAGGAACCGCCACCCGCAGGTGATCTCAACGGCGCCGACGTCGCTCGCAAGCTCACACTGACTGTATCGAACGCCGTAGACGCCGCTCGCTCATCCCCCCGCTCTGAAATGTTTCGACGGGCGACGGGCGCTTTCCCGAGCACGACGCACATCTTGCCTCCCTGCGCACAGGTGGCCGCCGCGAGAGCGGTACTGCGCTTCGCTGGGGTAGTGGACTCCGTAAACGGATGGGCGTGTCTGCATAAATTATCCAACGCCACGCTCAAGAATGTCTCAAAAGCAAGAGCTGCGCAACCTGTCCGCGTCCCACTTCCCTCCTCTCCCTCATCATCATCTTTCCCGATGCACTGTGACGTTCACGTTCAAGGCCTATATCAGCAAATAGCAACGATCGATAGCTTACGCTCAAGCTTGCGGCGCATACAAGGCTCCTGGCGTCCTCAACTCTCAACAGCATGCTCAATGCTTCAACGGTTTCCCATTCGTCTCTCCTGGACTGTCTTGAAGCTTTCCCATCTCGAGCTCTGCCCGTTTCGTTTAATAATTCCTATGGCTCGTGTTCTCAAGATTAATTGCCTTTTGAAGTCGGCGCAATACTCAAGCACCTTTAAAGCGAACAAACGATCCTCTTCGCACCCTGGACTGCGCCTCTCATGTGCTCCAATCTCGCACTGTATCGCTGATCTTTTTATTCAAGTCAAGTCGCTGATTCGACAAATAGAATCTAGGAAGCCCAATCGGAGGGGTCACAGTTCACTCACTGCCGCAAACCATTTCGCACCAGGTATCCCTGCGTGATCCGACCCAAACGGTGAGTTTCGTTTGTCTATTGCAATGAAATCGGATTGTGACTCTGGCACTGGATCCCCAGCTCTTTGTTTGATTGCATCTGCGCACCCCTCTCGTGCACTCGTTTTGACTCGCGCACCCGCTCCGACTCACTTCGCATTCGGCACACAGCGCTCAACCCGTACGTCTGTTCAATCTCGACGTCTCTGTTCAACTATGACTAGCTTCAACTTAGACTTCAGCCTAATCCCGAATCTAAACCTTCTAAGCCTTTGCAGACGATATCTGATGTCTTATGTTTGATCGTGTCTAGGTTAGTATTGCAGTAATTGATAGATTCGGGTTATTTGTGGTAGCTTTCGACGTACTTGATATAACTTCTTTGTTCATACAAAGTGCTGTGCGACTCGGTACTTTGATTGCTGGTGCAGCCAGCCTGAATTTATGTTGACTCGATTGAGGTGCCAGCACCGATACTTTCCATTTCCACCCGGCGCGCCGAAGCGGAGCGAAGGCACATCTTGTCTGTTTTATCCATGCAACAGAAGCCCTTGGCTTCCTAATACCTCATGCCATCATAGCATTGAATTTAGTATTCTGTGACCTTTGTTGGCTGGTGTGCGGTTGATGGTGGTGGAAAGTTCGTTTCAAATTTCTGGTAGGCTGCTAAATGAGTGAAATCTGAATATGGGAATCCATTCTATACATAAAAATGAAGCCCTTGGCTTCCTAATACTTTGTGCCATTGTGGCCTTGAATTTTCTTTGGACAACTTGGCAGGCAGGCTTACATAAACACTATCACGTCCCCGCGTCATCTAAATACTGATACAGGCGCGGCCCGGTAATATAATCGAGGTCTGGGGGCTGCTGGAACTTATTTGGCAGGCCACTGATTTTCCGGGGGCTGCCAAATAGAATTATCCCGTAAATTTGGACGACTAGTTGGCATCCGTAGTCGAAATGTCGGCACAGCGTGTGCCGATCTCGTTCCCATCAAAGGCGTCGGGTAGCCAGTCGCACTCGGGTAACCAGTTGCACTTTCTGATGGACAAAAGTGCGACTCAAACGCTATCAGTGCAACTCGACGAGTCTCACTCACACCAATCTTGTATATACTCGACGCTGAATGGCAAGTCCGTCTCTCCCTGTTTTTTTGGTGGTCAGTATAACTTTCTCTTGTCCGTTTGTGCGCTCACAGGCACCGCAGACATGAGCATTTGAATACGATTAACGCAGACAATTCGGCTTCTGAAACACTACATACTGTACTCGCAGTAACCACCACTCTTTTGCTTCGCTCTTTACCTCAACATGGTCTACAATAACCATGTCCTCCACCGTCGCATCCAGATTCGCCAGGATGGCCTATTCGATACCACCACAGCCGCGGGTCTCACTGCTGGCTCTGTAGCCCAAACCGGTGCTGCTGCCGTCAACTCGCTCCTGGGAGATGGTTGCACAAGTAACTTATGTAAACTAACTTGCCCTGCCACAAGTAACTTGTAGCTAACTTGTGGTGGGGCAAGTTAATTTTACCCGCACCGTTCCGCATAAGTACAAGTTCCGCACAAATAAGTTAACTTAAGTTCAGCACAGGTAAAATAAGTTAATTGCATGTTAATGTTCCCAGGCTCTGTTGCACTGTTTCGTGCCACTCGGGTGCTTGATTTCACTGTAAATATGAGTTTCAAACATGTTCATTGTGCCTCCGACGTCCGCGAAGAAGTCGATCCAAACGGGTTACTGATGACCGTGCTGGGTGTGCCCGTAACCAAAAGCAAAGCCGACGGCGAGGACCTGTATTGCGCAGCTCAAAACGGGGCCACGGACCCGCACACATCCTTCGCCAATCACTTACGTGTCAACGAGCCGCCGCGTAACGGACACCTGTTCGCCTACAAATACGGCAACGGCCATCGTCCGCTGACCAAGGCAGCGTTTATCGCCCGTCTACACAAAGCATTTCGCGCCGCCAATCTCGAACCTCTGCAAGGCCACGGAATCCGGATAGGGTCTACCCTGTTCTACCTCCTCCGAGGCACTCCCTTCGACGTTGTCAAAACTATCGGGCGGTGGTCCAGCGACGCGTTTTTGCTGTACCTACGGAAACACGCCCAAATTATGGCACCATACATGCAAGCCAACCCGCAATTGCACACAGAATTCATGCGCATTTCCATGCCGCCCGTATGTTGTGAGTCGTCACTCCTAGCTCCATTGGGGATCCTGCGAGGATGCGTCGTGAACTCCTTGCTGACCGGGTATCCACGCAGGACCCACATTGTGCCGGGAAACCACGTTACGTCTGGTTTTCGCCCGCCCATTTCATCTCACTATACCAGCTGAGCGCTATCCACAAATTGACGTTCTCGGGTGATCGAGGAACGAGTTTTCTCGAGAATAGGGTTTGTGGATGAGAGACAGTCGTCGCAGGGGCTGAAACATCTCACTTCTTCCCCTGCTCGACGTACTCTCTGGCGCTACCAATCTTCCAACTCTCATTTTCTTTGCTTATTTTCTTTACCCACCCACCCTTCCCTCTAACATCTGGACACTGCGTGTCCAAGATACCAACCATCTTACTTTATCCTTCCAAACATTGAATACACGATATTGCTTATTCATTTGGGCCAATGAGGGTATCCACGCAGGACCCACATTGTGCCGGGAAACCACGTTACGTCTGGTTTTCGCCCCAAAGGAATCCCAGCCGTATCTACCCACCACAACGGCAGGTGTCGTTATATGACCCAGAGGGAGCAAGAGTACCGCACCTATCGACAAAACCTGGCCCCGAATCTGGCGCCTGTGAATTTTCGCACTTGGCTTGACAACATCAGCGCGTTGCATGGGTTTTCAATGCCTGAATTCCCCCCAAAATTCCATCATTTTCAAGGTTCATATATGGTAAGCATCGTGTTTTCAATTTTCCGAGCAGTTTTGCGATGCATCAGCAGGATCGATTTCATCGTCATATTGTAACTGAACTAGATTGCTAATGGTGCTATTCGCCATCGGCATGACGACAAATCTGTGTTCTTGATCCTAATCTGGGAAGGCACGGCGAGCAGCAATGATATGAACTTCAATGAAGGGTCGGCCCTGTCTCCGCCGACTCAATTTTTGTTTGCACCCCAATTGGTTTGGACTAATTCCGTGTTTCCGTGCCGTTCGCATGCCGTATGCTCTCAGACTGAGGAATCCCAATTGTTAAATACAAGCTAATTTTTCTTCACCGTTTGAGTATTTCAGAAAATGTGCCCACACAAGGATCTGTTACAACAGCAAAATCCAAGTAGCGCATGCTACTTCTCGCATTTCTATCAATTCTAAACTGCCGATGCGTCGGCGGAAAGCAGGGAGTGGTCCGGTATCAGAAGACTTGGAAGAAAGATAAAGGGCACCGACTTCATCTCCCATTCCTGTGTGGCCTACAGAGTGGTGGGATGAAAACGCCCCAGATGTGAACCGATAACGTTCGCCGTTGCCCAGGTCCGGTTCTCACCCAAATTTTCTGAACCTGGTGTCACTGCAACATCGCTACCAGGATTGTGATCCGGAATTCGCATTGGGTAAATCTGCCTTCTGGACGGCCCGAAACCTTTTTTCTTCTTCAAATCTTCCATTTCGACCGATCATTTGGGAGCATGAGGGGTTCCGAAAATGAAAGCGCCTGCTCCTTTGTTCCAAACCAGGAACATGGACCAAACATTGTCCACGTGCCGAGTCGAGATTATAAAGAGGAAGGGTCGGGTTCCATTTTCCCGCCTCCGACGCATCTTCTACCCTCGACCTCTCAAGCGGGAAGTTGTTGGGAGACCTTGTAGTGATTGACTAACAGGATGCCAGCAGAATGCGGCCGTGGTACGCGCCGGATTCGAGCAGACGGTCAGTCATTTCCGAATCTCTCCTGCCGCCCGCGTCCCACCTCCCTCCCTTCTCTCTAATTACCCACCTCTTCTACTCGCCATGATATTAACCGGCACCGCAGGCACTCAGCTGGTGTGGACAGGATGGTTAACAAAGTTACTTAGACAAACTAACTTAGCCTTACAAAACTAACTTTACTTTACTTGTGGCAGACAAGTAAAGTAAAGTACGACAAAGTTACTTGTAAGTAACTTAAGTAACTTGTAAGTAACTTGCAAGTAACTTAAGTAACTTCAAGTTACATGTGTACTAGGTACCCCAGGATCTATTTCAGCTTTGTGAGGTCGTGCCAAGTGCCAATTCATGCTCTCGCGACTATAGCTTGACGAACTTGGCGGGCAAGTTACTTCCAAGTTACTTGAAGTTACTTTCAGTGATGTCAAGTTAAAGAAAGTGAACAGACTTCCAGAGTGATTTGGGAGTTATTTTCCGAAATAAATACAACATGAATGCATTCTAGGGCTCCTGACCGTACCGTATACGGGGACGGTCGTACATTTGACGGCCGTATTTGTACCTAGCCGTACCGCATACCATCCCATACGCCCGAATCCGGATATTCCGACGGTATGGTACAGGTGGAAATACGGCCGTATACGCGAAGTAGCCGTATTTTGATTTGATCTGAACTGTTCTCAGTTTTTACACCGATTCCAGGTCGAAAAATCTCACCACATACCACAATGTCCTCAGGCAGCACCACAAGATGTTAACCTGAATACGAAACCCAATATTTCAAAGATTTCTGTACAAATAAGTTTTGGAGGCTCACCACTGCCGCCTCAATGACTGATATAGTACGCACCTTGAAATATAAACTGGCTGATGAATCCTGACCAATTGTCTAGACCATCCTCCGCAGCCGTGGAACTCCGCAGTAGCCAGAGGAGCCAGAAAAGTTAACAAATGAGTTCCAAAACTGAAAACAAAAAGTCAGATTCTAACCATATTTACCGGCCCAGGTTTTCCGACCTTGAACAGCGGAAAACATAACAGATTGAACACAAACTAATAATACGGCCGTCGAAACGGTAAGCCGTATTTCGACGGGTATTACGGTACACGCGGCGTATGCAGTCCCGTCGATTTGGAGCGCCAGAGGCGCGACGGGTGCCGAATTACGGAACCCGTATAACTGTCATGTACGGTTACGGTCAGGAGCCCTAATGCATTCTTGTTGGACAAAACAATCTGTGCAATGTTCAGCTGCCAGCAAAGCATCCCAAGTGAGGGAGATAATGACTAATTTGAGGCTAGGAAATGAGTAAACATCATGGATGCAGAGTTCGCAATTTACCCCAGGCCAACTCGCAGCCTGATTGGAAACCATCTGGTCAATGTGCTATTAAAATCAGTGTTTCTTTCGCATTGTTCTTATTATTTCTCGCAATGTTAACGCATTTGCTGCATAGCAATGTGCATGATTGAACTTCAAGACCACAAGTCCAATAGTACACGCACACATGGCTAGAGGGAATGTAATGTCCAGTAATGAGTGCTCAAAACACACCAGAGGTACAAGGCAGCCTCTACTGCAGCGCTTATGCACGATATTTTGAACCGTATAAGTTAGCTGTCAATAAGTTACTTTCGCCACGCGTGGGAAAAGTAAAGTAAAGTAAAGTAAAGTTCGGCCCCGCCAAGCCGAAGGGGCCATCAAAGTTAAAGTTAGCTCTGATAAGTTACTTTTTTCACTCTCTGTGGACAGAGCCCACGCACGCGCCCGTAATCACGTTTGCGACAAACCTCACGCCCAGCGTTTTCAATGAGTCTTCTCTGTCCAATCCCTTCACCAGAGCGAGGGATTTTTCAGAGGAGGCGCCGGCTCACCTGCCTTCATCCGTCTCTCCCCCCGCCGGCGCCCCGCCACCCGCCGGCGCCCCGCCCGCGGCTCTCTCGCCCTCAATGCGTATTCCACGCCCACCCAACGCCTTCCTCCTCTTTCGCTCCTCCTTCGTCCGGGGTGGTGCGGTACCCGCCCACATCGAGCCCTCTCACGCGTCACTGTCAGCCATCGCGGGCCTTACCTGGGCCGCCCTCCCAGCGGCAGAGAAGGCGTTCTGGCATCTCAAGGGGAAGGAGGAGCGGGAGCGACATCGAGAGCGCTTCCCGGAGTATATGTTCCGCCCTCATAGGAGGAATCGCTCCTCCGTACCTGCTACCAACTCGCGCCGCCGGCAGCGCGAGGTCCCTCCTGCGGACCACACCCGCCAGGAACACATTGCATCACTCCTCCTCACTGGTCTTTCCGGTGTGGTCCTTGCAGAGGCAATTACGAAGTTAGATGCGGAGCGCAGGGGACGGGGTGAGGGTGGGGTGCAGATAAGGTTTGATGTCGTGGACACGCCGGACAGACATGTGGTGGCGGCGAGGAGCGCAGGCCATAAAGCGATGCAGAAGGGTGAACGGAGTACAACAGGCAACACAGCAACAAAGGATGAGATCTGCGCGGACCTGCAACCATCGTCGTCCCCCCATCTGTCTACCGGGCCGATTACTTCAGACTTCTCCCTCAATATGCCGCGCCTCAACAATGATAGCAGCGCAACTTTCGAATGGTCGTACTCTCGCGCTCCCTCCCCTTCATTCCCATCATCATCGGGATCCTTGTTGCCTTTCGACATGCTGGTCTTGCCCTCCCCCAATGTCCAGTCGTATCCCTGCTCACTCGCGCTTTGGCAAGCTTCCTCGGCCTCTGCGTCATTGGGGAGCTCAGTCGAAAGTCTCTCGACCTACGAGATGGGCCTGTCTCCACTTTTAGCAGGCGGAAGCTTGGAGCAGGGGTCCATGCCCCTCGATCTCTCGATGTACGGCGGGCCGTACGGCCTTAGCGGGCTGGAGCACATGGACATGGATGCGGCGGTTGAGTATCTTATAGCGCAGGCGGACGAGCTGATCGTCCAGACTACCTCCATATGAGAGTATTTAACTGTCAAGCATCAGCAACATTTCAGTCGACACAGCTCGACACAGATTCCGTAAACAAGGCTTAGAAACATGACCTGCCAGCGAGGGGTGTTGACACATGTAGACAAGGTTGGTCTAGCTCAAAGTCTGTCTATGTCTACCTACGGGGGTAGACCAACCCTTGGTCTACAGACCCTCGGAACACAGTGAGAACTACTTATCTTGTCCTCAACGTCGAGAAGGCCGATCACACGCATCACGGATGTGTTCTGGCACGTGCATCACCAAAAAGTGGAGAAGATTGCCGGCCAACGCTAGGTTCGGAACAACCCTCTCTCCGCTCCGGCGAGCCGGTGATTCTCGGAGAGAGGCTTGGTACAAACTGCCAAAAAAGAATGATGTGTTCAAACCGATTTTTCGCTGTCATTTCAAATTGTATCCTCGTGATTTTGCGTGATAAAGTGTTTATTCGATGTCCCCGCAGACGTCTCCAAGCTCAGATTGAGCAGATAGCTCAAGGTTATTGCAGTGCGTTCAATCTTTGCACAGGAAGTCGCACTTCCAATTTACATCAGCCAAAACAAGTTCATTTAAAATTCGGTGGATTTTATGTGCTCGATATACTCAGAGGGCGATTTCTAGAAGGTTTCTCACCAAGTTCTATGCTCATAACTCCTTTGTTCATGCAGGAAATATAATTTTGTCCGTTCATGATGTGTGTGATCCTCTGTGACAGGTGTGACTTCCACCTTGCCTTCCCTCAAGCTGGGCGGGTGGGTGGTAATAAAATGGCCTGTGAGTGGTTTTGGGACAAAAATCGATTGCATTAACTCCCTGAGAGCTTTTGAGGTGAAAAGAAGACCTTGAGTGTGAATGTCATATCAGTCCAAATATCCCCTTGCCCATGTTCCTGACCTACAGCATAATAATAACAGATATCTGCCTATGTGAACGTAGTTTCCGCATCAAGAATATGAAATGAATTGAGCTGTCTATTCAGATTCGTTTCTTTCACCCCAAGGGGGGTTTGGTAGAGGCAATTCAGTTGCCCAATATTTGACATGAAGCCTCGGTAGCGGCGGATTTCTTGGGACCCCGAGCACATATATGAGCATTCTGAGTAAACTAGATCATTTTCGCACTTGCAATGTACAAACTAACAACTTGGATCAAAGGGAACGGGACACTTCCTGAAGCAGGAGATCGGTTTGAACACATTGCCCTTTTTTCTGAGTGATAACCTTCCAGATCAATTCCAGGTGACAGAATACATTTTTGCATGAATCCCCAAGTTTTATGGGCTCGATGAATACGGAAGTGTTTTTCAAGAAGCTTCCTCAGCAAGAATGAAGTTGGTAGCTGCTTCGGTCGCCCAGAAAACGTGCTCTCAACTTGATGCCCAAATCGGGCAGTTTGACATGAGCGATGCAAAGGGCGAAAATTGGCGACGGGATGGCGTCTGAGGAGTGAATGATGATTAAATCAACTTGTTTTGGCTATTAGAATGTCTAATAATGTTTGTGGAATGAGGAGGATGTGGAGATTCGCGACGCGCTGATAACAAATAATCACAAATTTGGCCGTTTTCCGTCTTGACCTAGCACAAGCAGTTCTGATCATGTTGACCCCAAATAAAGCTCTATCCGCATTAGAAATGTACACACTACAAATCTATCTCTTCAGAATTCTTTTATAACAAGCCGAAACCAAGCCGAAACAATTATATTCATATGTTTACATGGTCGTACTTTCGGAAAAGGCCCACATTGCCCTCCAGTTTCCGATATTTTTTGGGGACCAAAGAGAAATCTGAGCAGAGCAAGCTATTTTCGTGCTTCCTATCTACAATTTTCGTCGAAAGTCCGAATTGTTTGACGCGATTTCTGAGCCAGTAGGACGTGCAGAACACATTGCTGTTTTTCTTGAGTTTGGCACAAGCCCCTCTCAGAATTCGCTGCGAAGCACGTGAATATCATGTGATGCTGAGAAGGCGGCTTGTTCCGAACCTAGGCCAACGCCTGAGAACGGCGGCTTGATCCGAACCTACATGATCAAATGTTTATCGGCCTTCATGGATTTCTGCTACCTAGTCCGCCGCAATGCCATCTCCTCCCCGACTTTACTGTGATCAAAGAGGCCTTTGCTCGTTTCCATCAGTATCGAAAAATCTTCATCACCTCTGGTGTCCGTGTCGACATCTCCCTCCCGCGGCAGCACTCCCTAGTCCATTACCCTCGCTCCATCCGGCTCTTCGGGTCCCCGAATGGCTTGTGCTCATCCATCACCGAGTCCAAGCACATCAAGGCAGTCAAAGAGCCGTGGCTCCGTTCAAGCCGGTACACCGCCGTTCGGTTCAAACATTTCAAAAATGGTCACCGCTCAACGTTTTTCAAACAAAAAATCGTCAATTCCTGAAGCATTTTTTGACTCTCGATATTTAGACAATGTTGAACTAACATTGTTAGGACCTTTTCAGCGAGATGTTTTCTGTGAATGTTTGTGAGATGTTGCTGTGACCATTCTCAAGTGTTTCTTGACTGTTGCAAAAATGTTTTGCACTCAAGGTTTGTGTAACAAATGCTTGAAATGGGGGTGTACAAGGCGCTCTCCCAAATGCTCCTTACCCTGATGCGGCTCGATAAGCTCGCTGCACTCAAGGCTGTCCTCACCTTGCGTGGTATGCTCACCGGCACCACCACATCATATACTGCGAGGGTTTTGGCGGGTGAACAACCCCAAATCGAAGCTGCGGCGGCAGCGGCGGCTCTAGCGGACGATGAAGAGGACGATGATGGGACTGTCCATGTTCCCAAATCATTGTCCGACATCGAATTAGCCCCGACTCCACGTGTGTCTTCCCTTTTATTGAGTTTCTATCTCTCATCCTATTGTCCATCACAGAGCGCGGATATCCTAAAACAATTGAAGCCCTGGCAGTCCACATTCATCAGCCGCGTCTCCCCGACCTCTTGCGGCGCTTCCTGTACGAGGAACTCAATGGTCCGCATGACGATGCTCCCGCTGTTCCGATCGACGCATGTCCAGTTTTTGCCGGACGAATAACTGTTCATCATTCTGCCGTTGCCCGTTTTTACGCGCCGAGCGATCTCGGAGGCGCGGGCGGGATGTACCGGGAGCGTATCCGATCCAATCCGAACTGGCACGGCTATGCTCGGCGAGACACTGTTCTGGTGGACGTGGGAACCCCCATCATGCATGGCCTCGTCATTGGCCGCGTCCTCCTATTCTGCTCTTTCGTCTTCAGTGACCGCGTCTTCGAGTGCGCCTTCGTTAACTGGCTTGTTCCGGTCGGGGACGAGCCGGATCCTGACACAGGAATGTGGGTGGTGGAGTTGGAACGGGAACGTGGAATACCGACAACAGCTATCATCCCCGTGGATTCCATCGCGCGCGCTGCCCATCTCATCGGAGTCTATGGGACTCAGGCATTGCCCGAGGACTTTCACTTTTCGGACTCCCTCGATGCCTTTAATACTTATATTATCAATCGCTATGCAGACCACCATATGAACGAGTTTTTATCATAGCTTAATTTATACTACCATGTCATTATTAATTTATGCAAATTGAATTGTCTCGAGCTTGCGTACTTGCGAGCTTTTTTGACCTTGTCGGCTTGTCGCAAGCCCACAAGGTCAAAAAAGACGCAAGATTTTTGTCAAATCGCTGATGTTTGCTGGCGATCACGTACGTTGCTGACAGGTTTATATCACAGCGGAACCCATTCCCATTTGGTCGTTCCTTTGTACTTCCCTCTTCGCGAACACGCCATCCTTATATGCATACATTTTCCCTCCTCTCTCTCCCGATAGCTACCGAATCGTGCGCCGTGACGCCCATCAATATAACCTGATTCTTCCCATTTCTCGCCATCCCAATACGGTTGAATTTGACCAAAATTAAGATGAAAAGCAACCTATCCCAGTGTGAAGAAATCAGTCGAATACAGGTTAACTGTAGGTTACTGCATTCAACCTAGATAGGTTGATATTCGCTCTGAAACGCTGACGGGACGATAGGCTGAATTGTACCGTGATAGAGTGTTATTCAACCTACCGAAATCAACCTATGGAGCGCTGTTGTTCAACCTACGGCTGGTGAAAATCATCCTATACCCAGCTTAATAATATTCTAACTTTGGTTGAATGCTAGGTTGATTTTCATACAGTTGGGCCGTCATAGAGTCAATACACCAGGGATGATTGCCAACTCTCATGCTTTCAGGAACAATAGAGAAATGAACATCAGCTGTCCTGGTTCGGAACAGAAGGCCCTGATTTTAGTATGCCTGAATATTTAGTGTCCCACATTGAATAGAGTATTGATGAAGAGCGCTATCGAAACGGTGTACATCACCATTAAAATGAGCCCATGTCACGTACCGTGATTTTCAAGCCCCTTTTTCGGACTCCTTCGGACTCCGATTATCTCCGACACACAGCCTTTCCGCAATACTGTTGTTTCCATTGGTTCGTACTGCATTTGACTCATACCTATGCCTATGCTATGTTTTTGACTCATTTCATCACGGGAGTCTCAGACCTCCAATGATCTCCGAGTCATACTGATTTACCTTGATTCATTATGACTCAATCCATCACGGACCCACTCAGAACCCCGAAACTCCGGTACTTACATTATATCCCCGCTAATACTTTACTCTCCTATAAATACGAGCCATGTCCGTAGTTACAGCACTTTGCAAAGCTAATGACACTTCGATCATTTTGTAAATAAGAGCAAAATAAATACTTGCCTTCTTGGAACGCTCATTCTGAGCTCAATTCTTGACGGATTTCCTCGATTCTAGGTGCGTTCGATGTCTTTTTTCAAGCGCTTTCGACTGGTATCTAACCCATCGTTCAACTCAGACTTTGAATTTTGGCCTAACTCGGCCTACCTGTCTCTGACCTGCCAACTTCCGACGCATCTTTCTCGCCCAATTCGCGTTCGATGTCTTTTTTCAAGCGCTTTCGACTGGTATCTAACCCATCGTTCAACTCAGACTTTGAATTTTGGCCTAACTCGGCCTACCTGTCTCTGACCTGCCAACTTCCGACGCATCTTTCTCGCCCAATTCTCCCCCGATTTTGCTGAAGGTAGGCGCGTTTGACTCGGATTTGATGCCCCCTTCCGACCATACCACCCATACACTCCAGTACGCAACCCTCACGAACCACCTCTACGCGCGCGCCAACGACGCGTCTTCTTGATCAACTTGTTTTCTCGCTCA
This sequence comes from Mycena olivaceomarginata, assembly GCA_029378375.1. NCBI lineage: Eukaryota > Fungi > Basidiomycota > Agaricomycetes > Agaricales > Mycenaceae > Mycena > Mycena olivaceomarginata. The sequence goes on along the minus strand of JARKIC010001317.1, from coordinate 90,637 downwards.
ATACTTGCTCAATTCGCGTAAATCCAGGTGCGTCCGCTGCGCCCTATTTGCGCCTAACTTGCTGACGCGTCCCTTGGGCAGTGTTTTCCTCAATCATGCTCAATCGACACATTAGTCGTGATGTCAAGATCACTGCTCTCAATCTCTATGAGCAAGGGCATCTCTCTATCCAGCAAATTCTAGACTGTGTCGCCTCATGGACTGATCTATGACAGCAGGAGGCGATGAAAGTGATCACAGAGTCCGACGCAATTGGGTACTTTAGTATTTCTAGAACACTGTATCATCGGGTACAAAAGCTATCTAACTATCGGACAAAACTACGAAGCATACGAGTCAACAAGAAATAATAGTTCTATGCAGTCGGAACTGTCCAGCTCGAAACAGCAAACTGTATTTGCGCAATCTCACCGCCCATAAATCCCATAAGTTCCAACTGCGAGAGCTTAAGCCAGGGTCTCGGTTTTCGTGTACTTTTTTTGCCGCAAACGGGCACAGATTTCGTCGTCCAGTGCGTAGCGCTCGCAGAACTCTTTGATCGAGAGTTTGGGGCCGGGAAGAGCACCATGAGGAACGAGCATTTCGGGCCCATTCGCGGCTATTGCTGGGGGTGCAATAGGTTACAAGCTGCCCAAGCGACGCGTCAGCAAGTTAGGCGCAAATAGGGCGCAGCGGACGCACTTGGATTTACGCGAATTGAGCAAGTATTGAGCAAGAAACGAGTTGATCAAGAAGACGCGTCGTTGGAGGTGGTTCGTGAGGGTTGCGTACTGGAGTGTATGGGCGGTGTGGTCGGAAGGGGGCATCAAATCCGAGTCGAACGCGCCTACCTTCAGCAAAATCGGGGGAGAATTGGGCGAGAAAGATGCGTCGGAAGTTGGCAGGTCAGAGACAGGTAGGCCGAGTTAGGCCAAAATTCAAAGTCTGAATTGGACAATGTGTTAGGTAACAGTCGAAAGCGCTTGACAAAAGACGTCGAACGCACTTAGAATCGAGGAACTCCGTCAAGAATTGAGCTCAGAATGAGCGTTCCAAGAAGGCAAGTATTTATTTTGCTCTTATTTACAAAATGATCGAAGTGTCATTAGCTTTGCAAAGTGCTGTAAACTTCAGTTTGAATATCGACTAAGACTTGCCCTAATACTCTTCCTCTTGGACCTCCGACTCTCTCTGAAATTGGGCATTGGGCGTAGAGAAAGGCGCAGCGCACGAGCTGAAGCCAAGCCCTTCCAACCCTTCCAGTATATGGGTTCGGAACTCCGTTCGGATCCGACCTTCCACTCTACATCTTAGTTGCTCCGTCTTGCTTATATGCATTTCATCTCCCTCAGGCGTATCTCGGAACTCCGTCGGATCCCGATCGGGAACCGGCACTTGACAGCCCAATCCATTCAGAATTGCGAGTTCAACTTCCGAAGAAGGTCCAACGCCGACACGAATGGGGTCCATCAACGTGTTCAACTTCCTGGGAAGGTCCACGAGTGACCGCAATATAACCTGTCGTTGTGTTCAACTTCCGAGGAAGGTCCACGATCAACAAGGTCATAAACAAGAAGTCCTTGCATCTTGAGTTTGTGGTGTCCAAAGTGGAGAATTCAGAACTTGAGGAGTATTGAGTGTGCTTTAAACAGTAGAACCAAGCTTGCACCTTGAGTTTGCAACGTTCGAAGTCGGTAGCCAGCTTTTGCCTGGCTTGATGTCAATTTACTGCACAACCGAACAACGAGCCCGTATTCACTCGAACGCAGTTTCATCCGTGCTATCTTCTTCGAAGATACGCCTTCGGTGCGTGTGTGAGTGTAAGTTGAAATAGTTATCAACCTCAACTCCCAGTAAGACCAAATACTAATGTGTGTGCGAGTTGGTTCAATTCGTTCAGCACCCAGTAGGCTTTGTAGGAACAGGTAGATACAGGTCAAAGAAGTGCGAGAGGGCAACCGAATTTATTAAGACCGACGAGAACTAAACCTGAGACAAGACAAGGGTGCACAGCAACGACGAAGGCTGTGAATACGATACTGACGACGAGGGACCGCGCAGTGACGACGAGGACTGCGAATACGATACTAACGACGAGGGACGAGGCTAAACGTGATACGAAGGGCGAGGCTGAGGCAGCGAGTTCAAAAACTCAAACTCGAAAAATGGGGGAAAAGTTCTTATATTCAATGTGAGCTCCTGGCCCTTATATACAAGCTACATGGGTCATTTACAAAAGAGGAACATGAGTTGAATTGACTCCCCGTGACTCAACTTGAGTCATCCGTATGACTCACCTCTCAGATGATTCCGTGTCGGTGACTCGGTGTGACTCGGAGTGACCGGCTTCTTCCTTTTACTTCCAACTGCTCGATTCCAGGTTCAGGGCGCGAAGAGGCTGATGATCGAACTCTAGAACCCACACGACAATACCAGCGAGCCATCCTTCTCCTAATGGCCACTACCCAGACCAACAACGAGAAGGAATGGAAAGGCTTGAAACTGACCTCTATTACGGAGGAGGTGGATGGCACAAACAACTATGGCGAGTTCAAGCAAAAGTCACAGCTTGATCTCGACGCCGCGGGCTACTACTGGCAGTACGTTGGTGGTCCCGACTATAAACCGCCCACCATTCCCAAGCTCAGGTCGAGCGTACAAGTCCAAGGTGTCAATGGTACTGGGGAGACAGTTGCTGTCACAGTTCCAGGAAACGAGACAGAGGTTGCAGCTGCTAAGAAGAAAGCTGAGGCTTGGTTGTTAGCCGACAAGAAGCACTCAAGAACGAGTACGAACCTGCGAACGCACTCACTACTGTCACCATCAAACAGCAGATTATCAGCTACCAGTGCGACTCGAGCGAGAACCCCGTTCGCTGGCGTGAAGTCATGATTCACCTGAATCTGCTAAATGCCGCGATTTGCGGGCGCCATAGCGTCATATCCCCTGTATTTTTTCATATGGTTCAACTTGTGGAATGGATGGGGACACCTCGCACTTCAATGTGGGCGATTCAGATTCTCCCAGAAAAAATTGGGCATTGAGTGGGAAAAATCAGATTTTCAATTTTCACCTTGTTTGGCTCCGCCTGATGGTGCATGAATTCTTTCCATTTTACTATTGGTGTGGGTATGTTCGCCTCCTTCCATTGAACAGTTTGGTATCTTGGTTCAAGCGAAAATAGGAATTGGCTGTCCCAATATAGTCAAAGAACCGATCGGACATTTATTTTGTCCACTTACTGTACACGCACCAAGTCTCGATTTAAATCCCCCCAACCATTGTTGAAACTCCAAATCCGGATAGGTAGACAAGCGGATCTCAATCGGCACGTTATCGCCGTTCATCAGCCGAGACTGGAGGACGAACCAGGGGAAAGGGCATTGAGAAGCGAAATGAAAAAGAAAGGAATTGACTTGGTGGATTGGACTTAGAAGGAAGGCAGTCGAGTGGGGGCGGCGCGCAAAAAGCAAACAGAAGCAGGGGTCGAGCACACGACCACTGACTGCAGGAAAGTACATAGCGAGGAGAATCCAGCTCGGCGAAACCGTACATTAAAGAAGGATGTTTTACGATCCCCAGTATGGTGCGGGAGCCGGGTTGTGTCAGGCTAATATCAGATGCGTGCGCGTCTGGGTTGTGGTTCGTCCGTCCTCAAATATTTTGTTTCAGTGAGACAGTCACAAGAGATTCGAACTTAACCAACACGCTACAGAAAATAGGAGCGGGGCGCGAAAGTGCGTGAAAATCGGGCGGGCGGCGGCGGGTAAGGGCGAGGCGAGGCGTGGGGGCGGCCGGCAGGGGCCCAAGCGGCACGCGTTGAGAAATGCAAACCGCTGCGAAGAAGCTCGCACGCCGAGAACGGGATTGTTCCGGCACGCGTCGAGAAATGCAAAAGGTCGAGGCGGGGAGCGGGAAAGCGGGGCGGGGTATTCGTATGACGGGCGTTATTGACAAAAGTCGAGTGGACACGCGTTGACACGCGTCCCCACGCGTTGGGCGCGTTACAACGCGTGGTCACCCGTTATAATGCGTTGTTGACGAGTTGTCAACGGGTCGATCATCCGTCGACCGGTGCGTGGGGGCAGCGTGGAATATTTTCATATAGATATTCCCTCATTTCCCACGAGTCCGGAGTCCGCGTGACTCCACGCACTGACCGATTTGGGTTCCTCCTCATCCACCGTCCCAATTTGGTTACTCCTTTTTTGGTCCCTTTCTTCCACTCAATCGGTCTCCTATCTGTAACTATGCAGTTTTACGCCATCATTGATGTGCGCTTCATCCCTGCCTGCTGACGCGCCTCCTTTCGTTTCAACGACTGGCGAAATGTACCAACAAGCACCCTACTATCTCCCTCCTCGGTACGAGTGCATTCGCTGTGCTGACTGCGGAGGCTTCACTGTGATTGTGAACTCAGAAGTAAGTGCCAGCTCTCGCTTGTATCCTCCAGTCTTCTCTTATCATGATGTTCGTCAGCTTCGGTCTTCGCCTGCTACGCCGCAAGTGAATGCTTGTGCGGGCACTCTTACCTTGCACATCGAACCGCGACCGCATCATCTGCACCAGTGACAGGCGCCACCGCCACACACATCGCACCTGTTCTCCCATCTCCCCTGGTGCCGGAGGCGCCTCCGTCACACAGCAATGCACTCGATCCATTCACAGGAAACCAATTCATGAGCCAAAGCTCCAGCTCCAGTATGTATCTTGAATATTAAATTAACCAGCGGTTCATGATCATCTACATAGTCAAACACTGTCATGCAGCCGCCTGTCCAGTCCTCGTCTTCCCAACCATATGTCGCTACCCTCTCGTTCCCCGACGATTCAATTTTCAAGACGCCATTGCCCCTTTCTAGTCCCGTTGCTGCGTTTGTTCAAAGCTCTCGCCTCCGGAAGGCGCACACTCTGGCACGGTGACACAGCAGCGTACCAATAGTATCAGCCGCATGAACACGGCAGCCGGACCCCAATCTCCGCGGCGTACATCCGTCAACCACGCAAGCGTTGGCTTCGGAACCACCTCGCGCTTGGGTACTGACCCGCTTCAATCGCTACCCGCCTCCTGGAAATCTGAAATATCTCGTCTGTGTTCTTCCGTTCACGGTGAGTATCGCTCTGCTATCCTAGCAAATTTTTTCCTTGATTTCTTACTCGCCTGTTTTAGCTTCGGGAGAAATCTCAAAGCGAGTTTTTCGTCACCCCTGTTTACCAATTTACAACGACAGTACAACTGCCTGCAATCCTTCGCGCTCTTACCACGCACGGGCTTGTCACTCCCTTCATTGAGCGCGAGGGCAGGTCTGATAGTTTTTGGGCGCAACTCGATACTTCCATTCGACAGCACCTCACAGACAGCGGTATAACCCTGGCCTTTCATTCTCAACACCCGCCTCCGTACGGTTTCGAGTACGCAGCCTGGGAGGTCGTGGGAGCTCGCTCGGCACAGCCTGGGCACAAAGCGGAAGCTTACGTCCATGGGACTTTTAGAGAGGGACTTCACACACGCTAAGTTGTTGCCAGTCACAAAGCGTATCCGCCATCCCTCCGAAGAAGGGATTCGTATTTTATTTGTCGGTGCGTCAACATCTTTCTCGTCCGTCCCGACTCCTTGCAATTGCTGATCATTGTCAGCTCCGACTTGGGGCCATCTCCAAGGTCCTCTGTCGGCGCTCGAGAAACATGAGCCTGTTCATCCGTGTTTACCTCTCCGTGTCTTTGAAGGCACGGGGCTGCTCGACTTCAACGAGAACGAAATAATCGATTGTCTCGAAGAATGTCCAACAAGTGAAGTGCTCGGCGCCGTCACCGGTAGCAAACGTAGGGCACCAACCCCCGAGGTATCTGAAATGCTCTACCATGTTCCTCTTGTCTCCAATTGATTTATCCTTCAGAATCCGGCCAAACGCCAAAAATCGTACGTACATACAATCCATTTCAGTTCTTTTTTCTGAGAAGTCATCACAGAGATCTCGCCCTTGGCGAAACGGAGTCTGTTGGCGTGAAGCCCGAGCCAATCGTCAATCTTGTCGACTCGGACTCGGAGTCCGATGACGACTCAGACATGGTGGAAGTTCTTGAGGCATCCCCGATGGCCACTGTACAACAACTCATCGACGCCGCTGGTACTGCACCGATCCAGTACCTACCCCCCGACGAAGTCCTGGCCCTTCGGACAGCTGTTGTTGTCGCCCCTGGCGATCAGGACGATCTGAACTCCCTTGAGGTCTCGGGACCAACTGTGGAGGCCGTGGCCATGACATTGCTGGCCTTTGTCGGGCATTACCACAGACAACCTGACAGCTTGGATGCTTTTGTACCCGATGAAGACAGCGGTGTTAACTTGCACACCCCTGACTTTCCCGCCGGTTTCTTTCATGCTGGCCGCAGCTATACCATGTCAGTGGTAGTTTTCGCTCGTCTCGCGAATTGAATCTTGAATTTCTATGGCAGTTACTTTGACCCTGAATCACCGGATGAGGGGGCCAACGGCAATGGCCCCGAGCGTGCTGTATATGTGGCTGGTCTCGAATGTCGCCTCAAGGATGGATCACGCTGGGCCAAAAGCAGTGGCCAGTACTTTCGCCCTCAGTTCCACCGCTTGCCGGATATTCGGAAGCCCGATCGTATCCACAATTACATGGTGGATGGCACTTGGGCTGCCCTGTTTCTCATTTCCTTAGGGGTTGGTCCCGACCCTATCTGTCCGTTTTCTGGTCCTTGCGGCGATGCAGCCCAACAGGGACTGGGTTGGCGATCTGACCTTGGCGTACATCAATGCGGTGGACCCTAACGTGGCGGCAGTCCTAGCACCCCTGGTTCCAAATCACTCCTGACAGCACTTTTACATTCCCGAAGGATTCGAAGCACCCTGGACTGGCTCTGGCAGTGGAGCATTTGGGTGTCCCCGTGAGTTTTTATCTTTAGATATGCAGATTGGACTCAAATGGTTAATTGGTCCTGGTATTCCTCAGCTCACCGACTTCTCGGCTACACGCTCCGCAGAGGAGCATAAAGCCTTGCATCTCCATCTAATATGTCATTTCCTCTTTGGGACCCATGATCCTTGGGCGCATCCCGAATTCAAAGCTTTTGCGGCCGGCTTCAATCTGCGACTGAAAGGCCAACGCACTCTTCTCAGTGTACGTTCCTTGCCCATGTCATTACAAATCGCTAAATCTGTTCGCGCCCAGCATTTCTCTCGGATTGAGCACAATCAAGCCTTTCTCGCTGCAGTGTACAATCGTCGGGTCCAGAGTGTGGATCAAGTCATCCACCTCATAGACTTTGAAGCTCCCCACCCGCGCGATGTGATTTCTGAGCTTCTGTATGAGCAGTTCCAACTGCGCTTCCTGCGCTGGATCCGCGGCAAAGGCCACCCTAAATCTAGCATAGCTGCTGTGTCGTGGTGTGGCGTACAAAGAAGGGAGAGATTTAGTGCAGGGGACGTGTGGCGGACAGCCGAAATCGATCATATGACGATTGCCCCTTTTGTTTAGAGATCTCATCTCGAATCGACCGTGACGGCAACACTTTTATAGTCTAAGTATTGTTTGCCGCGGGGGTCTGATTGGGGCGCACGCTTATTATGTAATTCGGAGGTTCCCGAGTCATGTGATTCTATCAAGCTGACCATCGACCACGCGTTTTCTCCCTCACCACACCCCCAAATCTCATTCAGCTTTTGATTTTACGCGATTTACCACAACTGGGTGCCATGGGGCTCATTTTTGGCACATGAAAATGCATGATTTTGGCCTGCTCAAAACCGATTGATTGCGGGTGCCTATACCATGCTTCACAAATTTCTGGACGGCAACCTGCTCAGCTGAGGACCTCCTGTACATTATGTGAGTCATACAGGTGTTTTGTGCTCTTGGAGTAGCCGTAGTGGTGGCAGTAGGAGACATAATGTTACGCACAGATTGGTACTTTCCCGGGGGATTTCTTTTGGAGCCAGGAGCTCAGGATATTACCAACGTATCCCTGGGGCAATTCTCAGCTACGGAAATCGTCAGAAGTCGAATTTCGGCCTACCAGCATTGTAGTGAAGGGAGGCAGAGAAAGGGGCTTCTTGTTTTTCATTGTAATTTTTGTGATCCGAAAAACGCCATCCGCGTCAATTGACTCCGAATCACCAGGTTTGTACATTTGGTCCGGAGGACGGGGAAGATGAAATGGTAGACCTTATCGGAGAGCTCGGTAGTATACCGCATTGCAACTTATTGTAAAGGCATCCAAAAAGCATTGTGAACATTGTTAATTGCGATTTGATTTACAAAGATGGTTCGGCTGATAGTGGAAATGGCATGGGAGTGGAGTGTGGTCCAAATCAGAGTAGCCAAGATTGTCCAGCTTCAAGCTCAAATACCGGGTCCGACAAACGGTTCAGGGGAGAAAGAGGGAGTGACAGAGACAAGCCAAGTAAATGCCGGGTCCGAGAAGCGATTCAGAGGAGAAAGAGGGAGCGAAGACAAGCTACAGACGGCCAGGAGAAGTAGACTCGAAGAATGAGATGACGGGTCAAACGAGGTTACCGCCAGCGCGCCTTCTGGGCGATCGTGACTTGGCCGCGGCATTGATTGTCAACTCCACAGCCACGGTTGACAACATCACGTGCCTGCCGTTGATCTGTCCACATCTCCCCTTGCGGTGTGTGGGCGGCATAAAAAATCCGACAAATATCCATCGTACGCAGTAGTGTTCAGAGCGTGTTTGGAGCACATGTTTGAAGTACTCATGCCTGTTTGTATCCCACAACTCGCGTATTTCCGTTGAGGCAGGCGGACCATTATTTCCGTGATGAACAGTTGGGTCATGTTTATAATTCCTGAGCAATTATAAACGTGTTTAATATTCCCGGGTCCTCAGAAGGGTGTTTATAAACCGGTTTATAAACAGGGGTGCCTAAAATGCGATTTTTTCGGCCTCTCCATCTCATACCGTGCTGCTGGCTTTATTTTTCGCCTTCCCACCATTTTTGCTGCCCTCCCCTATGCTCCGAATCGCGTCCGCACCATCGATTGGCTTATCTGAAAGCAAATCTCTGAAAAATGGCAAGGTAATGTCAACACCGTCCCGACGCTGTTCAAGTTCCGTGCTATACAGGGAGGAACTGGAAATGTCTTCGTCCGAGTCAACAGCGTTGAGTGCTGCCAACCCCGCCTCGCACTCAGGTGTCAAGGACACTCGCGGTGCTTCAGCCTTCTCGGTGTCCGAGACAACGATAGGCGCCGAACTAGCGCCGGGAGCGGGATTAGCACCTCACACGGGAGCTTTGAGTAAGCGGAGAAGCATTTTGAGTTCCTCGTTGTAGTAGGTGACGCCAGAGCCGGACATGCTGTCTGGAGGTGCGCGAGCAGTCGATCGTCGAGAGCGAGGTGGAAGCCCAGAACAATTTTTTTGGCAGCTGATAGCCGACGGTTCGGATGCCGAGAGATTTATAAACCGGTCATTCTGGCCTGACAATTCTCAACCGGGTTTATAAACGCCGGTTTATAAACCGGTTTATAAACCAGCTTTATAAACAAGACCCTAATGAACAGCTACCCAACACCGAACCTGATAGCATAGGATTTAACAACTCAAACTGAGCATTCTCGACATCAGAAATGCAATTTAGAACACTCTTTGGCTTTATATAATTTTGTGAGACCTAAGTGCGAGGGATGTATTGTACTGAACACCCACAGATCAATGGTGAAACGGCAGGGAAGGAAATTGAATCACTTCCTACTCTAGTACTCATCAAGCTGGTCCTGCTCATCTGCCTCTGAATCATCCTCCACTTCCTGCTGCTCGTCGCTGTTGAGTTCAATATCATCACTGAGCGGTAGCTCTTCTATTCAGACTAGTCACTGACAAATCCAAACGTAGTCTGCGGAACGTAGCATCGATGATCCAGGTCCTGGCAGTATCATACCGGAAGCTACTCGAGTGTTCATCTGAGTGCGCGGGCAAGATGATTGGATCCTAACCGAAATTGAGCTAGTGATATTGACAAAGAAACCTTACGAACTGTGATCGGACCATTAGAGTTTTCGGCAGTCTCGCTCTCGGAACCACCATCTGATTCGAAATCCACAATTGTGTGTTCCTAGGTCGAAATCAGCTAGCGTTACCCGATAGATATAAGTGTAAAAACACTCACCGCAATCTGAATGGTGCTAGCTTGGTTTGCGGAATGTGTACTATGCTTCGGAACATACTCCATAAAAACCATGGATCCGTCCGGGTGACGCATCGAGGAATGAGTGAATGCTGAATGAGTATGGAATCCTCGATGAATGAAGACCGCTCCATCGCGAAAACGAAACAAGGACGACTCCACCCCACAAAGTCGAAGCCTCAGAGTCTCCCCGCAGATACACAGCCGCCCCAGCTGTTTGTGACGATCGACGGCCCTCGAAGCCGGAGCCAGTTCAATGGGGCATGTTTTACCATGGCATTCTATAGTCCCCAAGCATCGCCGGCGTAACTCATGCCCTTTGTGCCATGAGCGAGCTCGGGTTGTGCCTGTCTCGCGTCGTTTCCAGGACCCAATTTGTGGCGAGATTCCCGGAATCCTGCAGGTCCTGAGCTGAGACAACACACTGGAACTCGCCGTCAGGCCAGAAGTCCCAAGAAAATGGAACCTGTTGTATAGGAATATGGAGACCACGGCTCTGAGCTGTGTGTATGTTATAAGACTTTGAAGCCAGCAGCAAGAGTGGATTTCATACCTCGTGGACGAGTGCTCGAAGCGATATCATTGTCAGACAAATGCTCAGACTCGGATGCGACTACAGATAGTGATGGCGAGCGGGGCCGACTCGCTGGGGGCCGAAAATCAGGGCCCACCCGAACCATTCCAATTAAATCTCCTGGGTGAATGAATGAACAAAACTGCATCCATCAAGTTGTGCGAACCAAAAACGAGACATGCCTTGCTCATCGAAATATGGAACTAATCGTGGACCTCGAGGCCGTGCAAGATAGTCAGAAACCCAGAGAACGATGGCCACAATTCGGTTGAAGTTACTGGCAAGCAGACAGAGAATTAGGGTGACAGAGAGTAGATCAAGCATGGTGGTGAAAGTTGTAGACAAAGGAGCCACTTTCTGAGACAACACCCCGTACGATCAGCCGTTCAGGAGCTTGGCCAGCCAAGGATTTTTTAATGTCTTGAAACACATGTTTGGCCATTGTTGCTGAGAGATGTCAGCAAGAATAGACGGGTAGACCCGGGGTGAGGCTGTCTTGAGGTGCGATGGTGGTGGAAGAAAGAGGCCGAATAATGCCGGCATCGGACCCAACCGATCAGTGCACAGCGCCATGAGCGATGCTGAGATCACTCACTGGGATTAATTAAAGGTACACCAGAGTGATATCTACCTCCTCACCCAAATTTGGGATGCCTGAGAGGTTTATGCCGAGTGATAAAACAGGGGTAGTAGCAAGCAATTTGCACCTAGTGTTGGTGTTGGTGGTGAGTTAAACCGTAGCCGTAAAGATCGGCCAGGGAACGATTTGAACGGCGCTGAGTGACAATAACTCCTCTAGATGTTCTCAGCATAATTTCTGGGCACGAATCGTAACCAAAAAGTGTGCATGCATACTAGCAGATCAAAAGGTGGGATTTTGGGGCGACAGACACCAAGTTTAGGCCATCTGTGCAGCTCCGAGGTTAAGTAAGACTCGGATACACCTCAAAATGTCGTAATCTCAAACCATAATTTTTATGCAAACTGCCGCCCTTGCCGCCCATTGCCGCCCATTGTCACACATGGTCACACTGCCGCCCTTTGTCACGTAGTTGCATTGCCGCCCCCAACTGCCGACCCAAAAAGGAAAAGTGCCGCCCCCACAGATATTTGCCGCCCCCACTGCCGCCCCTACTGCCGCCCCCCCTCTGCCGCCCTTTGCCGCCCCTAGTGCCGCCCTTTGACGCCACTGCCGCCCCCAAAAATAGTTAAATTGCCGCCCTTTGCCGCCATTACCAGTCGAACTTACGCTCAACTGCCGACTTCTGGGTAAGTTTTGTCACTTGAATACATGTGAATTGCTGTAATAACTACACCACAATGTAGGTAAAGATGCTGTATGTAATATTACGGACAGATGGTATGTAACATAAAGTGAGTGCCGCCCCCGAGTGCCGCCACTACCGCCCTTGGCGGCAGGGCGGCAGTGCTGGCGGCAGTTTCACTTTGCCCCAAGAATTCGAAAGAGACCCGGCCCCGGATCCAAAGTTGGCGACGGTCAGATTTGGAGAATGCGCGAAGACGAAGTCAACGAGGCTCCTGTGCGTTCCAAGGCGCGCTCTGGCTCGAACCGGTGTGTCAATCATCCCACACCTGCCCTCGAGTCTTGCGATCTCAAAACTGGTGTCTGTCGACTGATAGCACAGTCATCTTATATCTACTGTGTATTTCTTTGTAATGCCGCTCTGTCGCTTCGGCGAATGTATCTTAATCTTTCAGTATCTGTTGTGGCGACGTGGAATCTATAAGCTATCTTACGCAGACGAAATACGACGCCTATGGAAGCCTCCGACATCTGCGTGAAGCATGAATTCTCCTTAGGGTCCGAGGCTGGCTGGATCTGCGTCCGACTTCTTTCTCTGGTGGACCTCGCGCGAGACCTGTCGGCGTGGACGCTGTGATTATCTTTTCCTTATCGTGTTTCTCGTATGTTCATGTTTCTGCTTCCTGTCATTTCATAATGTCAAGCTTGTTCCCAATCCCCCATTGTCTGTTCCGCTGCGATGAGCATTTATGAGTCGGATGTGAGTTTAATTTGGGACCATGATCATGAATGTTTGACATTCATTCTCCGCTTACCTTTACCTTGCTCCAGAATGTTTTCTCGATATTGAAGCTTCGTGTATCTGAAATACACCATCTCTCCTGGTCCTTTTTTTTGTGTCTTGCGTCTCATCCAGCTAACTTTTGGTAAGGCTTCGAGGCAAGGAAAGGAAAGGATATTCCGAAGATCTTACCCTCAGATTGGCATATCACTAGCCATCATAGTGCGCCGTTGGTTTTCCTTGGGCACGAATGAGCCTCAGAAGTGAACTGATGATTCTTACTTTTTTTCGAGTTTTTTTTTTCCCTGGCGTGCTTCATGCTCTGTCGGCGCTGTTCCGCAGAAGCACCTTCTTAACAGCTCAAACCAAATGTCGCAGCACTTTTGCTGATCCGGAGACCTTCTTCCCACGCCATGAATTCCACATGCAGACACCTGCCGGTTAATCGAAACCCCTACATAGGGCCTCGTTTGGTGATGTATCCCAGCAAATGTGTTTTCTTTTTCATAAGATCACAGTTATGTATGCCTAGCTAAATTCCTTTGGAGTGGTTCACTTGAAATCTGGACAAGTCCCAGAATTTCCTTTTTCGGACACAGGCGGTAGTGGACAAATCGGGAATTTGCGATCAAAATTCAGCGATATTGGAAATCCTAATCGCGAAAAATACCAATTATACGCGAGCTCCTGAAATTAGGTTGGATGCCTCGTGATAAGGGCAAAAATTCAGGGTAAAACATCATATCTTCCTTTCATTCAGTGCCAAAGGCAGGCCATCTTCAGCCTTCAGGCTCGGTTTTTGGCTTTGCTAGGTGCCGTCGTGAAAAGCGGCAAGATCGAAATCATTCAAGACCCCGTACAACTTTCCGTCAATCCTCTGGAACATCAGGTTGCTGATACTGACGTCGCGGTGCATGATTTTGGGTCCCTCATACAGCCAACGATAGCCTGCATCCGCTAAATAAGATCGCCAACGAGGACGTGGAAAAGGCCAACGCACACTCAAAAATCTGCTTGAACGCTTCGGCGAGCTCGGTCGCGTCCGTCAAGTCCGTGATTGGGTGAAGTTCTTCCTGAACTACAATCCGAAGAATGCGTTCTTCATACGCGTCCTTGAAATTGGCAAGCATAAATTTCTGACATTGCGGGGTTTGTTCGGGGAGTTCTTGATAGTGATATATGTTGGGTAGGTGATGACGCATGCTGGGTCGATTCGCATCGGCACATTCCACTGCTTTCTTCACGATATAACCCTCCTCCTTTCGCGTCGTCGCAACCCAGCTCCACTTCACGACCACGTGTTTGCCCACGAAGTTGGGAAGAGGACTAGCGACCACCTTGGCACCCACAACAACAGTGCCGCGCCCAATGATCCCGTGCGCCCGGAAGATAACATTGCCCAACTGGAGTTGCCACCCTTCGGACAATGTGAGGACGTAGCCAAAATACATCGCCTTGTAATCGTCGGAAAAGGTGGCGACTGTAGGTGCCTTGAGTAGCGTTGAGGCGGGGTCACCCCACTGAGTAGGAGTGAGGTTTCCGAAGCTAAAAAGGATGGCGAGGAAGCTCGTGGTGTCTTCGGTGAAGTCCAGTGGCTGAGATTTAAGGACGAGCGAACGATCGTAGTACAGCATTTCGAGGGAATTGCGCGAGACGAGCACTGCGATCACATGGCTGCGAAGGCCACCGTTCGATAGAAGCTCCAGTGCGTAGCTCGCGCATTGAATCTATTACACGAGTCAGAAACACGATCGAGTCAAAAGAACCGAACCGAACCTTGGGATCAACGTTTTCCGTCCTCGACCTTTTGGGGGGCAGCCCCAGAGAACCAGGATCCTCACTCGGTCGCTTGTTTCCAGCCGACACCGCCTCGGGGTTTGAAATTGCCTTCCCGCTTCGAGGTAGACTTTCGCGTGTGGGTGCCTTGGGCTCTGCGCGCTGTTTGCTGTTGGCCTTCGCGGGATTCGTGGCCGGGGCCTCCACGGTTGGGGTTGACGTATCAACTGTATCATCTGTTTTATTTCGTTTGAAAAGAAAGTAATTCGAATGGCCTGCTTCACGTACCTTTGACTTTAAACTCCCAAAAAGACCGGAGTTCAGGCCAGTGGAACGCGCCCTCCCTTCCCGGCCCGGCTTCATGCATATGCTTCGGCGTCACCCCCCCACGCCCTTTCTTTCCGAGAGCCTCTCTCTCCACGTTCACTACGTCGGGTTTGCGGCTGGACTTGGACCCACGAATAATGGTAGGGTCGTTCCGACAGAATTGTAGGTGATTCATGCCAAATTTATCCAGGCAGAAGTTGGCGAGCTCGACAAAGGGTTCGTAAAGGTCTGTCTCGCGCCCGACTTCCTGCTTGTAAGCATCCAATTTAGTCTGGAAGCCGTTAGTTGCGGCGAGGTTCTGCATCCGCTCCTTCCCCTCGGGAGAAACATGCAGGATCTCCTGTAAGAACATTTCCAACGGAATACGGCGTTCGTTGGCAACGTCTTCTTCCAAGAACGGCGCGTAATCAGACTGGTTACTCTTGACGTCGGATTGGGCATTGCTTGTGGATCCTCGAGTCGCAGGCGTGCTCTGCTCAATGACGGGAGGATGATTGCGAGTGGGTGTTGCTGGCTGTTGGGGATCCATGGTGGTGAGGGTGCGTTGGACTGTTGGGAGGTTGGGCGTTGGCTGGTGTTTAAGAGAAAACGCCAAGGGGTAGCTTATCAGCCACACAGATCAACTTGCGTGGCAGTCACGTGAAGTTGACGTGGAATGCTCGGCAACCCGCCGTTCGCGACGATTATCGCCGAGATGACCGATTAACACCGAACGACCGGTAGGACCCCGGAACCTCTCGCGGCTGACCCTGGGCCAGGAAAAGGGGTTTCCGGGTATTTCCGAGCCCTTGGAATGACCGATTTTTCTCCGAGGGGAACCCGCCATTCCGAGGGTGATGGTAAATCGGTCGGGAGACCGATTAAAACCGAAGCTGCCGCGCGGCAAAATCCTCGGCAATCTGAGGCTTGACCCATGACTTATCTGTACCCATACATGATATTTTTGAGCCATCCTGAAAATGTTGACACTTTGCACAATGTAATCTGAAGGCCCACAAAGTAATGGCCGTATTAAATCAAAATTAAGCCCTTAAGTGGCGAAATTAAGGGAGAGCGGATGAGCGGAGATGCTCAACTCGAGGGGGAGCTCCCTTGTTGACGGTCACTTTATTTTCTCATGTCTCTCTCTTGACTTACTTTATGGCTCGTTCTCGCCAGGGGGAGTGTTAAAGTCTAGGTTCTTCTGTCAGTCCAAGTCTGAACTGATGTGCGGACGGATTCGCCTGGATCCAAGACTCAGCTCAATTTCAGAGGATTTAACCCAGAAACAACTCAGCATTTCGGTGATCTTCCCGATTTGGAACATCCGTTCGTTTTGATACTCTGACATATTCCACAAATTTTGGGAATGCTTTAAATAATGATTTGGCCTTTGGCACAGCTGCTCACTCAATTTCACAAAATTTAACCCAGAAAGAACCCAGTATTTTGTTTATGGACTTTCTGATACCTGTGCGCACTGCACACGCACCGTCGCTCCTTACTTACTTGCACCCAATTTAATGGTTACTCTGGTTTGCCGAGCAGCCCGAGCTTGTGTCACGGGAACTTGAATTTATTGATAAAAATTACGCAGGGGTCCAAAAGTTGGGTGCAACTTCAAAAGTAGAGCGGGCGCCGAAAGTAGGGCGGGCACCATGTTTCTATTTGGGGCGGAACTTGTATCTAAGTGGGGCGGGAATTACCGATTTCCCCGCAAGTTAAATCTGTGATTATCTTATGCAATTAGCGCGGAGGGCGTCAAAACACCTATCTATGGGGCGGAAACTTCCGAGATCACTTATAAATAAGGGGCGGAATTAAAGTGCACTTAGACCGCCATAGTCGCAGTGGTCTACAAGGCCCTTCAAAGAGAATACCTCTCAACTTACCTCCCAAAGTCAAGAGGTAAGGCCCGAAGAGGTAGAGGTGAAGGTTGGCCCATTTGTACCTCTACCTCTACCCCTGGTGAACCTTAGCAATCACTATTCCATGATGGATTAGGCCTCTTCGAGGTGGGCGCTGAACCTTTAGGTGGTGATTTCTGTCCAATCATGCTCAAATGTCCAACGGAGATGTTCGATCGGGCACATTTGAGCCTGTCAATTTCTCTGGGTAAAATGTTAGTTAAAAAAAAAATTAGTACAGATACAAGGGTTCGTTACTCACTGTTCAGAGCCAGCGGATCTCGTAAAATTCCGTGGGAAACCCAGCAATACTCGTTGATCCAGAAAGACGAGCGTTGCTTCAACTTGCGGGTACATATTTAGTGCAAATGTGATGCATCCAGCCCATTGAAGAAGGCAAATCAACTCGTTCGCCCTATATTTCAAGCACGAGGTAGCGGCAGCTAGGCGGCCCGCACCATGCGGCCCATGCAGCTTTTGCGCATCCTGTCTATTCTCTCACCCGCAAGGCAACAAAGGGCTTGCTCGTACTTATTGAAACAGGTCAGTCTGAAAATCAGTTTTTACATGCCCAGTCTGCCCCCGCATAAGTTGTGGCTGTAAATGCATGAAAGGGAATGGGAGGCCGCGAAGCGGCCGACCAGTCCCTTGTGAGATTACTGTACTATTTCGACCAAGTGTTCATCAATTTCGGAATTTTGCCTCTCCGAGATGGCACCCGTGTCACTTAGCCCGAGGCTCCGGGCCTGGCTGTAGCCATGGAAAATGGACACTAAAGCCACAGTCCGGACAAATGAGCCCAGTACCTGCGACGCTCTGAGCCATCAATTTCAATGCTCTTTTACAACCAACTGGCCCTGGCAAGGTCTGCGGGTGGGAAAAGTAACCTATATGGCTTCTGAGCAGTTAACAAAAAAAGATGGCTTCATTCCCACATACGTTATTACTTTATGCTGGTTGTTTGTTTGCAATCATGTCTCAATGATACAGAATTAATTTTTTATAATCGAACTCTGCATGCCGTCACACTTTATATACATACAGTGGCGGCGAAATCTGATGCCACCCCCAAAAAAGGAAGGTGCCATCAATTTCCTCCTTCTCCGTTATCTCGAGCCACACAACAGATTTTCAGACCGGATTTTTATATAGAATGGTTGCTAGACATATACTAGGCCACTCTGTAATTTTATTTTGATTATTTAAAAACTTGAAGAATTGCTTCAGAAATGGGCCAGCACCACGATGATGTCACTCTCCCTTTATTCACAAACAACCACCACAACACGATGTCCGACGACGCGTCTGAAGTGCGCAAATACAACTGGTGCACCCCTACCAAGTGCAAGGCCCTCCACCTCTACAAAAATTGTGACATTGGACCGTCGAGTCGGTGTAGATGAGAATTGGGGAGCCTATCAGGTCTGCGCGCCAGCGTCGCAAGGCCCGTACAACCCTTGTCGATATCGGCGTCTTCTCCAACTTCCGCTTCGTACCCACCCACCTGCCCGTATCTGATCAGCTGATCCGCTACGACTTCGACGCGCCATGGGAAGCGCATTGCGAACTTCTCAAATCGCTGCCGAACCTCCAAGAGGCCCATATCCTTCGCATCTTCGATGAGCATGAAGACTGGCCGGAGCCCCGGGAACCCATTCCCCTCGTGCACTTGAGACGGTTGTACGTGAATGATCCCGTCTGCTTGCCATCCTGGAAGGAATAGCTATAGAGTCGACCGATACGGAACCCACGGAGACCAGCCTATCTCTGGAACGTTTCCTCGATCGCTCTGCCTGCTCTCCTCACTACCTTTGCATTCAAGGCTTACTTGATGCCCAGTCCGTGGCGGCAATACTGCAAAAGCATCCCTCTTTCACGGAGATTGCCATGACCTACGAGGTTGAGAACGACGGAGAAACCCCTGGAAAAATACTTTCCAGTCTTCTTACCCTCTTCACCATCTCTGATGCTACCCCGTCTGCGAAAATGTTCCCACACATCACCAACATCAGCTACGGCTGCGTTAGCGCAGAATCTACGGTCTATCCTCTCTTTCTCGACATGCTCGATTCGCGGCGGAATCTCGGGACTCACAGTTTCAATGCCGCCGAAATTGTCTTCCTGACTTCTCGTCCACACATCGATGCACAATCGATATCAAGGATAGAGATGCTTCGAGATGACGGCTTCGAAATCTCGTTACTCTCTGACGATGCTGCCAGCGATCGTAACGACGAGTGGTTCTTCAGAACTTCATGGGCTTGAGGTTCGTTCGTACGGCTCCATTCTGGTTTAATATCCGCGCTCAACTACCTTCCCCCATCTTTTCCTAGACAGCGACGATTCTGGGCATTCCACCCTTAACATATGCCATATTCGTAGCATCGAGCCGGGATTGACAAGGCAAGCGGAGTTGATGAAGACTTATTCGGTGTCACATTATTCGGTGCGAAGACTTATTCGGTGTCACACTATTTGTCGAGTCGAGTTGTCGAGTTGTCATAGTAGTATATATTGGATATGAGTTCCAATGAGCATAACCACGCGGACAACGTGCAATATTGCGAAGATGACATCAGCCAGCGGCATGCGCAGGCTACATAATTCAAGGCGCGACAGAAGCCCAAGAAACGTAGTATGAAGCTCATCCGCCGGGAATGCGAAAATTTCTTCAATTCGATGCGATTGAGACTTAAGCACCGGAGAGGAACTCAAAAGCGCCCCATTCCAGTGATGAGAAAGAGGCCACAATTTTCGAAGATTCCACCGCTCCGTTCCAGTAAAGCGGTCTGGATCCTGAATGCGAAGGGTGCTATGCTAAAGAATGGGAGCTGAACGAGATGGGCTGGAAGCCGGACAGGGCATTCTGAAGACAAACATGCGTCCTGGAGATCAAGCAGGCATGGGCGATAATTTGGCGCCAGTCTATAGAGTCGGTGCCTCCGACCATGAGCTCAGCGGAACAGAAGCTAACTCGGAGAGGGCTTCAAGAGGGCTGTAGCTAGTATCCAGGTGAACATCCAGATCGAACTTCAACAAGCAGAGTTCGCATAGACGGGCATCCGGGCACGAGAGTGGATGGAGAATGTCTCGAAATGAGCAACCACATGAAAATATTCAAGACACAAGACAATAGATAAGGGGAAATAGATATATTGTTTAGAGACGGCCTCGCGGTCACTATCAGATCAATTCAAGCGGGAAAAAAATCTAGCTCGAGGGGAAGTTAGCGAAAGCACAGAGGTTCAAGGAGGAAGATGAGGAAACAAAGATGAGGAAACAACTATATACCTAAGAGCCAATCCGTGGGAGTCTCGGTCCCATTCATCCCGGCCACGCACATCCACAATCGAAAAAACGCCGTCAGATTGATTCAGCCCGTCCCTTTGAAAATAACAAGGTATGGTGCCGAACGGGCGCGGTCAGCGCCTTCCGTCGCGCTCTGCGCGCTGCACCGTGGTCATCGTCACTGGCGGTATGATTGTGGAAAAATCGAAGAAGAGGTGTGGCTGTGTCTCTGCTATACATCGGCGATTTCGGGTTCAACTTTTGAATCTTCAAAGTTGAAGTAACTCTCCGCGATGTCGAGAGGTCTTTTTGTAAAGATTGCGCAGCCGTAACTGTGCCTCATGCCAATCGAATTGACCCCCAGTGTCGCCGCGTTTGTCGTGCAAGTATCGAACCTTTGTTCTCCTCAATTCTCTTGCCTTCGTCACATTTAGTTTTGATGTTCTGCATCGGCAGCACTTGTCAATCTCATCGTCTGCTGTGAATTCTAGGACTGTTGTTCATGATCCGCCCAACAGCCGCTTTCTTCGCTCGTCGTTATATTTCCTTCATGGTCGACTGGGAAGCCGGATATTGTGAGTGATTTCTCTCTGCGGACGGCAAGTAAAGCTTGCAACACATGGATAATCAATTTGGAGACGTCTATAATACTGCCATCTTTGTCTGCCCAGTCGAGTGAAGTACTTTGAATCTACTTAGTGATACCTCAATAAACACCGGGAATCAGCGCGTATGGGACCCGAGCTTTGTACAACTCCCAGTCCTTTCCGTACTTCTTCGAGCACCTGTGTTCATCCCTGATTGACCGATGAACGAGTAGCACGACCATTTGAACGAAATATACGTAAGGAAGGACGTTCCTGGCTCCACACGCGGCACACATCGCAAACGAGAGAACTAGATCTGCGATATAATTGAAATGCCGCGCGATGCCCCAGAAGCCTTCAACCTGTGTGAGAACGCTGAATAACATGGTGAATGTAATTTCACCTGAGCACAGTAGAAGACTCGTGTGCAGCTTCCCATCGGAAGTCGTATAATGCGCGGTGATAACCACCTCTTTCTTCCCCCAGATGACACAGTTCCCTGCTGTGTGTCGAGCAACGGTTCTCTGCTCATTGGACGCCCGAAACATCCAATAACCGAAGATTCCGACGAGCACAATGATCAGCGCCTCGGTCCGGGTAAGATTCACAGGATAGTGAGCCAGATACTGAGCCTGGAGGGTGTACATGCTCGGAATCCAGGCGGCGCCTCCCCAAGCGAGATAGAAACCAAAGTGATCGTGGGCGATATCCTGAGATGATTGGGATCAGGCTGGTCACAAGAAATGGCACGACTTGAGGCTCACAATTGTGCGAACATACCACCCCTCTTGGTAAAAGAAATCCATGATATACAGGTTTTGGAGAATGTTGACGACGATCATGCCGTTGGAGACGTATCCAAACCTCTGGTACTGTGAAGCTGCGAACGAGAGATTCCTAAAGAATTAGGTTAAATACTTGAGGGTCATCCAGTTGTTTATTTGACTTGCACAATCGTCCATGCGGTCATTCCCACGCGTCCAATGTTGAACAACTTGAGATCCAAGTTTCCAAAGCGCGGATTCTAGGATGGAACGCTCAGCATTCTGCGTCTGGAGTTGTATCTTGACATACCAGCTCAATCCCGGCGAAAAAGTCGTGGAACAAAGAACCTGAGAACGAATTAATGAGTCTATCAGCCGACGGACATCCACCTCATAGCACTTACCGCTGAACTTTCGGTCGGAAGGATGGGAAGGACTAACGTGCGCCTTGACGTAGACTACGACGGCCAGAACTGTTCCGTAGCTGCTGGCCGCCACCATAAGCCCCGTCCACTGTTTGGCAACGATATCGGCATCCCATAATGAGCACAGCGTGCCCAGTATGTATACTCTGATCGTCAAAAACCAAGACAGTAGACCGTTTATCTTGTACAGGAGTCGATTGCCAGCCGGTGTTGTGTCGCCATATCTGGGGGTACCGGGCAGTGCGACGAATAACGTCGCCTGGAAAACAACCCAGATTCCGTAGAGCTTCATGGGTTCAACAAGACTAGGCAACGATGCCTGTGCCAAATCGACTATCCTGTATACTCCGTGCATATCGCCTATAGTGCTTATGAGAATGGTGGTAATGACATGCAAGTGAGACCCACTGAATTTGGTCAACAGCTTCCCAATAGACCCGTCGCACAACTCGAGTATCGACCATGGGATGAGGAAAGATGCAGGGCACAGTAGAAGCAAGGTCGCGCGGAACGCTATCTCGAATGCTGCTGGCGCTGAACTCCGTCCCCATAGTGGGTTTTTGTGAATAGCAGTCATGAGGAACTGCTTTGAAGAATCGTACTCGCAGTCTTTTAAACCCTAGCTTCTCAAGTCATGCCCGATATCATAGGGGTAAGAAATTCGTTCTAACTTGATCCTGAGTTCAGACGACTATCCCGGGCTGAAACCTTCAAGAACCGGTGCATGTATTGATCTGGTTGACTTATTGGGCAAGTTCAACAGCTCTAGTGTCGCCATCGCTCCGGCGCAGTCGATCGTACCATTCGCGTTGAAGCCGCGTCGGCGTCGAGGGCTTTGCTTCAGAAATACATATCAAGCCATGATACAAAAGTCCCAGAACAGGTGTTTCTCACTCAGAGGGTGAAGATAAAAAAATGCCTGGCAAAGACTCGGCGCTGCTCAAGTCCTTACTGTAGAAGGTTGCCAGTTCGGTCGCCCCATCATTCAGAGAATTTAGTCGTCCCACCTTCCTAATCAGACAACGCGCACCAGGAATGCTATGCCCGCAAGGGCGAAGTTTGTCGGCGGCCGCCAATCGCCGTTGGTGGCCCACGTTGGCCGCGGTGGTCGCCGAAGTGCATTAATGATGATTACGAATAGGCCCATTTGCCGGCCCAGTACGTGTGATGTTCCCGATTCGGAACATAGTTGTTTGGCTATGTTATCTCCGCGCCTCCGCCTGCCAGCTACCCACATCTCGCCCTCGTTAAGTCGAAAGCAAGCCAGCCTTGCTTGCAAACCACCAAATGCTTGTGCAGCTCGCATTTTAGACACTACCCCCGCTATCCTCTGGTAGAATCACATCATCGGCAACCATTATCGCGCTCCCGCCTCCGTCCTACGCAACTTGGCGCTATGTTCGTTTTGCGGCTACAACTCGTTCTTCAGTAGCTGCAGTTTACCCAAGCAGTCCTTCAGAACCGATATACAAGCCATCTCATTTGCAAAGCATGATGAATTGCGTGCGCGGAGCGCCAGAATCCCGTGCGGCGTGCGGCGTGTGTGCGTGTATCTTGGGTTGGGAGAGGAATGAGTAAATGATTTCGGAAGGCAGTGAGTACAGTCCTGGCAAACCTTCCTGCTGTTTAAATGCTCAACAACCCTACAGCTGGCTGCTGTGACCTTCGATTCGGTGCGACGTCGTGCATGCCCTATGTTACGGCCCAGCCGTCCCGCCTTCACCTTCCGCGCGTCCCTGCTGCACGTGCTGTCCTGCCCGCCCGCACATGCCATCTTGCGTCGTCCCGGGCCGCCCTTGTCGCGTCTGTCACGTCCTCTCGTGCCACCGCCGCTCGTGAGCCGACCCGGTCTCTTTAGCCCGGTCCCGCAATCGTGCAAGCGGCCTCAGCGGACACACTGCACGAGACGTTCGTTGAGGATTTAGGCCGTGGCCAGTCCAGGATCCTCTCAATCTTAGCCTCATCGGCTTCGATTCCGCACTGTGATATGTGGTGGCCGAGGAAATCCACTTCAAATCGGAATAATTTCGTTTTCTTCTCGTTGCAATACAGGCCGTTCGCTTGGAGCGCCTTAAATATTATCTCGATGTGCCTCGCATGTTCTTCCACATCTCGAGACCAAATTATAATGTCGTCTAAATAAACGTGGCATATTTTGCCAATGTGTTCTCTGAGAGCGGCCGTCACGCGGCGCTGCTGAATGGACGGCGCGTTGCGTAGACCTTGTGGCATTACCAGCCATTCGTAAAGTCCTAGAGGTGTGCTCACGGCAGTGTAAGGAATTGAGCTCGGGTGAAGACGCGTCTGAAAGAAACTGTCTGTGAAGTCGATTGTCGACCAAATCGTTCCCTTCGCGCAGTCCGTCAAGATGTCGTCGACACGCGGCAAGGGATAGACGTCGTGCACGGTGTTCGCGTTCAGCTCGCGGAAATATTCACCCACCGAGGTAAGGCCGTACGGTCTGCCTTTGGAATCAGGAACGCCGGCGAAGCGAACGACGAACTCGAGGGCCTGATGCGCCCAGCGTCGAGGTGCTTTTGTATGAGGGTCTGCCAAGCTTCCTTGTATTTCCGCGGGCTTTGGTAAGTCCGTTTCGAAAGCGTCTTTTGTGCGTCCTTTAATTTTATTTCGCACAGGACTTCAGTCGGTAGTTCATCAATGTGTGGGATGGGTTCGAAGATTTTACGGTAGCGGTCCTTCAGGTCGTCGCCGAGCTTCTGGTAGTGTGCGAGGGTGGCGAGCGTCTCTATGCGCTCACGGACTGCAGCGACCACATCGACATCCTTCATCAGGAAAACCCAGATTTGATAATTGTTGAAC
The DNA here is from genome assembly GCA_029378375.1 of Mycena olivaceomarginata. Lineage (NCBI taxonomy): Eukaryota > Fungi > Basidiomycota > Agaricomycetes > Agaricales > Mycenaceae > Mycena > Mycena olivaceomarginata. The sequence continues at coordinate 65,995 of JARKIC010001317.1, read as the reverse complement.
AATTATGACCAAATTGTCGACAATCTCGCAACCGGCGATAATTTTACACATTCTTCGACAATGGTCCATAATTCCGTGTAATCAGATCCATCATCGCTCTTTCGGTGTGCCTTGAGCCTATCTTTGACCAAGAACCCTCCTTTTCTGCTCTGGATGCGTTCAGCGCACTACCGTTTGAGGAGCAAGTTGGTCATGTGACCGTGTAGGGGAGACCTCAAGTTGACTCTCAAGGTGGCCGCCACGAGTCAGACCAAGTAATGCGAGGTGATACAGGGAAGGAGTAGAAAGTAGGGAGCCCTGAGCCAAATTTGGATGCGGTAGTTATATTGTATCTACCTTACTAGTAACTACGGCAAAGGTATAAATCCTGTCAACGTATTGTAACGTAGGAATGGCGGTCCGACCAAGGACCGACATAGAATTTTCTACAGCGCTCCAGAACATTCTGGCTCGTCCAGTCCCGAGGTGCAATGGGCCCAAACTCGGGGAATAATTGCACGCTACGGCGGATATTGGCCACCGGAATGATTGTTGCGGAATGTTCCGCTGGCCGCGAGATTTTGTACATTGCGTGGTTCGGCTCTGGGGCATTGGGAAATTTAGAGAACCATTCAACATAGGCCAGATGATGGTGTGGCCTCTCGTTTGGAAATAGATGCTTCAGGGCACGTTCAGTGAGTGAAAAGACAACACGAACTTGTCCAACACGATAGCCTGATCCCTGGAGTGTCAATCTGCATTCAGAAGGTAAAAGGCTGGCCACATTACCTTTGACTCCGGAGTGGTTTCCGGTTCCATCGTTTACAATGACCGTGTCGAATCGGCCGCCAATAATGTGCCCTTGTTTGTTCACGTACCCAGGCTTCACGTGAACAACATCGAGCGCATCACTTTTATCCTCCCGCCCAAGTGGGTTTTCGTTCCAAAACTTGATCGTGTGGTACACGGAAACGGACTGGAAGGGAAGGAAAAAGTTATCGGCGGCCACTTCACGTTGTCGTCTCGAAAACTCGGGGTTTTTGAACCCGATAACAAAGTACGTGAAGGCGTCCCGAAAGTCGATGGCACCGTACTGGGCGCTGAGCGTCGGTAGCTTCACACCATAAACAGACGGGAATTTGGTCATCTGGAGATGTCGATGCTGAACATGGTCTGCAGGCCGCCAATCGGAGTTTTTGGTGATTGGTGGCGGGGAGCCGGCACAGCGCCAACGTATGAACTTGTCATGGCGAAGGATCTTTTCTTTGCGTTCCAGCCACAGCGTCATCTGCAGGTATTCGTCCTTACGATTGGTGGCGCGGTACGCATCCTTTGCGAAATCTATATGAAGCCGCTCCGTGTGCTCCGTATTGCAGTTATCGAGAGTTCCAACGAGCTTGATGAACATGGGGTAATGGGAGATGTTGTGGAACTTTGGAATATTGAAGTTCTCACGGATGCCAAGGTCAATGAAGATAGATTTGTTGTCGTGGAACCGCTGGAGATCGTCGCCGAGCTCCTGAATCGTCTCGGTGGAATGCATGGGATACTGTGCCTGGTACAGGAAATCAAGGGCGGCGCGAACAAGGCGTGCTGTGGACTGCCTATCGGGGAGCCGCAAATCCACGATAAGCCCAAGGAGGATGCGACAGATCTGACTGTGCTCAGTCCCGGATATCCGCGAAAGCGTCGTGATGCCCTTGAGGAATAACCGAGTGTTGTGGTTTGGTGGAAGACGCCGGCATCGAGCATCAATTTCCTCGGGCCCGAAAGCCTCTTTAATCCATGCTACCACATGTTTGATGACGCCTTGGTAAAGCTGGTGCAGGATATCGGGAGTTATGGAGAGGTAGATGTTAACGTAGGGAAGGTCCTCCCAGAACGGGCGATGGATAGGCTTGATTCCGGCCTCGGCGCACGCGCGGGTAAACTCTGCGACATTTCCATCCGCCTTCGCGAGTGCTGCCAAGATCTCCTCAAGGTCACGCAACTCGTACACGTCCAGCAAATCCCCAAGTTCATCGCGTGGAACCGGACAATCGGACATTCACCCGTTTTAACGCAAGCTGCCAGAAGCTGCTCGGGGTAGTCCCCCGCAAAAATCGCAAGGAGTGGGTGACAGCGTCGCACAACACCGTCTCCGCTAGCCATCTCGATGCCGGAAATACCAGATTCTCTGAGCGGGCTCAGGATTTTGCGCATACATGCATGGTACAAATTCGCAACTGCACGACGTCGCGCCGCGGCAACAGTAATGTGGTCGAGACGTGTGGTGGGTAAATAACCGATGAGGATATAGCCCTGGCGGGAGGGTTTGCGACGAATATCCTTTGGAATATTGCCAATGGTCATATAGACCGGATACGCAGCCTTGTTGCGGAACATGGTCGTCTGAGTCTTGTCGGTGGAGATGATCACCGGAACGACCGTAGCGCCAGGTTGACGCTTTTCGAGATTTTTCTGTGCCAGGTCTCGTAAATTCTCAACAACACACAGTGAATGCGACGAACCTGTGTTTTCCACCACCACTCGGCAGTATGAATGTCGTGGTAGAGGCGTATAGTTTTATCCGGATCGAGGTAATGTCTCTCGGGTGCGAAAATGAGATCTTGTGCAAACTCCGGATCACCGTAGAGGGCGCGCACACACTCTATAATGGGGCGGAAATAAACGTCGAAGGCCTCCCCACCAACAACTATCTCTTGGCGTTGGAAAACAGGTCTTCCGTTCGGAAGCTGCTGGTCGATTATTTGATTAAGCTCCTTAGAGTTCTTGTAAGAAAGACCCAGGGACTCTGTAACCTATAGGTAGCAAGTCAGCGCTGTCGCGACCCAAAATGTGGGAAGAATTACCCCGTTAATAGCCAGCAAGTCCGAGAAAGCAGTCGAAGTGGAACCCCGAACCTTGGCCCAGCGCGCAATTTGCCAATCAATCTGGGACTTGAACGGGGCCCAAGGATTATTGTCCACCTCTGCAAGAGTGTTCTTATATTTTGTATATGCAGGGACCTCCATCCGCGGCAGAGGAGCACCGGCCTTGCCGCCGAACGGCGTGACATGAGGCTTCTGCACGAAACGGTCATCTACAGCGTGTTTCGGTGCAACGTTGCCTCCCTCCAGCGGCGGCAGGTCTACATCCATGTCAAGGTCTGGATTTTCTTGCGGAGGTGGTTCCCACTGAGCGGGAGGCTCTTCTTCCTCGTCCGACTCAGGAGCAGCCAGAGGGTGGTCACCAGACTCAGAGCCACTGTCTATGTCAAAAAAATCGGCGGGATTCGGGACGGGCGAGTCTCGCAAGTCCCCAGTCGCTGTGTTCGCCGCAGCAGCATTATAATCCAGCTCCTGCTGGTACAGCGCGATGCAGCGCGGATCACGACTCTGTTGGTAATGGCGTTCCAAACCACCGCGCGCCTTATTGACAAGCTTGAGGCAGGCGGTGCATGCAACTTGAACGACGGACATCGCGCAGGGAGGATGGAAGGAAATCGACTTGAAATTGAAAACGTGAAGGCGGTTACAGCACCGGCTAACTAGCGAGACATGGGCGGTGAGCTAAGACCACCCGAAGAGCGGACTTCCAAGTTTGAAACTCGCCAAAAAAAAAGTTACGGCTTTCTGCCACATCAGTCCATTTCCTGCCTCTTCCACCCACTACCCACTTTCCTTCAGTCCCCCGTCCCACCCCACACTCATTACGATGGCTCCGAAACTCCGTGCAAGGCCGCAGGCCATCAGCGATACCGAATCTACTCACTCTGGCCGTCAGTTTCCGTCCCGCTTTGCCCATGCAGAGTAACCACTTACAAATATTATAGAAGATCGAGCATCCGAGAGCGAGGAAGATCCAACAGGGCGCCGTGAGTGTTCTCGGGCTACATGACAGCCCAACTCATCCCTTCCACCAGCCAAGCGCGCATCCAAAAGCAACGCCAAGAAGAACAAGAGTGAGTTCTTCTCCACGCCCTCAGCTCGGAGAAAGCTAATAGGATTCCACGAGTCTGGGCCGGAGCGGCTCCCACTGGCCCCAAGCCAAAGGTTCCCAAAGATAGTCTGCACCCAGTCCCAGTACCGGAGCCGCCAAGAAAACGAGCCGCATCCAGCGCCCAGCAATCAGCTAGAGTCAAAGTGCCAAAAGGTAAGTTTTCATTGAGTCGTATGTAATCGTTTCACATTTCGCCTTTAGTCCGCCAGTCGGAGGCCACGATGGACGACGAAGACGACGACGATATGGCCTTGATGCATCATCCTCCGTCCAAGAAACGTGAGTCGCATCGGAGCCCAGTTCGGATGACACTTGCCAAGTCGAAAACTGATTTCATTCATATCCAGGCGCTACCAGGGGTGTCGTGGTGGACTCGGACCACGACATGAGCCCCGAGATCGTTCCGACCCAACCTCAGCCCAGTGAAAAAACAAGAGGCCGGCCACGAGCGGCGGCGGCACCGACCCCAGTCCATGTCCATGCCGAGGATGCTAGCTTTGCTGATGAGGAAGACGACCATTCCGATCCGGCGATGGGTTCTGCTGATGAAGAGGACGAGCCTGTCGAGGAGGCCGACGATTTGCAGGGCCTGGGGGCGGATGAGGTGGAGCGGAGGCTCGCGGATTCGGTAAAGTTCCAAATGATGCGAGTTACGTTATTGACAGGCTTCTTCAGGTACCGCTGTGGTCGAGCAACACCAACGACGAGGATTCAGCGATGCTATCCAGGCCATCAAGTCGTGCTTCCTTCAGCTCTGGTCACTATAGCGTTCCGGAATCAAACTTCGACCCCATTGAGGTAAGTTCGGACTCAGATTCTTCCGACTCCGATCCTGCTATGCGCGGGGCCTTTTCCGGCCTGAAGGCGGCGCGCGAGTGTCTTCCTGCTCCCGTGAAGGTACCCTTTTCCTCCTATTGTAACTCCGAGGTCTAAGTGCATTGTGATAGACCACAGTCGCGTCCCATCACGAAAGACAGCAGCCCGCTAAGGTCAGTCTTTCAACTTGCTAGGGTTTAATTACTCACTGACTGGACGTACGCTAGGCATCATCGGTGCCATCAGCGCCGAAGCCGGAACCGCATCCAAGGCTGGACCTCACCAAGGTAGAACCTTGGTGGTACATCTTTTGTTGCTGATGTATGATTACAGGTTCCTCCCTCGGCACGAGCCCGCACAGTGGCGTCACAAAAGCCTGTGGGGAAACGCGAAGCTAAACGTGCACAGGAGGTATGTTTTGTCCGATTTACGCGCTGAGTATATTTTTCTGAAAATTTTGCAGCGGCCGGAGTGGAATGATCCTCAGCCTTCCGTGTCTCGCGCGTCCGGTCAACGCTCTCGTTCTCGTCATCCCTCGATCACAATCAAACGTGAGTACGCCGAACCGGTTCACATCAAGGCCGAGCTTGAAGACGGCACACTTACCTCCACCGGCGGCTCTGACGATATCAACCTGCGAAAGAATAGCCGGGGCACTCTTAATCTAACCAAACAGCATCCTGATGTTCAGAATGTTCTGGGGCTCGCAATCGATTACTTCCTGGGGTTTTATCTTTTGAAGTGTGCGTACCCTGACCTTCGCGTGAGGACCACCTTTTATCAAGATGCTTTAACGCGGTCTGCACGGGACTTGAAGCTGCCGCTTCTGCAGACTCGGTTGCGGGAGGATGCGGACTATCGGAGCGGACTGTCCACGGTGGTAAGTCTCAAAGTACCGGTAGAATTCTCCTAATCTCCACTCTAGCTGTTTGGTCGTATAAGCATTTGGCGCGGCAAAGTCAAAACCGCTGCACATCAAGTTGTCTACGGCCACTACCAAGTTCAGCACGACTGTGCTGGTTTGGTAACCCGTCTTCTTGACAAACAAAGATTCATTTACCCCCACAAAGCTGATGTGCGCTTGTTCCTCTCCTTCGCTGGCCTCGTTGACCCACCCCTCACTCAGAAAATCGACCCCAGGACACATGAAGTCACGGTGGGTTGTCCCCCGCGCAATTTGCCTTTATCTTACCGCATTCTAGCACGGTAAACCGGACAAAAGGCGGCCCTACGAACACAAAGGTGTCCCGGCTGTGGCCAGTTGTTTCTTCAAGGGTCCTAACTCCATCGCGGAACGCGTGGAAGCAATGTTTGTCCGCAACGCTGCCGGCAATCTTGAAGCCTCTCAATCAATGGTCGCGCTTTCCTGCGCCGGTGTGAGTTCATATTGGTGTTATTCTTCCATTTCGAAACACTGACTGCATGTATCCTCAGATCTTTAGCACCGTCGACGACTACTCCACCGGCGAGCACAAGCCGACTGATTTCGAGGGCAGCCGTGTTCAAGACGTCTACGAAGTTCACATCATGATCCTCCAGAAACTGGAAGCTGAGCACCCCGAGCAGTATCATACAATGATGGAGAACATCTTCAACGTTGCTTCGTGCGTCGCTCCTGCATTTTTTCTTTCCAGGCTGCCGACCCAACCTTACATTAGACGCGGGTCATCCTTTGCCAAGGGCACGAAAGCGCCACTTACCCTACTACAGCCCTCTCTATGCTTGACTGGTCCGACTAATAATTTTCTCAAAATCACTCAACAAATTGTTCCAATTTCCGATGCGGTCTCACATCACCTCACCCTCTTTATAAAATTAAGCCTCTCTGTCTGTCCGAAGCCGTATCTCCGTATGGTTATATTGCGCAGCACGACCAAAGCACGGCAGACAAGAGCTGTTAGCGCCATCCAACCGGCATGCAGAAAGCAATCATTATGTTCAGCTCCCCTTGCATGCCGAGCTCAATGGCCGTCAGATCTCTGCCAGACTCTGGATCGTCCATATCCATCAACTCGCGTGGCAGTCACGTGCTCACTTTCTGGTTGGTTCATCACATGTCCGAAAGTGTTCGGATTTTTCGGACGCATTGAATCGCTCGCAGTTTGGATGGATATCCTTCGAGATATAGGTGTTAAAACCTATAGACTTCAGTGAGATTTAGAGGAACCAAAGGCTTTCGGCTTTCTTTATACTGTTTGCTCTCCTCGGCTTCGCATGTATTCACTAGAGTTGCAGTTAGAGTCATAGTTTACTCCAGCTTTACCACAATTCTGAGTCTGTAGATTGTGGGAACATTTCAAAATAACTTTCTTAGACTGCTCTACAAAAAGTCTCAAACACAAGTGGAATCCGGCCAAGCTAAACAAATCAATGTACTGTACTATTTCGATCAAATCGACACCGGGCGTGACGTGTGACCCGATTTACCTATTCGACATTTCGACACCGGCCAAAATTTTGTGTGACACACCCGAAATTTTCGATGCTCGGACCGGAAATTTTCGAAAAATTCGTCAATTTGGCGCCTTCGGGTCAATTTTTACGCCCATGTCACGCTCGGGAGGTTCGACAAAGGCTCGCATGACGCGTGACCTCGACCAAAGTTCATCGACACAGGGGTGCGTGACACGTGACTGTCGATTTGATCGAAATAGTACAGTATTTTTGCTTCACTGGCAGGAAATAAGGTAAGCAAGCGGAAGCCGGCGCGAAGCGCCGGCGATCGCTTGTCCTTTAATATGTTTATAATTTCTCGCGATACATTATTTACGCCAATTGTATACCCACCATTATAATGCATCATAGTTATTCTTGTAAACTGGCGTGAAAATGGCGAAAACGAGCCGCATAATGGACTGATAATGACCTGAAAACTCGGCGGTAACAGTCAATAATGGGCCACAATTGCGCATAATTGGTGTCAATTGAAAGGGGCATAAATAATCCAACAAAATTTGACAACGGCATACAATCTGACAATTGTTCCCAATTACTAACAGTTGTTGGCAAATGGGACTTTCGGGTTTTCCTGATGTTGACGTTCTCGAAGGCGTCCTCGGCGGTCAAGCGTTCGAGGCGCGCGGCACACACGGCCTTAAGCTCAGACGCGAGCAGCTTGTGATCCGTTTCTCCCGTAGTTGCATCGGTGCGGCCTTATGACGGCACTCTCAAGTCATACATGCCCAAAGCTCTGGCCGAGAGCCGTGTCTGTCTAGGTACACCCTTAACCCGCCTTCAACTGCCCCGAGACTAATGAAGGACTTAGATTCCGCATTCAGGAACCAGATTATGGACAGACAATTGTCCGGTAAATACAAAAGTTCGTCTTTTTGTTTCAATTTCAATTTTCGAATACTAACACATATTTGTTACAGAATACCTGGAGCAGCATCCTGCCTGGAAGTCTTCACTGGCAGAATGCATACCAATGATGCTCCCTTTCCACCCGCACACCGTTGGGTCGTCTATGCCCCCAATGTCGTTGATGACCCACCTGTGTGGGCAGATGCTCAGCCAGGTGAACTCGACAATGGGTTTGCCGAGGCGTACCTTCCTGCGGCTACTTTTGCAGTCGTTGATTTGCAAGGGCTGCAACTGTGCTTACTCTGTCGAGGGATACCATGACCACAGGTGTCTTAATCCCCAAACAGGAGAGTATGTATGTAAAAATGCACCAGAGCTGTTCCGGGGTGAGTGACTTTGGATATGCACTCGACAATCCTCTCATTGACTTCTACTTGTTAGTTGAAGAGTTGTACCCAGAATTGGCTGGTCTATATGACATGGCCACCAGAACTTATCCTCTCGGTGTTGCTCTCCCCAGCCACAGTGATCACATTAACAGTCCCCTTGGTTGCGCGTGGGTTGCCTGGAATTCCCGTGTCGGTGTCACCCAAGATGTCTGGGCAGTTATATCAACGGCATAGACCCATTGTCGTGACTGTGATCTTGTTCGCACATTCGAAGGTGACCGGGCTCATCGGGATGAGAATTTCTTGTGTAGGGACATCGGCAAGGGAAAAGTATCCACTGTCTTGGGATCCGTCAGCCGATTCAATTCTGCCGATGGGGCGATGGTCGTCTGGAAGATGAATTGATACTCAAAAGTTTCCGAGCTACATACTTACACTCATCTCTGTTTCCATTCATTAATTCAGTATGTCTGAGCATGGCTTGGAAACATTAATCTATACATAACATTCTTTCTTGTACATCGGAATCCCTTAAGTTCGACAAGCATTGGTTGTAAACATAATATCGCAAGGCTCTTCTGCATTTTCTAGCATATGGGGGGTGCCATGTAATTGCACCAGAAGATTAGGTCTCACACCCAAAAGATAGAGGCATGTCATATAATTGTATCTTGCCATGGGAATAGCTAGGCATATTTTACCGCGATGTTCGATTATCGGTGCTCATGCTTAGCCTTAACACCACCCACGTCGAGGGATGCTTTCATAAGTAAAAGAAAGAACAGGATTAGGGAGGCCCCAAATAACGAAATATGATCATACTAGTCGCTACAAGCGCAGAGTGAGGACCATCAAAAGACGCAGGTTCCGCAAATACTGTACTCATATTGAGCTTATTTCATCCACAATTTGCCTGTCCCCATCGTTCCCGGTCTGTGGGACGCGACACGACGAGCTGCAGGCCAAGTCAGACATGTTGGCCCAAAGGGCAAAGGCTTTGAAACTCAAAGGCCTTTGAAATTTTTGGCCATACCGCAATCCCTTTGAAAGGTTTTGAAAATCACGTGGATATTATACATAATCTCCCTCTTTTTTTTTTTTTGCCTCCATGGCCAACTGGGAAGTAAGTATGTCCCCAATCGACTTTCTGGGCGGAAGTTGCTGACACTCAACACTTTATTTGGTGAGTTGGAGCTGGCCTCGCGCCTCCGAATCCGTAGTCGCAAGCCGTCAGCACGGGTGATGAAGTAGTTCGCCAATGAAGGGGAGGATCGCGTCCCCGACTGTCCCCGACGAGGGCGCGATTGGGATATTCGCATGACGTGTACCAAAATAGTAAAAATATGCTTGAGAACGGTAGCCCCAAAAGGCGTGGGAAAAAATTCAAAGCCTCTTGCCAAACAACTCCTTTTCATGTGGGGAACATTTTGGCTAGACAGAATCTTCATAATTAAATATTTGAGGGAGTTATGATTTTTTTCCACCGCCCGATTTGGCAGTGTGAGTTACATAGTGTCTATTACTGGTCGAAAGCCCTCGCAACCTGCTCCGGAATGCGCCTGACAACTGGACGAATAATGTTACCCAGAGTGTATTCTGACCTCGATATGAAAAGCTGGGGGGAAATCGATCGGAATATGGCCAAATTACCTGAAGCTCGGCGTCTATTGCCCTTGGCACTACCTCTGGCAGGTTACCTCGGTTTGAGGACACGGATCACGGATGTGAGTTTTGTTTCGTGCCGCGCAGTGGGAAATTGGCACGAAAAACCACAAAAATTTATCAGAAACCCGGTTTTTAGGCCCGTTTGTGTGAGTGAGTGTTTATAAACCCAAAATTGAAAACCGTTTATAATTGCCTTGGGAATTATAAACCGCACCCTATAGCAGGCTCATGTAGCGCCAGATCCCACTTTGGCATAACTCAGAGTCGAAACAAAGTGCGCGTCATCGTTTGATCGATCGGCGGTCTGGCGAGATTCCAAACAGGTGCAAACCTAGTGAGCTCAAGACCTTCGCTTCTCTCATCATGGCGAGTTCAGTATGTGTCTTCCATCTACACTCCTGTGCGTCCATGCTTTCGGATTTTGATCGACAAGTCACAAAACTCAAGGCAATTACGCAGAATCACCATCTCCAGCAACTAACTGGCGCAGTTTCCCCGCTCAGCAGAGGGTAAAACCGCCCCACATCACAATATTGTGAGTCAGCTCTGCATATTCAGTCTCGCGTCTTTTTGTTCAGCCTTTCAGCGAGGCGTCTCGCTATCTCGTGAGTGTACATAGTTCGATTATTGGTTCTATAATACAAAATCCATTCAGCCAAGGACAAATCGGACTGCACATAAACGAGAGGCGGTTCTTTTGTCCCATTCTCTTACTGTTGCGCAACTTTTGGAAGATATTGTGATGATATGAGGTTTTAGCTACATGTTCTTTGTAAAAGCCATCGTAAAACTTGAAGAGTCTCTGCATGTCAATATTGCGGATGAAGCAGGTCACAAGATTGCAGTGTTGGCGATGACGAGTCAAGGGTCAAAAAGGTCTGACGAAATTTGACGTTGACGGAGGTTGACTACGTTTGACCGCATTTGACCCTCCCATTTGACCCTGCCGAATTTGGAAATGTCCTTCGTTTCTGTCCTAGAAGCCTCAGCAAGCATTTTCGAACCACGAAACATTATTTTCACTGGCGTAACGCCCAGTTCCGTGGCGCTATGCCATAATGGTCGGAAATGGCGGCGTTCAAAGGCGCATTAGGCTCTCGGCCAACAACAACACACTAGTTGGCCCAAATGTGAACGATGACAGATTTAGCATGATGAAATATGACCATCGGATGCCTATGGACCTCGAGGATCCGTCGGACTGGTTCAAATCGGAAAACGGTCAAAAGATTTGACGGTTTGTCAGACGATGGTCAAACACTTTGACTCTTCGTCAGATTTCGTCTGACCCCGTCAATGCCAACACTGCCTTGAAGATTGCGACATCCTGGGTTCCGCGCGTGTGGGCATTCATTCATTTGCAATTGAGTGTCATCGACTCATAACAGAGAAAATACCTTTGACCCACATGCCAGTCCCGCGTATTCAATCAGTGGGAGGTCGCCACTTTCCGTGAAAAACTACGAGTCAATGTGTTTCCACCAAGCTCCACTATGCCGCATAGTCACTCGGAGCCGGCACAGCTCAATACGCACCAAGTTGAAACATCCCAGTGACCAGGTCTCTGGTGCAATTTCAAATTTTCCTGATGTGAAACCTCTTGCCGGCATTTCTCCAGGCCAACTGCGCCGCTAGCTCCAGCTGTTCTGTATCTTTGCCTGTGTCAGTTGGTATAACGAGGTGACGGGGGCGGCCACCCCCTTGGAGTGGAATAAGAACAGGGTTGGAGGCGACTGGCATTGCTGTAATGATGGCTAAAGGTCATATCAGAAATAAATGCAATGAAGGGGCCGATAGGATCATCCGGCTGCTAAGGGTTGCAGCAAGCCTGAGCCGGACACAATAAACATGAAAATCAAAGCAGACCTAGTCCTTCCCGGTGGGAAACTAATGGCCATGACACAATCTCTACCCTATGGAATTATCAGGCGGCACAAAATGTCAACGAGGAAGTACCAAGACGCCGTCAAACATAAGGCCACAGTATATACATTTTTTTTGGAGTGCTCTCCTCTACTGATTCATCTGTTTTGTTGCAACTTGGAGGGCAAAACCGACCATCAAATACAGCAAGCGCGAGTATTCGGGACCAAACCACCTTATCTTAAATTGATGCGTGTGATGCGCCTCCGCCGTGGTCCGGCCGGTACCATCACTTCAAAGATCTTGAGAGAGGAAAGAATTTTGCTCAAGGAGAGCACATGTTTTAGTGTTGATGTTAAAAGACTTGCATTGTTTTTCCGAGTTTGGGCCAAGCTTCTCTCCGAGAATGTCTACTTGCGGACCGGAAACAGGCTTGCCCTGAACCTATTGCGGCATAAAGGTTGGGTAACGCATGACCGCCAAATTGAATCAAATTCTACAGTAGCTGTAGCTATTTATGCAGTAGGGAATACAATTAAAATTAGGTGTGTGGGTTGGAAGGGCGGAGTCAGATGGGAAGGAAGGTGTCCAAAATGACTTGTCTATTTTTTTTGAGCCGAGTTTTGTACGCCAGGCTCCCATTGTACTGCTTTGGTTCCGAAGCGGGTGGGCCAGCGAGACGGCAAAGTAGGGTAACAAGAGAAAGAAGGGCGGAGAAAGAGTGGCGTGTGACTTAGTCGCCGTGGGCGGACTTACACGTACTCAGGCTGGGTTTGACTAGTTTGACTAATCATGACATTCAAAAATCTCAGAAATCTGTGAAAGTTGGCAGGACCCAAGACAACTCAAGATGGCATTTGGAGAGGATATCTCCGGATATCACACGATACCGTATCATTACGTTCAAATCGACAGTCACGTGTCACGCACCCCCTTGTCGATGTCGAAATTTGGTCGAGGTCACGCGTCACGCGAGAGGCTGTCGAATTGGTCAAAAGGTCACGAAATGGACTAAAAATGGTCATAAATTCGAAATAAATTTATTTTGAGGTTCAGGAGACAAAATACGACCAGTTCCTTGTTTTTTCGCACCTCCGTTGAGTCTGTGGTACAAAGACCCGAAGAAAGTCATTCCGAGGCCTTTTCCATATCACATTTGGGCTGAGAAAAAATATTGAAGAAAACCAGAACAGCTGTTTAACAAGAGTTTCAATACTTTAAGCAATGCTCTGAGCTCACATTCCTGATAATTCTGCATCGTTTTGGCACCATGTCGACTTTTTTCATCCAGGTCACGCCAAGTTGAGGTGTCTGTCGAATTGTCGAATTGGTTGAAAAGGTCACGCGTCACACATCATGTCGATTTGAACGTAATGATGCAGTATCACAAGATCTCCCAAGAAGGGTTTTTCACTAGAGGTCAGGGGTTGGCGGGATAGACCACTATTGGCTTCGGGGTTGTTGGCAGGCTTGGGTGCCTAGGTGTAGTTCAGCTATGGTGACTTTTCATTTTTGGACAGATTCTTTCGGTATTTGAGATTTAGAAGGAACATAGGGTAGGCTTGTCGATAAAATTTTCATTTCATAAAAATTGTCCTGAGCTTTTTTCCACTGACCATTCGACCGCTCGCGGAAACGTTTGATCCAGGCCCAAAAGTATTCGATTGAGTTCATCTCCGGGTGGAATTTGGGGAGGAAATGGCAGACCATTCCTGGCGAAGCGTCAATCACCTGCAAAGATCATGTCAGTGACTTGAATCCACTAAATAATGGAACAAACCAGTTCGAGTTGGGATTTAGGGTCATTGAAAATTAATGGTGTGACCTTACAGCGAATACATGAATCAGGACACCCATCCGGAGAAGGAGGACGAATATCACAGGCCGGGGCATACCTCTCGGTACAGTAATGGGCGTCCCGGACGCCCATCACCAGAGAGAAGGCGAAATTCACAGGCCTGTCAATACCTGTCTGTATAGTGATGGGCATCCGGGACGCCCATCACTGCTGGAGAGACAATTTTCAGCGAAGGGAAGACGAAATTCACAGACCTGTCAAAACCTGTCTGTACAATGATGGGCGTCCCGGACGCCCATCACCAGAGGGAAGGCAAAATTCACAGACATGTCAAAACCAGTCTGTACAGTGATGGGCGTCCCGGACGCCCATCACTGCTGGAGAGATAATTTTCAGTGAAGGGAAGGCGAAATTCACAGACCTGTCAAAACCTGTCTGTACAGTGATGAGCGTCCCGGTCACTGCTGGCACAAAATTCACAGACCTATCAAAACTGGTCTGTACAGTGATGGGCGTCCCGGACACCCATCACCAGAGGAAAGGCAAAATTCACAGGTCTGTCAAAACCTGTCTGTACGGTGATGGGCGTCCCAGACGCCCATCACCAGAGGGTAGGCAAAATCCTACAGTGAAGGGAAGACAGAATTCACAGACCTGTCAAAACCTGTCTGTACAGGGATGGGCGTCCCGGACGCCCATCACCAGAGGGGAAGGCAAAATTCTACAGTGAAGGGAAGGCAAAATTCACAGACCTGTCAAAACCAGTCTGTACGGTGATGGGCGTCCCGGACGCCCATCACTGCACCAAGTACTATATACTCTATCCTTCGCCATCTCTCTAGTGGTGTATGAACTCAATTATTTGGAGCATATCTATGTTGCAATATTAGTATACGAGCGTCCCGGACGCCCATCACTGCAGGAGGGGGGAATTTTCCCACGCTATGCCGCTCCCTCTGATGGGTGTCCCAGACGCCCATTACTGCACCAAGGTGTATGTTCTCATACTTGGCCCTCTCTCTAGTTGTGCATGAACTTAATTATTTGGAGGCATACTTTTACGGTAGGAGCGGTTGATCAGACCACGGGGAACCAGAGCAGAGCAACGACAAGGTCTTGTAGAGTCAAAAATATGTAGCAGAGGCGTGAGGCACACGAGTTACACTACACGGGAGATGGGGGCGAATCGACCAGAGTGACTGTTTTAAGAGGTGGATTGACCGAAGAAGTGCTATTGACGTTACAGGCTTTATATACGGAATCAAGGGACCTGACACAAACATAGATAAAATCAATGATCCACGACGGAGTTGAATGAGTGGATGGCGATGACTCGCGGACAATAATCTAAAAGGAGAAGGAGTCAGTACGGAATGAAGAAAAATATAGAGCAGAAAATAAAATGGTGGGGACGTTACGAAGTGAATATCACATCCGTTACACAGAGTAGGTCACAGGCTTCTTTACAGTGGAAGATCATTGCGAGCAACGAACCACCATTGCGGCATCTCCACATCATTTGGTAACCGATCACAGTTCTCACTTAGCCGGCTGTTATATAATGAGAATACCCGAGCTACATGTTTTAGCGTCCCCTCTTTTCTCGACCCAGCATGTCCACAGCTGTGAGTTCTACTTAATTCCTGCAATGAATTGGGCTCATCTTTTACCCCAGCCCCCAAAGAGCGGTGCGTCTTTCACTCTGCTGTCTCCTGAGTCGCTGACCATTTCCCTTGAAGAAGGTCACCACTGCTACACCCCATCGGTGAGTCACCATTGATCTTTTTCGTGAGTTGCTCACCATTCTGCTTGCAGAAAACCAAAGGGGCGCAGAGCTGACTTGCCCTAACTATTCATTCACCTGTCACACACCCGGCTTCCCCTGCCTGACACCCTACCAGATGAACGACTCTGTACTGCAGTGTATACATGAATGGGGCGTCCCGGACGCCCATCAGCAGAGGGAGGATGAAATTCACACACCTGTCAATACCCCTCTGTGCAGTGATGGGCGTCCCGGACGCCCATCAGCAGATATAGGATAAAACTCGCACGTCTGTCATTACCTCTCCGCAAAATGATGGGCATCCCGGACGCCCATCAGCAAAGGGAGGATGAAACTCCCACACTTGTCACTACCTCTCTGTGCAGTGATGGGCGTCCGGGACGCCCATCAGCAGATAGAGGATAAAACTTGCACGCCTGTTAATACCCCTCTGCGCAGTGATGGGCGTCCCGGACGCCCATCACTGTGGGAGAGATAATTTTCCCACAACATGCCGCTCCCTCTGATAGGTGTCCTGGACGCTCATCACTGCACCAAGTGGTATATTCTCATGCTTGGCCCACTCTCTAGTTGTGTATGAACTCAATTATATGCCCGGACGCCCATCACCAAAAAAACACAAGCCTGTTAATACCTCACGGAGGTAACCAACTAACTAACTAGCTAACTAACTAAACCATGATAATTATTGACCCAAGGTCATTATATTATTGACTGGGATTTATGCAGTGCAATTGTCTTACTTGCTCTGTACAGTGATGGGCGTCCCGGACGCCCATCACCAGAGGGAAAGCAAAAATCACAGACCTCGACCAAATTTCGACATCGACAAGGGGGTGCGTGACACGTGACTGTCGACTTGAACGTAATGATACGGTACAGTTCTCTTTCGTGTTCCTTGTGCTGTAGATTATCAGAAAAAAAACCGCCGTATATGTAGTCTCACTAGTCAGACCATATATCAAGATTATTTTTTTTTGGAAAATTTGAGGGTAAGTAGAAAAAAATAACCTGATATATGGTCTGATTCCACATGCTCATCAAAACCCGTAGGTCAGGCTTCCGGATTAGGATAGTCCCAATCGGGAAACCCTGCATTCGCACTCAGCAGGGAATAAAGGTCGCACCGTGGATACGAGGAGACACGGATACACTTCAGAATGGATTTCCCATCCAATGATCCCCCTCGACTGTAAATTTGACCATGTCGGGCGCTTTTCTGCATGGCAATACTGAGTTTGTGGATTCATACTGTATCGTAAAATGGTATATACAGGCGTGAAAAGGCCATCACATACATGTATTGGTCGACCTAGATTCAATGTGCTTTGAGCTTGGAATGTACGCTGCAAGTTGGCTACTTTGAGCATTTTTTGGTGTCATTGTATGACAGTCTTCACTCAAAAAAATCTAGGCCATTTCAACGTACCTAGATGCCGGTGAACTGAATTGACCTTCAAAGTCACCCACAGACCCATCTCACCCACTATAAAATATTTTCACAACTTTTTTTCTATCAGTAATTGCGCACGAATTCCCCTGAATTATCTAGCTCTGTTTGGTTCTCTTCCTTTGAAAGAAATAGTATCTGCCACCAGAATTGAAGATGACACGAGGGATCACGACCAGGCGGATGTGGACAGGGAGGAGGTTGGCGTGTACTACGGCAACCAATTTACCCTGCCGTGTGGCTGGCAAGGTACCAAGCCTGCCGTCTGCCAACATCAAGCATGTGCTCTGAGCGCCCGAAAATGATCCTTCCAACAGTATTTAAGGCCTGGATCTTCAGCTAAATATTTCAAGCCACTCGGAGGACTCAGCATGCCTGAGGCGCTCATAAAATACGATGAACGCCCCCGCGGGAAACTTCTCCCAAATACGCCCATTTCTTTCTCCCCAACCTCCACTTCTTCATTGAATGTTTTCCTGCAGCACGCGGAAATCTATTCCCCTCCCGTCCTGAAGCTCTGGTGTTCCATTGGGCGACATGGATCCTTGTCAACGTCGCCCTGTTTTTGCTGCCCGCCGCCACAAGTTTGACCGCTCCCCTCAAAAGGTCGATTTCACCAGCCGCTATAGAAAGCATGCGTCCACATCGACATCGGATAAACTTGCAGAGTATTTCCGGATCACCAGTGTCCCTGAGCCGTTCGATAGTGTTGATCCACTCCAATGGTGGTACAGTCGACGTTGGCAATTCCCTTGTCTATACCGTCTTGTCCGCAACATACTCTGTATTCCAAAGGGCATTCAAGCCTTTTACATTTTAAACGCGTGATCACAAAGCTTTACATTTCGAAACACGTGACTTGGCATCATGATCCCCGCCTGCAAAGAAAGAATTTGTAAGAATGGATGGCCCTGATCATTGGGAACATTTCCAGCTATCCAGATCCCGCTCGGGGCAATTATTGCGCCTTTCAAAGGGCTGTCAAGCCTTTAGATTTTGAAACGCGTGACTTGACATCGTAATCCCCGCCTCTTCCTGCCAAAAAAAACGCGACACGTAAGCAAGCGCGGAACGCGCGATTTGCGGTCTGGGTGTCAATTGCGGGAACAGTTCCAGCTATTCAGATCCCGCTTGGGGCCATTAGGTTGACCATAACAGCCCCAACGTCGTCGCCGACAAAGATGAGCCGATCGTGGATTTTGCTACGGTACTTCTTCTTTCATTTAAAATCTATTTATTAGTGGCGGTCAGAGCAACTTTTAATTAGACGATTCTGAGGGCGATTCTGCACACGATTCTGGAAATTCTTTATTGTGGGAAAATCGTCGTAATTCAGAATCGTCTCGAGAATCGTTGTAGAATCTCCTCTGGAGGAGCTTCTACAACGATTCTCAAACGCGATTCTGACTCTAATCTAATTTAAAGACGATTCTGAGCGATTCTCACCCAAATCTGATGAAAAAGAATTCCAGAATCGACATCAGAATCGTTGTCAGAATCGCGGCGAGAATCGCCCAGAATCGTCTACTCTGACCGCCACTATTGAAATGATCCCACGCTCACGAGAATATTTAGACCCCTGCTGATGATTCTGGACCAACCAAAGTCTTCGTCACAAATGTCCCGTATGATTTCGATGAGACTGGTCTTGCGGCGGAGTTTGGCAAGCACGGCGTCCAAGTTCAAAAGGTCACACTCTACCGTGCTCAAAGGAGGCACCGTGGTCTCTGCTGCGTTGTTTTACACCCAGACGACTATGATCAAGCATTGGAGCTCAGCGGACAGATACCGGTCCGCCATGGAGCGATCGGGGTTGAACCCTTCAAGCCGAAATATCGGCGTGGAGGACATCCTCCGAGATTGCAGGCCGGAGGAGAGGCGGGATTGCATGACGGAGAGGCCTTTTTCTTCGTAACTGTGACACTGATCGAGTGGTCTATTATTGTGCAGCTCTTTCGAACTCTATTTTCTTCCCCTTTATTAATCCCGCTCTTCATCGTCGATGAAATCTGTAGGTTCAGCTGTCGCAGTCGAGCGGATTTTCTCGGGTGATCGCGATACCATCGGACTGCGCCGGGTGAGCCTTCAGGCGGAAACTATTCAGACCCTTATGTTTGTCAAGGCCAACCTCTTCGTTCAGGACGAGCTGCTTCATAGCTCGACTGTCAGCATCCTTTCTTCATTTAGTCCAGGCCATGCCAGCGAAAGCAGAGGACACAGATTCACCTGACGCACTCAGAGCCTTCATTACCGATTCCATGCCCCCCCGGTATCCAGGAAGTTGCTCTTTGTGTCAAAGGCCGTATTTTTCTTCTTCTATTCGATAATTTCTCTGAAACGACACTGTTCCATACAGACATTCCTATTCTCAGTTCATGCGCACATACGCATCTCCGGCGACTATTATTCGAGGTTCAATTACTCTCAAGCCCCCCCCCCCGAAAGTCCTACCACTGGTTTCCCGTGCCATATCGCGGATGACTTCCTGGCCCTCCTCAAAGATGGAAATCTGGCTACGAGAGACTACATATTGAGCTCCTTTTTTAATTGCTGGCGTGCTAGCTAGCCAGCTGAGTTTTAAAACTCGACTCGACTCGACCTCTCGCCAATTTTCCCTTGATTTGGCCAAGATACATGGGGCACTCCTCAACTCGAGGAGTCGAGTCGAGTCGAGTTACGTCACTCGATCCGAGTTAAAGCTGTTTCTAGTCCCAAAATACCTTGCCCATATGAACCAAGCAGGTGCTATGTGTCTTCACCAGCACCCTAGTATATAGGCAAAGGCATCAGGCTTTCGTAACTTGAACTGGCGAAGGAGCATACTGGGCACAAAAGTCTTCGATCGAGAGACTGGGACGAGCCACGACGCCCGCGGGTACCCAAATATATAGTGCGTAGTGCGTGACGCGTGGCCGTCGAATTGATTGAAATAGTACAGTATTTGTTTCACCTCAGCTAGAAAGACTGAGGCATTTTCAAACGTGCACGAAACACTTAGATCGAACGTAAAATGTGATAGGGAAACCAATCCTCCATAGAAGTACTGTGCCTGATTTTGAGATAGGCGTTGATTCCCTCCCCTGCCCCCTCCTCTTCCACGCTTGCTAGGATTGCTCCGCTCTTTTGCGAATCCGCATTGCGGCTGACAGCGGACTTACATGTAGCATTGATTCCTAGAAAGAGATTACACCAGGGACAAGTTGAAGCATTTAAATAAGCGACGGGTGGTTTCCATGTAAAGAGTAAAGAAGTCCATTCCACTTTGAAAGCGACCGAGGAACAGGATGTAGCAATAATAAGTCCTCATACAGGACGTGAGGCTGCAATGAGTTCCAATAACAATCCAAGAGGGCTAGTCTTGAAAGGTCCGTTTCACGTCGATGGCAGACTCAGGCCTATTCTGTCGGTATGGGTCGAAAAGAAAAATGGGTGAGGTTTGTATCCAAGCCCTGGGGGTAATACTGTCTCACCGCCAGTTTTCCGCTAAAAGAATTCACCACCGCTCAAATGAACACGCGTTTTCTATCATCATCGAGATAACAGGTTTGGATGACGGTTTAGGTCAGAAACATCGCACCCCTGGATTTTCTCTGGGCTAAATTCCGTGGGAGTTCGTGAGAAGCTCGTTCGGCCGCCAATGTACCATTCGAGAGCCTGAAATGAATTGTATAATACCTCTACTGCCTCATTCCCGCGTCCCCACTCCAGGCCGGCTAGTTACAATAACTGTCATATGTACATAGTGCGAGATGGGCCCCCAGGGGCCCGCATGCACTCTAATGGAAATTTGATTTGATTTGATTAGGCATGTTGAAATGGCCTGGATTTTTGTTAGGGAGGACTTTTATGCATTCCGAAAGTTGTGATAGAGTCAGATTTGCCGAGAGTTCAGGGATGGATTCAAATATCACAATATTTCTTATTGCAGTGTATTGCCATTGTCCCGATGTCATTGCAAGCACGATAAACTAAGGTAGTGAATATTCTGACTCTATCACAACTTTTAGAGCGCATAAAAATCCTCCCTCACAAAAATCTAGGTCATTTCAACATGCCTAGATGCCGGTAGACTGAATTGACCCCCAAAATCACCCCCAGACCCCTCTCACTAGAAAATATTTTTGCAACTTTTCTATCATTAATTGCGCGCAAATTACCCTGAATTATCTAGCTATGTCTCATCTCAATCTGTGCAGAACTCATTGAGATATGGGCAAATTCCGTCGTGGGGATCAGAAAATGCCCAAAACGGATTCGCGCCCTCGGTACTGCCATCTGCTGTAATTAACCTCTTTATTACATTACGCCTGTCCGTCTGTCTGAAGCTTTTACACTCCGACACTTGCTCTGTTCAAGGCTCGCTGATTCCTCAATGCCGGCGCGATCCGTAGGCTCGGCTTTTAGGGCCGATCTCTTCGGGCCCAAATTGGAACGCTTGCCGTCCTCCTCACAATCACCCTACATCACTTCTCTGTCCGATATACTCACAAGTGTCCGCAGATTCCCCGGTGAATGGCCACGGTTACCCATGAATTACCCTCTTTATAAAATTATGCCTGTCCGTCTGCCTGAAGCTTTTTAGACTCCGACACTTCCTTTGTTCGCGGCTCGCTGAATATCAACTCAGCTCAGCTCAGCTCTCAACTAAATGCATAGTACTACGCTATTCGGGATTTGAAGAACCGCATTCTTCCACCTGCCCTTCCAGGTGCACGGCGCACGAAAATTTCGGCAGGTGTTGCAAATGAACTTCAATTCCAGATTGGGGAGTATGTTAAAAGGCATTTCTCGTAAACGCGCACTGGATGGGAATGAGAACGAGCCACCACAAACTGCCGCCGCAAAACCCAAGAGGAAGCGCCTCAATGCAGACAAGCGTATGGCTTCCATGACTGATAGTTAGAGATGCAGTCATGTACCGGTATTAGCATGAAATCCAAAGCTGTAAACTCATCCGGAGAACTGTTCCACAGCCTTGAATGAATTATTTTGTCCGTAACCCCGATCGAGCCGACAATATATTATTCTGTCTGTTACCTCTGGCAAATAAACACGAACAAATTCGTGTGTCGGGCGTGCCATAAAGCAAGCTTTCCATAGACACAGATTATGGCACCTCATATAGGTGCCTTAGCCCCAGAGAACAGATCTACGTGCTTCGATTTTCTTAGCTGATTGATCCCAGCCTGCAATATATTATTCTGTCCATTACCTCAGGCAAATAAACACGAACAAATTCGTGTGTCGGGCGCACCATCGACACAGGTTATGACACCTCATATAGGTTAGGGACACTTACCGTCCCAAACGCCGTAGTACACATAAAATGAAGGTTTTCGAGACCCGGCGCCACGCCCCACAGCTCACGGAAGAACGCCTCGTGCCCTACGCGGGGGTTGGGCATATGGACCCACAGCTCCAGACTCGTCAGCAACCATTCAATTGTGTTCAAAATGGCATTACAAAGCATGTGATTCAAAATGCGAATTAAACCATTCAATTGTGTTCAAAATGGCATTGCGAAGCATGTGATTCAATATGGCATTTCGAGGCATGTGCTTCAAAATGCAAATTAAACCATTCAATTGTGTTCAAAATGGCATTATGAAGCATGTGATTCAAAATGCCATTTTGGGGCATGTGGTTCAAAATGCGAAAATCTCACGGGATTGTTTCAAACCTTAAATATGTCTAGTGCTCCCTTATCCCTCCTGCTCTCGGCTGAATTAAACCATTCGATAGTGAGGCACAGGGTTCAAAATGGCATTACGAAGCATGTGATTCAAAATTGCATTTTGAGGCATGTGCTTCAAAATGCGAATTAAACCATTCAATTATGTTCAAAATGGCATCACAAAGCATGTGATTCAAAATGCAATTTCGGGGCATGTTGTGATTTGTTTGTTGTGTTCCACTGCCAGGGTGTAATATTGGTGCGGGGATGGGAGCAGGTTGATGGCGTTCATTCTCGGAGTGGGAAGAGATACTGGGAGGTAAATGAGGCATATCGCATTTTATATATAGCGTCCCTCCCCTCAAACCAT
This sequence comes from Mycena olivaceomarginata, assembly GCA_029378375.1. NCBI lineage: Eukaryota > Fungi > Basidiomycota > Agaricomycetes > Agaricales > Mycenaceae > Mycena > Mycena olivaceomarginata. Next base: position 42,921 of record JARKIC010001317.1, on the reverse strand, counting down.
TTGGCGGTGACGGATTTTTAGACGGCCGATCCATGAATTATTGTGGCTCCTCGGAACGTCACTCTGGAACTGTTCGGAGCAAGTTCGGAGCATCTGGATCCGGAGCCATTTGTTTGCCGATGAGAGCCTGTTTGGAAGGTGTCGTTGAACCCACCGGTCTTCGCGCCGACCTCGAGGCTTCACCATTGCGCTCAAAGTCGTCGAAATCATTTTGGATTTCGTTTGGTGGGAGGACCGCGTAAAAACCTCGAGGGATCCGCATCGATATCCTCCGCGGGCATCGGCGTGGGAACGCGGGGATGATAAATGCGTCCACAAATGCGTCCACAACTATACAGATAATTTCCACATATTCGGCTGCTACTTTGATTTGGTGAGGCCTTACTTTGATTGAAAATGACGAATCTGGTTTTTGTGGAGCCACAAATCGTCCACTTCGATTAATTCTAATAAGTAGAGTGTATTGGATTTCGCAAAAAAACGGATGATTTTGATCCCCGTGCACTGGAGGATAGCCAAAGACATCCGTGATTTCCGGCTTGGCGAGACCATCGGGCCTGACTCCGTGATCAGATATCCGCGGTTGGTTTGAAGTTTACGTGATTGTTGGCGGTTCCTGTCTGGTGCAGCAATGGCGCCCGACAACGTATGGATTGGCTGCTCTATTACTCCGGGGAACATGCACCCCGTATAGAATACTGCTGGCAGCAATTGGCTCAAATCCGGGTCGAGTCCAAGATTTCTATTACACGGACTTTGGCGCTTTGCCACAAAACCGATGATGTGATTCTCGTGACTTGGCATTTGGTAACGGAGGCGTTTCCCCGGTGTTTTTTTTTTTTTTTTTTTTCGTTTCGGGAGGATTTATTTCACACTGCGACGGGAATGGATTTACTACATCGACGGACACGCGATACAGATGAACCTCCTATTTTACCTTCGAAAGCCAATTAGCCACTTCATTACAGATAAGAGCAATATCCATTCCAAATCAATTCTATACTATTTTTCGGATGTGTGAGAGTGAATAAAACTGAAAAACGTGTTGCCTGTCTCAAGATATCGGGTCAAATCTGTGCACTTGTCTGCAGGTTCCATGAGATGGGAGATTAATTGAGAAGGAAAATACTTGATACGTATCCAATGTTTCACCTCTGGTGAATATTTTGGTAAAAAACATCTGCTGCCAGCTATAAGCAAATAAGGGTCTTTGCAGTTAGTTTGGCTCCATAGATGTTGTTGAAATGACTTGTAGATTTTATTCAAACTGTCCAAAAGACAGTATTGTCCATGGTTGAGGCTGCATAAATACGGGATTCCAACTTTACGATCAAAAATGATGGTAAAGGTGGAATCCCATAGTCCCCATCAACAACACGTGTTGGTTTCATCCGTCAGACCTGCAAGTATGGTTCTTTTTGCATGGGGGATTTGGAGACACGGAAACTCTAATTCTAAGGCTGGCCGTATGTAACCCAATTTTAAATGTTTCAACTGCGCTTGTTTGGCAGTCGATTTTGAGTTGGACATCCTTTGGGTTCAATAGTCTGTTTTACCGCCCTCGGCAAGTAAGGTGAGTCACTGGTTCAAGCAAAAATTTAGAAACTGAAATTTTAGTTTATTTCTTGTTAGCACATGTCCATTGTATCCACCGTAGTAACTAATATGTACAATTTGGGGGCTGTTCCCATAACGAATGTGGTCACAATTACAATCACACGCCATATAATAAATTATATTATAATTGCGTGCTATGCATCAGACTGTCCATCCAGGAATGCTGTTTTTCATTTCAACGAGGGTTCTCAGGATTGCATGAGGAAGGCTGAGACACAATATCGAGGCACTTGAACAAGTGCATGGCAAACGCGGTCACAATTACAATCGCACTCCATATAATAAATTATATTGTCATTGTGTGCTGTGTATAAGACCGTCTATCCAGGAATGCTGTTTTTCCTTTCAAAGAGGGTTCTCAGGATTTCATTAGGATGGCTGAGACACAATATCGAGGCACTTGAACAAGTGCATGGCAAACGTGGTCACAATTACAATCGCACGCCATATAATAAATTATATTGTCATTGCGTGCTGCGTATAAGACCGTCCATCCAGGAATGCTGTTTTTCCTTTCAAAGAGGGTTCTCAGGATTGCATTAGGATGGCTGAGACACAATATCGAGGCACTTGAACAAGTGCATGGCAAACATGGTCACAATTACCATTGCACGCCATATAATAAATTATATTGTCATTGCGTGCTGTGTATAAGACCGTCTATCCAGGAATGCTGTTTTTCTTTTCAAAGAGGGTTCTCAGGATTGCATGAGGATGGCTGAGACACAATGGCTCATCACAGGCGTCGGTGTTGCCTGGCTAACTTCCTCGTCTTGGTAAAGCACGAGAAATGTGAATCCACAGTGAACGCTGTTCAATGTTCTCGGCGATATATAAGAGCAGGTGGGGGGGAAGGCTTACTTACCATCGTTGGAGGTTATCTGGAAGAGAATGCGTCGCTGGATTTCGCTTCTGGCAATGCGGACAGCTATCGGTATCGTCCCTCACAATAGCATACAAGTCGAGGGTGACGGGCGGTTTCTCGACGTCTTCTTTGAAACAGTTTATCCAGACATCCCACGTGTTCCAGGATAGGAGGTCTTCCTGGTTCGGGACCCGGACGCCGAAGTTTCCACTTGTTATAAATGGCTTCCGTCGTCGACTCTCAGGATGAAGTTGAGGAATGAACAGAAATCCTGCACTGCGTGTCTCGTGTTTGCTCACTTTCCACTGGGTAATCGTTGGAATTTATTTGCATCGTTGAATTCCAGTTCAACCACTTAGGACACTTCCAGGACTTAAATTACCTGCCATTTACTTAACCAGTTCGGCCCATCGCCGTGGCCGATATTAAAGATGCATGGGGCCGCTGGCGAGCATCTCGGGCCTGGGTTAACCGGCAGAGGAAAATCAGCGCCGTAAACCCTACCCGTGCTGCACTGGCCGAAGACACTACTTTAACGCTGGCTAGGCTGCCTTGGGGACTTGCCAAGCGAGGCGTGTCCGATTCGGAACCATTCCATACACTTTCACGACTTCTGGGACCAACCTGGTTGGCGGGATCTCAAATGAACGATATGCTGGACCTACTTGGCAATAAAATCAATATGGACCCGGATTTGGTGAAGAAGACCCGCGTCTGGGGAACCGCCCTTCTGCCCAAGATCCTGGAAGCTTTTCGGGCAGCCAACGATGAGACATATTGGACTGCTCGAGATCTGCGATGGCTTCGCGACGTCGGGGATGATTTAGTTCAGAAGAAAACCGCACTCATCACTTCCGCGCACCTTGGACCGGTCACGGATGAGCCACATTGGGTGGCTGTTGTCTTCGATTGTCGCGACGAGACTGTCGTGCGGCGACTCTTTCATGACGCCGATCCCCGAGGAACTGTCGGCTGCTTGCCGTTGGTGGCTTGGCCAGCACACACCGGAGCCAACCGAGTTCGCGAGCCTGCCAATCACTCGCCAGCAGGATGGGCACTCGTGCGGGATGCTTGTCAATAACGCACAAGAACACTTCTTGGATCCGAGCATCCCTTTACTTTCACCTACCCATATCGTCAATTCTCGCCTGGAAATGTTTGACAGGATTGCTACTCGGGGCCTGGAACAAGTGAGTTACCGTTTTTCTGTTTGAAATGTATTAACGTTCTTGAAAGCTCGAGATCGAAAGAGCGTGCGCGATCGCTGAGGATGAAGACTCGGACGATCGGTCCGATCAGAGCACCAACACGGCCACACCTGCTGTCAGCGACTCCGATGCGCCTCTCCAGCTCTTGCGTTGCACCGCAAGGCACGCAAAATTCACATTCACATCTCCTGCTTCATCGCACCCTACTTCGACGCCACGAAGGAAGAACTCGGCCTTCCTCCATCGCAACACTCCATCTGGGAGATCGACTGTTGGTCGTTACACAGGTCGAGGGAATTCCAGGCATGGATGAAGCAACATCACCCCACTATCATCATCCTTTTTGTCCCTGGCGGCTGCACCGGCCTCTGGCAGCCGCTTGACGTCGGTGTCCAGCGCCTCCTCAAGCTAAGCTTGAAGCGCTCCGCTCATCGCGACCTTGTAGAGGAAGCAACACGGCAGATAAAGGCCGGCAAGCCTACGCACGAGATCAAGCTCGATACCACTCTGCCCACTCTGCGGGACAGGTCGGTGGGCTGGGTCGTCCAAGCCATCCAAGACGTCTCCGATCCAGCCATAATTATGAAGGTATGTTGCACGTGTTCGTGTATTTATTCTCGATCTAACCAGACTGTTGCAGGCTTTTCAGATGTGCCGCGTTGGTAATTGGAACCTTTCGCAGGCTTCTCTCACGTCGCCCGAAGCGCTTGCCGGTCTTCGCGAGCTTCGGACCACCAACCCCCACCCTCCATGCGGCTCTCACGCAGACGATCGAACTCTCGGAGGAAACTGACAACGGTGACGGCGATGATCCGTTCCAGGGCGCGGATGTCTACGACGACTGTGACATACCTCTCGCCGTCGTTTCAGACCATCTTCTTTCGGGTGGGTCTCTTGCCGCCAATTTCGTTGTTGGTGTGGAAGGAGGGATTACTCGCTGTGGGGACTATTCATTCAGTGATCTCATCCAGCGACGCGGTACCTCCTCCCGTTTGTGTTCATCTAGTCTTTCTCTGCGGTCGATTCTAACGATTCTCAGATCGGATCCGCGGGCCAAACACCGGAATACAAAGAATTGCGCAGAGCCTGGCCCTTATTTCAGGTTGTGTTGAGTTGGGGTCAGTTTTCAACACCCAGAAAATGGGTATTCTCACCGCGTACGTATATTCCTGAAGGGTATATTCACTATCATCATCCGGCCATCGGCTGATTTCGATACTTCGTAGGGCGATCAATGAGGCCACGGTGGCGCTCAAGGCGGCATCGGAAATAACCTACGATTCAGCTCCTGAACTCACCAGCAGTTTTGATAACACCAAAGCCAAGATTAAACGATGCTTTGAACAGTACAATGCGCGTATCCGTCCGGCCTGGCGCATTCATACCAAATTGATTTGATACCTTCTGGTACAGATGGACGCTGCGACTTTCGAGAAGAAATTTAGTGACAGCCGGGCGACTGACAACGGGCGCGTTTCCTCTCTCGCGCTGCATCTGAACCAAGGAGGTTCATCTCTGATGCAACAGCCGATCGCGCTAGTTGTTGCCACAAGTTCGGGGACCAAAAGTTGCACGCATCTTCGGTCTGTAGTTTTCATACACAAACTGACGTGAAATTGCAGACTCGCTGGAACCCAGTACCAGGTTGAGTGCTGTGTTGTGGAAGGAGGTATCATCGCGGCCCGCCTCGGAGCGCGGTGCATTGCGACAGACGGCCTTTTTTCAGAGAGGCCCGGTGAAGCTGAGCCTCGATACGGAGATTCAGGAAATTCCGGAGGTGAATGGTCAGAGACTCGTATCCCTTATCCAACCGGCATAGACAGACACATGTTCTTGATTTACATCGCCTTGAAACCAACTTGGAAACACATACAGATACAGCGTACTCCGTAACCCCAATGTAAACCTTACTTGTAAGCTGTGAGAGCGGACATGATGGGACGGAGATTCAAGATGCCATTCATGCGCACTGCAAGGCTCTTTCTCTTCTTGCGCCTCTGTACCCACTGGCTTGACGTGTGATGCCGCTGCGTGTGCCATCAGGCTGCTCACAATCCCCCGAAGCCGTCTATATTCTAAGTCAATCCAGAGAATCTATGCATCTATACCTCTCCTCCCCCTGCGCGCACTCGAATGGAATTTGAAATGAAATATGAATAACATGGTTACATACCACAGTCGGGGTCATCCTCAAGGCACCGGTGGGCCGCTTCCAATTTCCTCCGTAGCTTTTAGCCTGCCCACGTGTTGCGAGATGCGAATAATGCGGTATTTAGCGAGCAAATGAAGACATAATTGTCGTTCCCGAGACGTCGTATTTTTGTTAAGTAGGGATAGGTGGGAGTACAGGCCAATCCGACGGCATAGTCGATGATGGGGCCGATGAAGATCCAGTCTGTGTCGCATCGAATGAATCATGGGTCCCGAGAGGAATGGCCAATGTAGTGAAGTCGAAATCGTTGATGAAATCGATATCCCCCGGCGATAAATCAAAGGACAAATCAAAGGAAGTCGAGAGATCTGAAAATGTGGCCGAAGGTGCCGACGCCGACGCGTCCGACTGCAAGGGGAATCCAGAAGGATCTGAACTCGCCTCAGGGACATCTACCGATATCGTGGCTGGGAACATCTCGCTGTCATCGTCGAGAGCTGCCAAGGTACGTGTCAATTTAGATGAGACATGATTTGGCGATGCACTTACGACGTAGCAACGGCCCAGGCGAGCTGACTGGAGAAGAAGACGGGAGTAGGGGAGACAAAGCTTGTTCGACATCAGACTCGGGGGTCTCTGCGAGCCAACGTCAGTCCATCTGGGTGAGTGAAGAAAATGATGCCGAAGAAATGTACCGTTCTTCACATCCATAGTGCTTGCGACGAGTCGCGGAATTGATGATCCGGTGTGTGCATTGCGACCCGAGGTGGTGTTACGAGGAACCCGTCCTAACTCCTTGTGTTGGGCCTTCAGGTCTTTCAGGAGAGCTGTCACTGCCTTTTTCTCATCAGTTAGGGTGCTTAAGCTCTGCTGCGCCGCTGTGATTGCATCGCCGACTTCGTCATGCCCCTGGCGATACGAGTGACGCCTGGCCGCTCTTGTCACAATGCGCTGCATTCGAACTTGATCTGAATTGTTGCGGTTTGTCAGGATGCACGTCTCGCGAGCTGCACGGATCGAGGCGGCCTCGCGTGCGTCATAGATCCGAGCTCTAGAAGTTGTTATCAGCGTCTGATGCGAGGAAGAACGGATTAAATCTGACCGCCGAACCGACTCGACGGTAGTAGATTGATTTGGGTGGCCTTATTGGAGGCCACATGGGCGCTTTCGACGAGGTTAGTGTGGCTGGGTGATTGCTGCCAATAGCCTTTCGGAAAACTCTACAGGCTCTCGTTGAACCCCGGAAGCAGCCACGGATATTGGACCTACGTAAACGGAAGGCACGCGGGGTTTCAAACCGCAAGATGGACCAACGAGCTCCCTCCAAGCTGTTATTCGTGCCTGGCTTTCGAAGGCTCATGCAACCGACCCTTTGCGTGCCGTTCGTCCCGCTTCGTGGATCCTTGACACCAAGGTGATCAACAAATTGTCGACGGTGCACCCTGATCGCGTCAAAACTGTTGCCGACGTTGCTGCGGCGCTGGAGGAGACTGCCGAATGGACCTCGCAATGGGGTAGCGACCCAAAGCACACTTCTGCCCGTGCCAACACATGGTTCCATGACCACGACATCAATATTCTCCACTGGGCACCCTCCTCACCGGACATGAACATCATAGAACATGCTTGGGAGCAGTTGCATCGTCAAGTATCACTACGTTCAAGGGTGGCCTAAACACAGTTTGGGTAGTTGAGTTTAGATATGCGTAGACATGTTTAGTCGGCCATACAGATCCCATTTAGACGACTACACACAGTGTCCGGGTAGGTGGGTGTAGCCGAAGCGTAGACAACTACGCAGAGTCTGTATATGTCAGTGTAGTGAGGGTAGGTACATCTGCAGAGCTGCACAGACCAGAGTTTCTCTTGCCAGCTCAACATCCGCAGCGGCTGTTGTTACAGTATCCTAATCCTGTGGAGATGACTACACAGACCTACCATGACCTACACTGACCTACGCTGACATGCACTGACATGCACTGACCTGCTCAGAGCTATACAGAGCTACACAGAGCCTGTCCAGCCACCTACACAGAGTGATCTGTAGAGGTCTGCGTAGGTACCTGAACTAAGCCTCTGTGCAGGGGGGGTCTGAACGCAGTGTATGTGCTCGCGAGGTCCTGCCGCAAAATTGAACCAGTTGTGGGAGGCATTGAAGGAAGAATGGGCAGATTTGGATATGGAGTTCATTAACAAGTTGTATGACTCCTTGCCGCGTCGTGTGAAGGCCCCGCACGATCCAAAGGGGTGGTCCACCAAGTACTAATCTAGTTTGACAACTTTCATAATTTTCTTGGTCACTTCAGTGCGAGTTTTGGCCGACTTTGTTGGGGTCAAATGAAAACTGAGTGGCGAGATGTGGTACCGAGCAGGAGATCAGTTTAGAAATTTCTCTTTTGGAACGAAAGCGTAGTGGTCAGATTTGAAAGGTGGCATCAGTAAAAAAAGGCGGACACGTGTCCGACAAGGCGAAGATGCTTGCCTAACTTCGGAAGCCTCCGGTGACAGGGTCCACAGATTGAAAACTTTGGACCCCACTTGGAATTGGCTAGCAAATAATTGGAGCATTTACATAGTGGGCTGGTTGATTGGTTACATATCTTTCTGAGTTTTGTATTATTCACTCTGCACTCGCGGGATAATGGCCGGTCCAAACTACCACTTATTGTTCCGAGCCAGTCGTAAACTACGCGTGCATTACTGGTTCGCTTACACTGTATTATTATGCGTGCCGCAACCACCGTATCGGGCGTCTGGTCTAGTTGGATGTGTTGCGTCTTGAAATAGTTCCTACGTGTGTTCGACTCCTTCTGAGTCAGGTATTTTTTTTCAAGTTTTCAAGACGAGGTCCAGACAAAGCACACATGAGCCCAGGATTCCGCCGTGAGACGGAACGCGTGACTTGATCAGGTGACTTATCAACACGTGTCCGTCATCCCCACGTCAGCGTGCTGTTTCAAAGGCAAGTTGAACACGGTACCGCGCAGGTTCCCCATTGGTTGCCCAACTTAGCTGGTCGACTTGGATTCCTAGGTGCATTTCTATACAGCGAGGTACAAGCTTGGTATGTATAGAGTGTCTGTCTACGAGAGACTAAGGTGCATTGAAGAGCAAATGAATGGCGGGGGAGGAGGGATGATGATAGGAAGAAGACAGAGCGAGTGCAGGCGGCCTGCCGTTTTGAATGGGATTTTAGCGCAGAATAATGACGAGGAAATTGCGTCGACGTGCGTCATTGCGTGAACGGCTGTATTATATACCTAAAAGCAATAATACTATGTACGACACGATAAGTATGGATAATAAATAAGTAAGAGAAATGGACAGACCTTAGTCGGGCACACAATAGGGTGAACGGCTGAGGTCTGACTCGCGGAAAGACGAGCTTAAATATGTAAATAAGGCTGTAAAGAGGCGGTACGGGCGGCGATGGTAACTAGGTAAAGGTGTGGAACAGGATGTGAGTATCAGAGGGAAGTGAGTCAGTGCAGTACGGGCGCAAAAATGGGCGCGCGTACTGCTGCGTAGATGACTCGTCGAGCCACTACTCCAACGCCTTTTGCACCTCACAACCTCGGGACTCGACGAAATCGACTGTTCAACATTGGTTCGACGTTAGATTATTATCGGATGTCCCAGCAACAAAGCCGATCCTTTCAGTGTAAGTTGATGGTTTGTAGATTGGAAGTGTGAGAATGATATGGCCTACTCAGAATTCTCTTAGCTTACCTTGACGTCTTATAAATCTCCCCGAGAAATGGGCTTTTGTCACAAGTAATCTGAAATGAAATAGCGCCCATCTGAGGACAGCCCTGGTGTAAATGAAGGATCTGAATTGACAAATCCATTCTATTTAAATGTTATATTATGGTCCATCTTTTTTCCATGGACCAAAAGGCCAGAGTGAGTTGTGGAGGTGAAAGAGAAAGCGGAATGGTAGATTGAAGTAATTGTTCATTTTTGGACAAGAAGTTTTCTACTTCCCAAAACTTTCCCGGTTGCTACTATGTCTGGATATGATCCAGGAATATATCCTTCCCCTCCCCTAAATATTTTACTTCAACCTGTGAGAAGGTTGGCCATCTCGCGCGGCCTAAGCCACGCCTGTCACACAGTGTGACCCACCTCACACGAGACCAAAAATCAGGATTCCTGCGTGAACAACGAAGCTTCCGGCTTAAAAATTGCTTGAGGACTTGCTGTAAATCGTGTTCCCGATTCATAGAGCCCATAAATCGACGGATTTGGGAGGAAATTGGAACAGTTCAGCGTAAGTCCGAAATACATCAAGCTGTCCAAAGATCGAGTGCACTGCGATAACGACGACAAGATATGCCGTCGCTTCGCTCTGGCCGAGTGTAAGGTGTGGGGGATTTAATTCAGATTGACATGGTTGAATTACTGCGGTGTCTGAGTTCTCTGCACGCGAGGCAGTTGAACTCGTACCATACAGTACAATAGAGGAGGACAGAAAATATGTTATCCAATATGTAATAGACAGAAATCGCAAAGTACGCTATCAAATGTCGCAACCGAAATGGAATCTGGAGGAGGGTAGACGAGGGTAGATGAGGACGGTTCACTCGAAGCCCACCAGCCTGCTCGGAGGTAAAATTTAACCATAGTAATTCACGGATCCCAAACACCAGCCAAGGGGGACACTGCGATACTGAATCGGTGTCTTGGGTTTCGCGAGTGCCACCAACCAGTGAGCAAGCTGCGGATCGGCGACCTAAGAATGCCATCACTCGGACTGCCGTCAATGTGGTGGCACCCACCCTGAAGGCAGGATTACTCAACGATCTGGAAAATTGTGAGCAAAATCCACCGCTCGGACGAAGCCAGATGAGGGAGGCAAAACATAAACCGCCCATTTAAATAAATTGCTTACCTCAAAAGGCACGCTGCTTCTTGTGGCCCATTGGAGTGTTTTCCGGGAGCGGAATATTGAACTGACCCTGAATCTGAGATTTGCAAGACATAAATAACCTTGGTACGGAAGAACGAAGGAAAAATCTCCGCCGATGCTGTAACTTTGACCATATTTCACGCTTTCTTTCACATTTCCATTTTCAGTGTTCATCACGCCCACACCCAAGATGTGGCCCTTGGAAGGGTGTGGGTGTCCCGGCTTAATTAGCAGCGCACGCGAAGGAAATCATAGGAGACAGTCCTGCTTGAAATTCCGCTGATTACCACTTCAGCAGGCCAGATTTAATACCAGGCTTCGCCTTGTGCCATTGGCGCCAAGGCGCTTAGTAGGGTCTAGAACATTCCAACGTGATTCAGACGTAATCCACACTACATACTTCCATTCTAGATCTTGATTAACTTACTTACTCAGAGTTCGCCTCTTTTCACCACGTTTCACCCAAAGAGTCAGATGTACTGTACAATTTCGATCAATTCGGCACCAATCCAGAAATTTTAGTACAATTAAAATCCCAAAGAATTCCTATAAATTGAGAAAAAATTATTGCCGCAATAAAAAAAAAATGGGCGTGACGCGTGACCGCCGAATTGAACGAAATTGTACAGTATTCTCAAGAGAACAATTGATCCAAAGGATCACCTCACAGACATGCAAGCAATTAATCGAAAGCGGAGCAGAGGAGGTATGGGGCGAAGACCAAGATGATTTAACGGGAGGTGAGGGGGAACGCGACGAGAAGAAAGAAAACAAGGTACAGAAACGCACCGTTAGGGGCGTCGCCCACGAAGTCCACATCCTCCTCTTCCTCCGTCACCCGCCCGTGCCCACCATACGTGGACGTCTCGTGCAAAACTTCCCATCCTCCAGCGCGCTCGACGACCGCGTACGCCTTGCTTGCACCTGCAGCATGCTGCTGCTCGCATGTGCGTACCCGTACCCTCCTATCTCCCTCGCACCCGCACCGTTATACCAGCCATCTCCCACATTCGAATAGCCCTCCCCATACCGATCGCGCATGTTTCCGCGGTCAAGCACGACACCGCCGCATCCGCCACTCCCCCGCACTCGCACCTGCTCGACCGCACGCACGCCGCGCGGCGTGCCGATGAGCGGCCCCCAGCGCGGACGCGGAGCGTGCTGCGGAACCTCGGGCTCGGGGGTGGGACGCCCGGGCCTGCGAGGCGCTTGTGGGCTTGCGCGTTGGTGGCTGGATCTTCGTCGTCAAATGACGCGATCTCTTTCGTGACGGGAAACTAGATCGGGCTGGGAGTCGATTGCGTGCAGACGTTGTAGTTACTTCAGATGATGTTTCAATTATCTCTTGGAATATACAAGGATCTTTGTGCGTTAAGCTTTACAGCCCGGAATTTGAGGATCTTCTTAAGGTTCATGATGTGGTGATAGTTCAAGAAACATGGTTGCTGCCAGATGACGAAGAGTGTCTGGCAGTACCTCATGGCTTCTACACTGTTTCTGTCTGTCGAAAGGTCACCGGTCCATGGGAGCGCCACGGTGGTGGCGTTACCGCCTTCATTAAAAATAACATCCATGCGAAGAAATCGCATCTATCATCGCCAGATATTCTGGTACTAGACTTAGATACATGTTCGCCAAGCCTCACATGCCCAGAAAATCCAATCACTCTTCGAATTGTGTATGCGCGAGCGTGGAGTCTGGATTGGTCAACCCGAGCATATCCTTTCATTCAAGCTCATGGGCTTGGATTTGATGCTCGACGCAGTCGCAGGAACCGGTAATTCTGTCTACAGCGCGTTGCTTCGGTCCCAGCGATGGCTGAATGACAATGTCCGCGACGTCTTGGATGAGAGCGACGAGATCCTTAACGTCGCGTATCAACTGGTCTATACGAGCGGTCGACAGGCGCCCTTGGAAGACCACCCCGATCGGTGGACGACAATACAGGGCATCCTCGCTTATGTTCAGGAAATCGCCCAGGACCTAGCTGAGGCCTTCCCTACTGGCGTCGAGCTCCACCGTTCAAACACCGAAGCTGCCTTCCATTCCAGTATTCGCATACTCACAAATGAAGCTGGTGGTTCCCTTGTCCGACGCATTGGAAGGAAACTGCTAGAGACCAATGAGTTTCGCCTCCTTCAACCCGAAATCAGAGCAGACGTTTTCTGTTTCATCACAGAACCCACACCTACCATCTCTCTCGTGAGGTTAAGGGAGACCTGTGAGCATACCGCGCTGTGGACCGGGATTCTCCTCCGCCGAGGGATTCTCGCGGGAGGGATTTTGGTCTTTGCGCTCCAGAAGAAACGTTGGCGCGTGGAGTACGGCTTAGATCCGCGGCGCACTATGCTCGCGGTCCCATACAGAGCTAAAGATGTGCCGTCTCTGCGATCTGATTTCGGACACCCAGACGTCGCGATCGTTTTGACCTGTTTGAGGTGACCTCTTTGCTTTCTCCGATGTACTCGATCCGAGTCTGACTCCTTCTTTCAGCTACTATTATGGGGGTCTCACGGACAAGCAAGTTGATCTCTCTTTCGAGCTTCTACTTGCGCTCGATAACCCCGCCCTGGAATACGAGGTAAGAGTTTTGACGGCCCTGGTGTGTCGATTTATATGCCGATGTTGATCACCATTGCTTCAGTAGTGGGTCCGCGATGTCAGTAAAATTCCCATCTCTTTGCGTGAAGTCATCGGCATTAACACGGAAGACACGGACCAACGTCGCAATATCCTCACCCCGTTGTTCCGTCGTAATTTGGCGGTCGTGAATTTTTACCTGCGTCAAGTGGTTTTCCCGAAGGAGGCGAAACAGTTTCCATACAAGCTAGCCACGTCTGCGTGGGATTTGGCAGAGGAGAAAAGGCATTTTGTTACAGGTGAGAGTGGGCAATTGTAATCAACGCGAATGTGATTGCTCACTGACGATCTGTGCACAGGGTTCTCAGGGACAAATGATGGACAAGGCGAAGCGGGCAGACACGGCAGACACGGGGCTCGAAGAGAAGTCGGCGCGGTGCATGGCTTTGGGTCTGGGGCTCCTTTATCTCAGTAAGTCCTGCGGGTTTGCCTTTGGGCTGTGGCTAATACGGTTGTGTACGTAGGTTTGCAAGATGCGCCGGATACGACCATGGAGACGTTCAAGGCCATCAAACACCGGATTTTAAAAATGGTGCAAATCGTTGTGGAGGCGTGTGTGTTCGCTGGCATGGGCAATGTGCAGGCGATGCTGCACCACTGCGGTGAGCACATCGACATGAAGGAGAAAGAGGCAGACAAGGATGAGAAGGAGGGGAAGAAGAAGGACGAACCTGGAGCAGCGGCCAAGGGGAGGAGGAGGTTAAGCCGCAGGTCACGCCCGACGATACCTTCCAGTCGTTTGCTGTCATTGCTGTCGCTCCCATTGCGATGGGCGAGGATGTCGGAGCGGAGATGTCACTACGACAATTCCACCATCTCGTAAGTTTCCACTGCCTCGTTTGTTCTTCCGCTGACCTTTTCTTTCTTTCGTAGATGCACTACGACGAACCCATCATCCGCAATCCGTCCCCTCGCCATCGGCCTCGTCAGGGTCTCCAATAATGTTGCCGCGACTTGAAAAGCCGGGTTTCGACTTGGAAAGTCACGACAAGTCGCATTTTGACTCGATTTTGACTTGACTTTTCGGGTTCAAGTCAAGTCAAGTCATCGAAGTCGACTTTTGGTAGTCATCGAAGTCGACTTTTGGTGGTCATTTAAAGTTTATAGCATTTTTGCTGTGCAGAGTTCGTTTTTTAGATCATAATAAATAGGTTTCGACGTATGCAAGAAATGTACAGTTTGTAGATGGACGTGCATAGCTATTTACCCCAGTTGATCCTCGGGCATCACAGGATATTCAATTTCCACATCTTCACAATTGATGAAAAGGCCCTTTCGAACAACCTCTCGATCCGTTTCGGATGCGGCTGCTAGAGAGCGAAGCCAATCCTCTTCATCGTCTGAAATGCATTGAAGTGATTGTTCTGGACTGTTGCATTTCGAAGCACGGGGTTCAATGGCTAAATATGTCAAGTGCTCGCTTATTCCTTCCGAGCCCGGCTGATATGCATTGAAGTAATTGCGCTGGACTGTTGCATTTTGAAGCACGGGCTTCAAAATGGGAAAGCATTCAACTGATTGCGCTGGACTGTTACATTTTGAAGCACGGGGTTCAAAATTGCTCGGACAGTACCTCAGCCCGCGGGACGGTCAAATGCAAAATTTGAAGGCCGTGTGTCGGCAGAAAGGTTCAATATGTCAAGTGCTCCCTTATTCCTGCCGAGCCCGGCTGAAATACATTGAAGTGACTGTGCTGGACTGTTGTATTTTGAAGCACGGGGTTCAAAATGGCTCGGACAGAACCTCAGCTCTCTGTCTCATACCACCTCGTCCGTGATTCCCACAAAGACTTGGGCGGCCATTTACAATTTTACTCACCCAGCCCATTCAAATCTACTACCCAGGCAAGCACAGCCATGGCGTAACTTGCTGCCCCTCGTATTCGATGAGCCTAGTGCAACAGGTGGCAATACAATGTGGCCGCAAATCCTCGTGGCGTGTGCGTTGCTCAACCGAACAATACATATTGTCTTCCTCGAATTCACCATTGATTCAATCGGGTGTTGTGCGAACACCTAAAATAATGCAATCCCCATTTCCATCATGCGCAAACACTTCAAAATCAAATTGTCGCCTTTTCAATCTCACACATTCAAGTTCCATATTGGCAGATGAAAATTCGCGGAGATATTTACACAACTCGATTCATCGAAGGTTAAATTTACAATGGGGCCCTCAAAGCTGTCATTCCATGCCAATGAGCATTATTGCGCAGAAGAATTCGTACTAATTCCACCTCTGAACGAGGACAAACCAAAATATTCCCGAGGGTTTAAGTTGAGAACTGCCCAAATGCGGAAATATTACACAACTCGGTTCGCTGGGGTTAATTTTTTTCTGAGTCCCCTAGAGCATTCATTCCATGCCCACGCGCCTTATTCTGCCAAAAAATCTGTACCCATTCCATTTCTGAACGAGGGCGAGCCACAATATTCTCGAGGGTTTAAACTGATTGACAACTGCCCAAATGCGGAAATATTACACAACTCGGTTCGCCGGGGGTTAATCCTTTTTCTCAGTCCCAAAAGCACTCATTCCACTCTACTCTCAGTCGTGATGTTTGGAATGTAGGTCTTTGAATACTACTCAGTTTTTGCTCTTTGTCTCGTAGTGAGCACAACATACCACTTTTTTTTGAAGGGCTTTTGCGAAATTTTGGCAGGGATAAGCCACATAACTCCGCATTCCCCCATACATTTCGGGGTCCACCGAGGGCTACGAAAGCCATTCGAAAAATGATAGACCTATTCAGATTTCACAGCAAAGTTCGGCCAAAGTTCGGCCGTGGTAGTGCTGTGCTAATTTTGTACCTCTGTATGGCGCTGTGTTTAATTTCACACTCAGTCTGGTCGAGGCATGTCGATCTTCCACCACAAATTAACCTTTATGACGACGTACATATGCAATCATTGTTTGCTTGTTGTGGCGCCTCCGCGCACATAAATACTGGAGACTTTCAACACGCTCAAGCTCACCGAACCCAATGCCCGTACTATTGCTCATAATCACTCCGATTTGAATGGCAATGGCCACGGCTTTATCCCCTACTCAGCTTGTATTTGGACTCGGCCCTTGGCCCCTGCCACAACCAACAGCTGGCGGTGGCAGGTATCAATGCCGCACTTGACAGTGGCATGTTCGATCAGGCATGGATGAACTCTAATGATAGTCTGATTGAGAACCCCATGTATGGTCTTCCTGGTGTAGCAAGCTATAGTGGTCTCTGAAACACCCCATAGACACTCATAGCACTCGTAACCCTTTATAGCCCTTCATGCTATGAGTGCTATGAGTGTCTATGAGGTATTTCATAGACCACTATAGTTTGCCATAGAAAGGTGGGTACCCCTGTCTGAGTTTCATAGACCTCATCAAGAGGCGAGCGAGATCTGGATCTTGGAAGTTGATCTGTCCACGTGAGTGGCGCTGCCGTAAGTCGCTGCGATGGAGCAAGCGTGTTCCAAGATATATTTGCATTATTTGACGGCCCAGTATGTGCACTATTCACAAAGGTGTTAGTTTTCCATTTGAAGGTTTGCAGGTTGCCGATGAGACGCGGGGAACGATTAGCAGCGACGCGCTCGACGCGTCGGTGCTGGTGAGTGACAGGCGGTGCGCAGCTGATGGCCGAGAAGACGCCGCTGACTCAGGATTGCCTTATTCGGGGGGGTAGGTCCCCCGTGGGAATTTATCCAACATCCAGAGATCGCACGCCTCTTGGACCTCATAGCAATTTGGTTTTTCTTGATGTGTGGGGTGATCCGATGTTTAGCCGACCTCGGATCGGCGCTTGATGGGATCTGTCAGAGAGGTCCGAGACGTTCCGGGCGGTCGCGCTGAGCTTTAAGTCCTAAGTCTCGTCTCCGGCATCGGGCATCTCGGGTAGCGAGTTTACAATGATTTTAACGCACTATAAATTCGAGATTCCAGAAGGGAGTTTATGCTGGCTGGGAATACTTCGACTTGGCCAAATCCTGTGTGATATCACGGGCTACAAGATTGGTGACAACGTCGTTCACAGAAATTTCTCAATATCACGTAGAGGATGGAAGAAGCACATTACAAGACTCAGGGTACTTTCTACTCAATACGCTGATACCCCATTACATTTCTTGAATATTGTGCCGATGCCTTGTTACCTTTTCCTGCCTGAGCTAGTTGACCCCTCCGACGACGAAGAGGATCTTTGTGATGATGATCTAGAGCATCTTACCTACGAGGAGCGCATCCAGCTTGCAGTCACTGCGGTTCGCGCATCAACCATGTCTGCGCGCAAGGCGGCCATCTATTATCGAGTCGCTCGCAGTACGCTCATCTTATTTCGTAAACAAAATACCTAACTATGTTTCTTTTCAGCTACCCTTCAGAGTCGCCTCAATGGAATTCCAACGCGCGAGGAAGCCCACGCTCACGAACGCAAGCTTTCTGCGGCGAAAGAGGCCGTGTTGACGGAATGGACTAAGGTGAGGTCGGAGTCGCGGCCCGACATACATTTCCTAATTGTTTGCAGGTCATGGGAGCGCGTGGCCTCCCACTGGGTCTTGAGACCATCAGAGACTACGCATCCGAACTTGCTGGAGTCCCCTTTGGCATCAGCTGGGCCCAGCCTTTCAAGAACCGCCACCCTGATCTCAAGGTGAGGTGGACAAGCGGTCTCGAAGCATGTCGCGCGACTTTGAACCCCACCACGGTTCACGAGTACTTCACTCTTCTCGGTGACATCATCGAACGTTACGATGTGAAACCGGAAAACATTTACAATATGGACGAGAAGGTGGTTACTGATTGTCGTTGCCAGAAAGAATCTGATCAGCTACTCGCAACACAAGGGCATCCAGCTCGGCACAGCCGATACAGTAAAGGTCCTGGTTGACCGCGATTAGAAGACCGTTTCGAAGATAGAGAACGGCAATCGCGAACTTGTTACGGTCATTGAGTGTGTGTGTGCCGATGGCACCACCCTTCATCCCTCTGTAGTTTTCGAGGGCAAGCGTCGGGATTTGCGTTGGGGAGAGAATAATCCGTGCAATTCCAGGTGAGGCACTCACCTTTTGGATTCCGATTTATCCATCCTGATGTGTCGGCAGTCTATCAATCTCCCCGAACGGATGGACCGATCAACAACTGGGTCGGCTGTGGCTCGAGAAAGACTTTGCTCCCGCAACCGCCACACGTCTCAAGCACCCCACCGACTATCGCCTTCTCGTTCTCGACGGCCACAATTCGCACCGCACCTGGCCGTTTGTAAGCTTCGCACAGAAGCATCGGATTCTGATTTTGTATGGCTTAAACTGCTTCACATGGGAATGGGTGGCGCGATATTGGACTGGCTGCACATGTTATATCACCGAATGGAATGCCATGTCCGACACGGAGACTCGAACTCGGCCGCATTCAAGGCATTAATTGGCCACTGGCCGGCGACCCTGCATCTCCCATCATGGTTTATGTTCGGGTTCAGAGTGTTTTGGCCGCCGAGCTTGCAGACCGTCCGGCACTCTATTCCGGTGGCTTGTTCTTTTGTGTCGCCGTCAAGGAAGGATCAAGTGAATTCATCCACATTGATTTCAATCACCCGCTCTCATTGGTCACATTAATCTGGGTGGTTTCTCGGCCAAACTCCACCTGGACTGGTGGCGAGTTCTGCACCCCGCAGCTGAAGGGTAAAATTTCCTTCCGTGGCGGTCAGATGTTGGCAGTCCGGCGTAAGAAGTGAGAATTTGACGCAAGTCGCGCCCAGCATCGTGTCTGGAAAGCGCATGGGTTTGGCCCCACACTTCGGATCCCATCGTGGTAATCTCCCCCTGCCATCAGGAAGCCGCCTTCGTCCAAATACAACGGAGCCGCTGCGATTGCACTGGTCGAATACAAAATTTCCCAACTTTAGGGCTGGGAATTGATTAGGAAACAGTGAACGTGCATTAATAATAGCTAGATATGATTGAGAGCCTGATATTCGTAGTATATAAACCTGTAGCCAAGAGGGAACCGGCATTCAAAAAAAAAGATATACAGACCCTCCCAGTACTCGGATCCACTCGCGCTCGCGACTGTGCGCGATACGATTGACAGTTCCTTTACGAAGTGGAGAAGGGAGGCCGAGTTCGAGTGTGAGGTATAACAGTGGAAGTATCACCGGTCATCAGCGGCCGACGGGTCATGAGATCTGATATCCAGAAGTTCCCCCGCCTTCTCCCTCTTTGCAGTCTGGCGTATTATATTCGTGCCCTCGTTTATGATGTCCTTGATAGGATCCTTCCAGAGATACTGCATGCCTAGGATGACAGGCATGCAATGTGAGAGGATGATGCGGCCGTCGTCGAATGTCAGTACATTGACGACAAGTAGCGCTGCACCCGCATTTCCTCGTTCTTTGGCCGCTGCATCGTGTCGGTGGATGTGCTCGCGTGTTTCCACTGCGACCGCCTCCTGCCCTCCCAAGACCGCCTTCAGCGCACTACCAGCAAACACTTCAATGCTCTCGTATGTGAACAGTTTCCTCAAAGCGCTGGGGCGTGGCTGCCGCTCCCGGACCGAGAGGACGACGAAGTGCGTCTGAATATTATGGGGCCGTTGAGACAGACCCAGACCGGTCCAGCCGCATGAGTTGGACCGAGGTCACGTTTTACGGTACCCACCTTGGACACAGATCCACTCGAATAGCACCGGGCCCATAGCACTCTGCCACGCATTACAGTCCACCCTTGGCCCAGCGATGCCCGCTTCTTCTTCTTGGGCCATTCGAGCGGCCTGACTCTTACACCAAGCCTTGTGACGGGGCCAGTCGGCCCGTTGGCACCCTCGACCCTACGATTGAGAATGAGAACGATTTCACGGATGGATGTAGACATACACAATAGTTCAGCCCCTTGCACTGCCTGCACAGTTGCATAGACGCGCCGCTCAGCTTCGAGTTGATACATCCATGTCGGGCACATGAAATGTTAGCTTTCATATTGTGAACGATACTGTCGGAGGGATACGACGGCATGGTGGTGGAATGGAAGATGGCCAATCAAGCCCAGTGAAAATCCCCTATGCTCAGAAATGCTCAGATATGTTTAAACCTGCTCAACTTGTGCTCACTTGTGCTCGGACTGGTCGTTCTAAAAGCTACACATCTGACGTCATAACTTCGAGTAGATTTCAGTAATTTTCAGTTGCACGACCTTTTTCAAATTTAAACACAAGTCCAAAATCTTTTTGATGTGGCGGCGGATTTTGGTCTTGCCAAGGATTGCTTGATCCCAAAACATTTCTTCGTCGTGCTGCAAAAAACATTCGCTCCAGCCTTCGGTGCCTTCAATACCCGATACCCGGTGCCGCGTGTCGGTACAAGCTGAAGCCCGTGCCTTCGGCGTGTCTGCACGCAAATTTAAATCCCAATTCCTGCATGTTTACGGCTCGTCGTCAGATGTTTACAGCTCGTCGTCGGACGCTTCGTTCGACGGCTCGGAAATCGCGCCCTCCTCGCACCATTAGGGCTGGCAACCGTACCGTATACGGTCACGGCCGTACTGGATACGGCCGTGCAAGAACACGGCCGTGGGATTACGGCCCGGAAGGAATGACTTAGAATATCGGACGGTACGGTGACCGTAAAATTACGGTCGTTACGGTGATACGGTCGTGTCAGGGGCGGAAAAAAATGGAACATATTGTATTAGAGTTAAGTAAGTGGCTATAGCTTGTCCCCGACAAGGTCAGTGACCGCTTTGCGCTGAAGCTTGAGTTGTGCCTTGACCAGCATGAGGCTCCGGATTGTATCTGCGTTGAGACTCGCACGACGGATCCCAATGAGATCACGGCCTCCGGAAAAGACACGCTCAACAGCAACCGCCGATCCTGCACAAGATTAAATATGTTGTGCAAGTGCGACTCGGAAACTCACCTGGGATGCAAATAATATCCCGAACGAGCCGATACAGGTTCGGAAAGCTTTCACGGTGACTATTCCACCACATAATCGGGTCGGTGTCCCAAGGAAGAGGCTGGCTAGTCAAAGTGAAGTAATAGTCAAGCTCGCTCTCCTTGTGTATACCACTCTGCTTCGTGTAACGAGAGGTGAAGTTCTTCACCGGTGACCGTACATTGTCGGGAGCTGTGGTGGCTGCGGAAGAGGTAGTGTCCATCTCGGGCTGTGCATAGTAAATCTCAAAATGGGTTTGGAGACTGGATTTGGCCAACTCTGCGGTAGCGACGAGGTCGGGGTCGTCGGCATAGTCGTTGCGAAGACCTGCGTACGAAATCCGAGGATCGAGGACTGACAAGAAATTAGACAATATTCAAGGTGGCGAGAGAAAGAAGCACTCACGCGCCGCCCAAGTATAATATTCGGACTGATCGAACTTGTAGAAATAGTCGCTGAGCTTTCGGTGGGCGTCCGTGAGCGCTTTCTTGAGTGTGGAATCGACGTCGTCCGGAAGTGCTTTGAGAATCCGGCGGATGTGCTCCTGCAAGCTGCAGAAAATGGTGTGCGACGAGGATACCATTGGTTGCTTGGTGGCGGACATCTGGGACGTAGCATCGCAGAATGCCTTGAGCCATTCAGAGACAAGTTGGATCGAATTCCACTCAGCGCCGCTCAGTTCGTACAGACGCATGTTCCGTGTGAGGGCAACATAGTCGTCTATAGCTTCTTTAAATCCCAGTGCGCGACCTGTAGCGTGCCATCAGAATCGAACGTACACCAAAAAAAAGACACCTACGAAGCATTTGGTGTGTGGAAGACCAACGCGTACGTACATCCAATATAAGCATCGTGACGCGTTCTTGAGTGGTGGTCCCGGCGGAAATTGCAGGTAAAAAAAGTGAAAAGCGTAACTCACATCCTCTTCGGCAGGTAGCCTTCGAGCACGCTTCTTTCCAGGCGCCTTCTCCTTGGACCCCGGTGCCTTGCGGCGTTTCGACGTGGCCGGAATCGTTTTAGAAGGAAGAGAATCCGCAAGCTGCAGTATACCGTTAGTTAATTACGACGGACTCATCAAATGCCCACCTCTTCATTGCTGATTTCGACTTCATGCTCTGAGTCAGAATCTACGCTGGCCGACTCCGAGTCGTCGGTTCCGGAGTACGCCTCGTCGGATTCGTCCGAGGTGGCTTGGGTGTTATTCTTCGCCTTCTTCGGGGCTCGACGGCGCGTACGTTGGGGAGCCGACGTGCGTGTCGTTGGGAGCCCGTTCTCATCGAGTTTCTCTGCATCAATAGCTTCAGTATATTTCTTGGAGTTTTTGTTTGTCTGCGCTGACGACTCGATGAACCTGTGGGCTCAGCAAATATTAGAACAACTCGATTTCTCTCTCTGGCGGAAAACAGACCTTGATGTGGGCCCTGAACTTCATCCGCTGCAAAAATCAATGAGCTGAGAGCAAGAGTAATTGACGAAATATGTGGTACGTACGATTTTCGCTGTCAATGTCCATGGCAGCCGAGCTGGACTTCGCGCCCCCAAGCAGTGGGAATCGTACGTAGATGTGGCTGTCTGGTTCGATTCCTGCCTGCTGAATGGTCTGGTGCGGATATAAAATGCGAGGGAAGCTTTCCACAGTCTCAAAGTAGTGGCAGTGATAGTTTATTGCCCCCCTGACCGCGCGGTCACGATGGTGTCCAAGATTCGATTGAATTTGAGCGAAAGTTGTGGATTTGAATACACCTGAAGCAATATTTTGAGTCTGAAAAAGAGTGCGCAGTAAGACTTGACTCACTCAACACAATAGTCGTTGTCAGGATTCCACGGATGAAGATGCTAAAGAGTCTATCTTCTGGCGCGAAGTATTGGCGCCACCTGCGGGGTGTGATGAAGGACCAGTGCGTGCGACGCTTGCGTGGATGCCTGGCAATGGAAGACCTGATGATCACTTGATACCGCATAAAGGCGGGGAATGCAGCATTCGCTGCCGGTTCTCATGGTGCGGCACCATGAGAACCGGCAGTGACATCGTGATACCCCTGCCCCCTGCGATTGTCCTAGTGGACAGAACCGTGAATGCGAACGCGCCCGTGGCTGTGATGAATTTGGCTGCGGCAAGAATCACAAACCCCCGGATACTGGGGAATGCACCTGTCGTCACAGGCTATCGTTTCATATGGGGGCACGACCTGGAGTTGACCGGCGGTGCATTCCGACATGTTCGCCATGAGCGAAGGATCCACGGTCAGCTGTACCAAGTGCCATTTAGCCCGAGTGGACCAGGGATAGGAACTTTGGCGATCAGGCTCTTTCACAGATGCTGCAGACTAACCAGCATCTCGATAAGCTCGCTGCTGCCCGTGCTGACTTTGTTGAGCGCGGTATGCTACCGCCAACTTATGCTCCACCCATCGCTGACCCAGATGATAACGATGGGGGTCCCGTGGACATTGCGCGAGTGGACGGGAATGTCGTGCTAGCGCGAACGAGAGGTAAGTCGGCATTACCTTCAATACTCATGTTTTTGACATTTGTTTTCAGAGCGCCGTTACCCACGTTATGTCCCCGAGCTCGGCCAGCAGATCTCCGTCCCCACATTTCGCCTCCTTCTCTTCCACTTCCTTCGCGATCAGATTCTGTCGGACGATTACTCCGACGATGGCTCTGATACCGAATCTTTCGATTTCAGTCTATCTCCCATCTCCGTGTTTCATTCCGCCATCGCCACTTCCTACGCCCCGAGCGATCCTTCTGGTATACGGGGCATGCGGACGGAACGCATTCGCTCAACGCCGTCTTGGAGTAACCGCGGCCCAAGGAGGGACTGCGCCTTTGCTGTGGAGAACCAAGACCAGCGGGGCTTCTGTGGTATGAGTGTGGTGCGCGTCAAGCTGTTTTTCTCTTTCACTCATGACGGGGTGGAATACTAGTCTGTTAGTTACCGCGCCCTGATTACCGTTGCTGAGGCTTATTATATAATCCATCCGTTTTGGGAACTCACGTGGTGCGATCGCCAGTTCACCGAAACTAATTATCGACGTGCAAACCTTCAAAGGACGCATTTTTTCGAGGATAAGGACGCGTCAAATTACTCGTAAAGGTATTGCGAACGCCATAATGGCATATCACGTCTCAATTAATTCGTAGTAAGTGGCCGCTGTTGATCTGATTCCTGACTTGCTGCATATTTCTGTCCCATTCCACCTCCGCGAGACACCAGATTTCCAGTAGAGTTCAATATTCTCCAGTTTTGAATGGTGATGGCAATCGAGCCATGTACTGGACAATTTCATTCAAATCGACAGGGGGTGTGACGCGTGACCCATTTTACCTATTCGACATTTCGGCAGCCACTGAATTTTTGCGTGACACCTCGAAAATTTCGGCATTTGAACCGAAATTTTTGTCTTTTTTTTGCCTTTTTTTTTTTTTTTTTAGGCAATTTGGGGCCTGTGTGACCACTTGGAGGTTCAACAGAGGCCCGAGTGACGCGTCACCTCGACCAAAGTTCGTGGGTGCGTGACGCGTGACTGCCGATTTGAACGAAATAGTACAGTAGTCGCGTAGCGCCCGTACAGGCTCTCAGTATTTTGTGCTCTTATACCACTGTAGGTCATTGATTTGACAATTCTTACTCTCTAAGGCACGACCAACACTTGCTTATCTAATAGCCTTTTTAGGAAAGCCGCGCATATCGGCAATTCAAACTCCGATCGACCAGCCTAAGTAATAGATAGTTAATGTGCAATGAGCTCGAGCTCCTCTGCGTGTAACGGTGCTAGTAAGTCCAACCATCCAGTACACTAGGAACGCGTCCGATTTCCAACGCCCCATCATTAGAGGCTTTGCGCAGAGCCACCCGGAGCCACCCGGTGGGTATTTCGGCATGCGGTGTCCGGTGGCTACGCCAGCCACGACGTCATCCAGTGGCTCCACTGGTGGCTAAAAATACGATTTTTGCGTTATTTTAGCCACCATGAGCGCATGCCTGGTGGCTTCTGGTGGCTCAGCGCAAAGCCTCTATTATCTGGACGATGACCGGGGGAACTCCTGCTAGTAGTAGCTCCGTTGTTCTGCCGATGCGGAAACAATGTCCGGTGCGCGCTGGGTAGCTGTGCCTGGACCAGATTTCATTCCACCTGTTGAGCAAGATTTTCTTCGTCATGCATATGATGCCACCTGGCCTTCGGAACGAGAAGAGTGGGAGGTCTGGTGGTAGGTTGTTGACATGGAGATGATTTTCGACTGCGTTGATGGGGTCGGACGAGCCTCTCTGGCGGCACAACATTGTGTCTTCGCCTTTGTCACCTTTCATTTTGGTATGTGGTAGACGTAGGATGCGTGAGCCAGCGCTTGTGGAAGGTGGAGCGAGATTGGATACGAGGGGGACTCTACCCGGGATGAATGAGCCCTGCGTCTCCGAAAGTGCCTCCCCAAGACGGATCTGTCCCCAGAATGAGCAGCATGCTCCGGCAAATACGGCTGCATCGCGGCCGTCGTCGTGATCGAGCTCGGCGTCAAGGATGTTGAGCATTTCCTCGGTGACGGGGGGTCGCTCTTCGAGCCTCGACAATTCGGGTGCGAGGTTCTCTACTCCACGTAGTGTGTATCGGAGGCGGATGCCGCCACACCATTCCGTGTCATGGATGATGTGCCAAGCTTTCACTGCTGCTACTGCTCCCCTGGCCGTGACTCCCGCTATCTCGCCGATACATTTTTCTCGCCATACTAGAGGGCGAAAGGCACCAAACAAAAAATTAAAATTCAATTCACCCGTCGATGGCCGTAACGGGTATGACGGACGGCACCCGTCCGTCAGGACCTCTTGGCTTGAGCCCTGACGGACGGGTGAGCCCCGTCCGTTGCAAAAGACGGCCGTCTTTTGACCCGGCCGTCTGACGGGACGGACGGGTCGAAGCCCTACCAGGGCGGATGGTGCGCGCATGTCGTTGTTCGGAAGTAAGTTGTTAGACATCATGTGACTTGTCACGCATAGTTTACTGGTAAAAATTTTGGGTCAAGAGGTTGATTTATTTCTACTATTCAATGCAATTCATTGTACTTTACTGAGTGAGAGATGTAATTACGTAGGTAATAAGGTATTTTGGGAGGATTTGGGTAAAGTTTCGATCTATGTGCGAAGGTGCCACGCGACGGTGCGTCTGCAGGATTCTCCTCCGACGGGATCCACTCGATCCTCAACCAGATTGAGTGCTCGTCGAAGAGCCGAAGGATGTGCTGGAGGACGGTGTTTTCCTGGATATTGTAGGATCGACCCGCTGCTAGCGCGCCGATGACACCCTGGTTGTCGGACCGAAGCTTGATGTGGGTGTTGCTCACGCCGGACGCGATGAGGGTCCGGAGCGCGAGTTCAATAGCAACCGTTTCCCCCCACCTAATGCAACGCCCCTCGCAGAACCAGCTGGGGATGTACTTCCACGCCAACCAACGACCTTTGTAGGTGAAACCGATGCCCCACCCCGTTGAAGCGTCGACAAATATCTCCTCGGACTGCATGGGCGGCGGCTCGATAATCTTGAGCGAAACTACCTCCTTGCTCAGCTCTGTCCTCCACCATTCGATGTCTCGAACGACTTCGTCTGCGAGCTTGTATTTGACGAATGTGCTCTTGGCATTGGACTCTGTATTACTCACTTCTCTTCAGGAGCCGTGGGATCAACAGCATTTTGAAGATTTACTCGCAAAATGGGTTGCGGCATGCGATCAACCCTTCTCCGCTGTTGACGCAGTTGAGTTTCGTGAACTGCTCCAGTACACTCACCATCCAGCGCGCAAAGAGCTTAAAATTCCGCATGCCCAGTCCATCAAGTAACACATTGATAAGACGATGGGCGAGGAGATGGTTGCGGGTCTCACGGAAATGTTCAAAGTATGTTACACACCCGCTACGCTTGAGCGAGACGTCGATAAATGAATATAAATAGGAGAACACGTCAGACTTTGTGCTCTCACTCGACGCATGGACTTCAAGCAATGGTTTTGCTTTCTTGGCCATTGTAATTCATCACATTGGGAATAATGGCAAACTGGGTGCGTGGTTGTTTCGGCCCTGTTTTCACGTCTAATTGGTGGCAGAGGAGTGTCTTATCGATTTCCGTGAGCTGATCGGCGAGCATTCTGGGGAGAATATGGCCGCCGCTGTATGGGAGACTGTTGAAAAATTCGGGATCATCGGCAGGGTACGTGCTTCAGATTTTTGGTGGACCAGATAGTTAACTTGATTCAGATAACTGCTTTTGTAATGGATAATGCTACAAATAATGATACTATGGTTGAGGCGTTTGCAAGTCGCTGCCGATCAATTGGTATCCCACTTTTCAGCCGACATGCGCGGATGCGATGCATGCCGCACACCATACATTTGGCAGCACTCAAGGTGCGTGCCCGCCAACTTCGATCTCGTTTGTAAACTCATACAATTTGTTAGCTTCTTGAAGCAATTGGGGCCCTCACAAAGGACGAGAAAAAGAAGGCGAAATCTCGGTCCACTGCGTACCAGGATTCTGCGACAGAGTCCCTTTCCCATGTGCAGGATAATCGGGCCAGCGAAGTGGATGATGCCGACGACAATGAGTACGTGAAACCGACTAGCCTCATTGGAAGTGCTGTCTTCAAGGCAAAAATCTTCGCCCATCTGCCTCCTTCTCACTGACCTTTTTGTTTAAAAGCTTCGCAAAATTGTGCGCCATGTGCGGTTCAGTCACCAGCGTCGCAAGACTTGGCAGAAGGAAGTTCGAGACTATGAACACGTCACCCGGGACCATCAACAATGTTTTAATGCTGATTCTCGATGTCAAGACACGCTGGTCCTCAACTCATCAGCTTCGTAGGTGTTCACGCAATCTTTCACTCTCAACACTAATAATACCCATTTCTGATGGGTCGTGCGCTGCAGTACCGCACACCGATCTTCAATTATGTTGCGAAAGATGATGAGGTGCGAGAGCACGAACTAACTTCAACAGAATGGGATGTGTTAGTTCACGACCCTCTGTCACCCGTCACCTGAACATTTGGTCGAAATAGTACAGTAGTCAGTCCAGTAGTATCGGCTCGGTCGTCGAGTCCGTGTCAACCATTTGGCGCGGCCATTTAGATCAGGAGTCATATCTCTGTAGCTAAAGTAGCTTGTGTGAAAACCATCCGGATACATTTCGCTAGCGTCGAGCATAATATTCCCAAAATGCGGATCCCTGTGGAATATAAAATCAACCGGAGCAAAAATAAAACGAAAGAAAACCGGAAAAAAAGGACCTGCTGGCCAAATTTTAGGTACTTTGCTGACCGATTCCCCAACTTCCAACTTCGAACTTGGATTATTACAGGGGGTTGTCAAATAAACAAGTTATTCAAAATGGCAGATGCAATCAGTCAATGAATCGTGACAATCACGTGGTACGTCATGTTACAATCACGCGGTGGGACATGGACGAGAACATCGACATTGCACCGACAGCCATTGCCAAGACAACGGGCGGCGGCGATTCGGATGACTGTGCTTTGGCGAGTGCGTACCTTCTCCCTTTGTTGTGCATCTGGACGGCCATTGACTCGGAGTACACCGGGCAGTCGAAGACGTATCGTATCTATCGATGGGCTCAGATTCGGACCACTCAAGGTCAGTTTCCCCCGCTAACCTTTCTCCGTTCACTCACACCCCTGCAGCACGGTAACAGCAATAGTTTTGCCCAGATGTCCTCTGAGCAGACATCCAGTGGATCTCGTGGTTTCTCTCATCAAAAGGAAACGAGTACTTCTGCGAGGTCGACGAGGACTTTATCTTGGACCGATTTAACCTTACGGGCCTGAACACCGAGGTGGCGAACTATTACCAAGCGCTGAATCTTATAACGGACCAACTTGGTGCGTCTTCTGTTCGTATTTTTTATGCCCGGTCTGAAGGGCGTCCGCAGACGATGATGAGCTGCGAGAGTCCGTGGGTATCGAGGCCCGGGTCTTGTATGGCCTCATTCACGCTAGATGGATCGTAACTGCTCGTGGTCTGGCCAAGATGGTGCGTCTTAGGACATTGTAGGCTACTGACTCACGGCCACCTGATTTTTATCGTCCTCGCCTCGCCGCCTCCCTTTTAGGTCGAGAAGTACAAGTGCGGTGACTTCGGTGGCTGCCCCCGAGTCCTGTGCCAGTCCCAGTCTCTCCTTCCCGTCGGAATTGTCGACGTCCCGTTCGAAAAGTGCGTCAAGCTCTACTGCGGCCGCTGCGAAGACATCTACTCCCCTAAGTCCTCTCGCCACGGCTCCATCGACGGCGCGTACTTCGGGACGACGTTCCCTCATCTCCTGTACCTCACGCACCCCATGCTCATCCCGCGGAAGAAGCCAGCAAATCGGCCCGCCAGCGTTGACATGTTCGAGGGCAAAGTCACGGCCGCGGAGGGCATCGGCGATGGGATCAGCACGGCGAACGCAGCGCTCTGGGCGGAAGCCTACCACCCGCGCATCTACGGCTTCCCGCTGAACGAGACCGCTAAGCTCCAGCGGTGGCAGGAAGCGATGCGCGATAGGTAGGGTTTGAACTGCCCTCCCGATGGCGCAGTGGCACTCATCTCGCGCAACAGACAGGTGGACAGGCTGGAGGAGCTCGAGGAGCGGGATTAATCATGTATCACTAGATTATGACTGACTGTCTTCTGTGCGCGCGCTTGCAGAATATTCGCCTGGGCAGAGCATGGTTCGAGTGAAAAATCGACTCTGCACACAGGGAAAATGCAAAATAGGGTGGCCCGCCGCACACAAGACGGTTGGGACGTCGGTGTGCATGCCGAGGCACAAGACAGTTAGCGGCGTCTGCGTCCACCACTGCTGCACAGTCACCCCAGCGCGCGTCCTGTTCCTTGCGCCAGAAGACGGTTATTAGTGGTGCCAGCGTGCGCCCGGCGAGAGCATTTTTTCATTTCCGTGAGCTAAGAAACGAAAAAGAGGTTGATATCTTTTTTTTGTGTTGCACCCACCTCTTGCTGCGAACAGTGAACATTATACAGTAATGCATAACACTCATAATGCATAGGGTTTGGGGGTCCATCGAACTGCATTTTACCGCTGTACGGGCATCTAATAAAGCATAATTCTCATAGGGTTTGGGGGTCCACGGACGCTATGCATTATGAGCCATTCGACTGTATACTGTATGATAGCGGACCGAACTTCGTGACAAGTTTGAGTCCTGATTTGGTAATCGCTACTAAAGCAGTCGCCGGCGCTCTCACTTGCTTGCGTTGGCCTTGCTAGTTGTATTGAAGCTGAGTATGCATTTTAAAAAAAAATTGAACTCAGCTTGACCTTGACTGGGCTACTTCATCTCATGTAGGTTGTGTCTACAGGGTTCCCAGAATGGGATGTCGTGAGAAGCTGAGTAGACAAAATGTGAGATAACATTCAGTTGGCAATAACGGCATGCCTCGGGATTAAGCGGAGTCTAATATAACGGTTACTTCATGCCGGTTGATGGATAACGGATGTCAGCTGCACAATATAACCATATGGGGATCCAGCTTCAGACGGACAGAAGGCTCAATTTTATAAAGAGGGTGGTGAGTACAGATTTTTTGAAGGACTTGGGTTTTGTGTGCTTGAAAGCTGTCCTGTGTGTGGTGAACAAAAAAAAATTACCACGGGCGAACTGTCACAGAAGAACCCGCAATAATATTTTGGCCACTGTGCAATCATTTCAAGCCGGACTCTGACGGGGTCATGCTGGGAGGATAGCCAGCGAAATTCCGGTTCAGACTGTCTCTTCAGATTTATTTTGACAGCCCTGGTTCTTTTGAAACGGAGCTCAGGGCTCTTCATGCCAATCCAAACAAATGCAGGCCATCACCAAACAATGTGCCGAGGTTTTGCACCAAAACAGTATTCTGGCCACTGTGCAATCATTTCAAGCCGGACTTTGACGGGGTCGTGCTGGGAGGATAGCCAGCGAAATTCCTGTTCAGACTGTCTCTTCAGATTTATTTTGACGGCCCTGGTTCTTTTGAAATGGAGCTCAGGGCTTTCCATGCCAATCCAAACAAATGTAGGCCATCACCAAACAATGTGCCGCAACACTGCCAAGCCGCCGGTCATTTCTTACAGCGGGTCATGTTTTCAAGGGTGTTCGGTAACTGCTGCCGCTCTATTTGACGTGATTGAAAAACACATATGCGCTTCATTCAAAGCGAAGTCGTACTCCGCGGTCGTTGGTGATGGCGGCCCAAACGTCCGAGCAGCAAAAAAGCTCATTTCGTCAACATATATGTGGATTCTAAACATCTGCGACCCGTGCCATAATCTTAATCTATTTCTCACGGATCTCGGGAAAATTTTCAAAGCAGTGAGTACATTAAACCAGTTCGCTTTTGTGCTCATTGTATCTGCACCTAAAAACCCAAATTTCCATGTTTCGACGTTTTCTGGCTTAAATGACGGGGAGAAGATCCATCACCAAAACATGCGACGGGGGGCCCAGCCGGTCCCGGAAGTTGTGTCGAGTTTATGATGGCATCAGTCATCACGGGACCGGCTGGTTTCACGAGCCTACTGTACCATTTCGTTCAATTCGCGTGTCACGCGTCACACCCGATTTCTGAAAACCCCTGCAATAATTTTTTCCCGATTTTAGGGGATTTTGGGGATTTCTCGGAAAAATTAAAAAGTCACGTGCTTCGCGAATTGAATGAAATGGTACAGTAGTAGAAAAGCTTAGGCTCGTGACCAACCGCATTCGCCAAGCACGTGGCTGCGCTTTTCACGTTTGGTGAAGCGGCTGGGATTACTGGTTGCCATTTTGGCTGATCCCGCCAAACGTGGTTTTGGACCAGTCTCCTACCCAGTCTCGTGTTCCGGGGTTGGGAGTCACAGTAGCGTCGCGATATTTAACAGTGGATTCAGAGTAGTCATGCACCAAGACAAATCTCAATAGCCCATCAAATTGATTGTTCTAGATTCTATACTGCTTCCGAACTTCAAGGCCCAAGGCCAATTCAGGAAAGTTTTGAAGTTTTCAGTGAAAAGGGGCTTTTTCCGTTTCCCACCGTTTTTCACCCGGTTTTTTCCCCCCTTTCACTTCTGTCATGTAAAGACGGTGAAAAAGGGAGGAAACCAAGAGGAATTCCACAAAAAGAGGTGAGAAAGGGCGGAAAAAATTGAACTGTGAAACCGCCCGCTTGAACCTCCCTTTTTCTTCCCCTTTTGCTCCCATTTTGGCTCTCGTTTTTGAATAATCTGCGTATCCTATGCACTCGAAGTGTACCAGAGCATTCCACGACCCTTCTTAAGCGTCCTCAACTTCTTAGGCATTTAGCGGTGCAACTAAGCAGTCAAACCTAGCTGCATTCAACTGAGAACAGTATCAGTAAAAGGTCAGGCGCGCGGCGCGATTCTGAAATGGCCGGAATGAGCGCGGATTGGGCGATGAGACGGCAAGATCATGGCCTACTATGGGTGATCAGATCTATGCCGCCAAGTCTGTAGTGAATGGATTGTTTCTACGCGGCACGAGGGAAAGCAGCTGTTATTGCGCGCTAATAGAGTAAACTGTAAATGAAAAAGGGGGGAATCAGAAGCGGAGATACTATTTTAGACCAGGTAGTTGGCCATCTAAGCATCTCAGCTTAATCCTCGACGGGTCAAGTTGCTTTGACCCCTGTTTGCCCGGGTCAATGCCAACATTGGGGTGGAGAGACGCAGTCGGAGATACGGTGGGAGCTCCGCTGCAATAGATTTAGTTTTACGGCATGCTGGTGGATGTGCTGTGCTTACAAATGAGGAGGACAGCGATCCTTGCACTCTCGCTTTCAACCCATGCTCCCGCTTTCAACCACGAGGGTGGAGAGCAGGGTGCAGAAACGCAGTCGGACAGAACAGCGATCACTTGCAGTCTCACTTTCAACCTATGCTCCCACTTTCAACCATGAGGGTGGAGAGCAGGGTAGAGAAGCGCAGTCGGACACGGCGGGGGCACCGCTGCAATTGATTTAAGTTTACGGCGCGCCGATGGATGTGTTGTGCTCACAGCTGAGGAGGAACAGCGATCACTTGCACTCTCGCTTTCAACCCATGCTCCCACTTTCAACAACGAGGGTGAAGAGCAGGGTGGAGAGGGAATTTAATTTATCCACGAAAACTTCGTCGCCCATCGGTATGTTCCTGTTCCGCTTAGGATCTTGGTTTGAAACTGCTGGGCATTTCCAGAACCCAGATAGCCAAGTTTTTGTGGATATGTAATCGGTCCTGACCTGACCGGATCCTGACAGCTCTGCAGTGAATCCGACTGTATCTTAAAAGTCCTTCCCTGCAAAACGTCTTCGTGAATTTCTAACAACAGGCTCCCTCGGGGTATTCTCTGTATCGAAGAAGGATTAACGTGGTGTTAATCGAGGCACCCATTCGGTCAGCTCCGAGTCCGCGAGATTGTTGTCGAGCGTCGACTCTCCCGTTCCTGGAACCAAGGGTGCTTCGTGGCGTCAGCGATTGTTGCCCGACAGGTAGGATCCGGATGACACAGCATGGAGAGCAGGTGATATGCTATATGTATTGAGCGTTATAATGTCAGCCGAGGGGAGAAATTTGAAGGGCCTACCGGCGCTTGACTCGAATTTCAGAATCCCTCTCAGAACTTTCGTTTTGGTTGCCTGTACGCCGAGGTACTGAAACGGGTGAAACCCACTGATGATATAAATGTGAGCTATTCAATTCCCCTGGCCCGAAATTTAACATACGAGATCATACAAAACAGTATGACACCAGCGCTCCAACAATCAGATGGTTTCCTGCGCTATTTCAGCCACAAGTGAATTCAAGCTTGCATCACGTACGAAAAAAAAGATATTTCAGCTCGCTGTTGTCCAATGCACGAATTGCCTCCGGTGGCAAATAGGATATCGTACCATGCACACCGGGACAGCACTCGTTCATACTTTCCCGTAGAGCGAATTCGAAATCGGCAATCCGAATGGTATGGACCGGTTTGAATTGTAAAAGGATATTCTCGAGCTACAGACAAAATCTTGTCAATATCATGTGGGTTTTTCACGAGGAAAGTGTGACCTTGATATCTGAAGTAGTCTTATTAATAGGGTTTTTATGTTATAAAACAGCCATCGACCCACCGCAGTGCGATATACCCACAGAATGCAGATGGTTTAGACCCTGCAATACTGCCACATGATACCCTTCGTTTCTGAATGGTCGAGACGGATATGAGCCTCTAAATATCAACGCAAATCCGTGTCACATCTCTGAAAAAATAGAAAACTGCGCATCCATAATGGGGGATTGATTACATCCGGCGGCTGTGGACGACCTACATGTAATCTTCGTCTTCTTCACAGTCGTAGAGGCGGATGATGTTTGGCTGAAAACCATGTAATTCAAACTCGGAGCAATGGGGAGGACGGTGAAATTACGTGGTTTATCCCTTTCAGAGTACGGATTTCATCAAAGATCCAGCTTTCAGACCTGCTGGGCCCACGTTTTATCGCCTTACACGCGACCCGAGCGCTGATCTGTGTGCCATCCCCATTTTAGGGGGTGGTATGGGATGCTGAGTGGAGCTGGTACTTCTCTTGTCGACTGCGAGATATACTGTAGAAGAGCCAAATCCAAGTGGGACGGCCCGCAGAATGTGATAGGATCCCTGAATGACAAGCCTCGGGAGTTAGGGCCAGGGCGGAGCCTCAATGCGTGCGAAGTATTGTACGCACTCTGAGAAGTATGTCCTGGGCGGCCGTTGCAGCGGGAAAGTTGAGTATACTGTACTATTACGTTCAATTCGTATGTCACGGGTCACAGGCCCGAAAATATACGAAAAATTTCTTTCGTGCTTCTCGGACCTCTTCTGTAGAGGAGGTCTGTCAGATTCCTTCTTTACGAAGGATCTGCCAGTGTGTGGGGGGTGGACCGGACGGGCGGCTTTGATTTTTCTCAAAGCCGTTCCGTTCGGGACAAGCGAAGCGTGCGGAGGGCCAAACCCAACGCACGCCCCCTGGCAGACCCGTCGACAGGACAGGAAAAACTGGACTGACCCGGGTCTCCTACTCAACAGGAGAGGGTGGGTGGGACAAAAAGCGATGTGCTGCAAAGGGCCCGCAACAAGACGACGCGTCTACTACGACGACGCGCGAAGCAAGAATCAACTGCTGATGCAGTTGTTTGCTTGCGTCTTGATTGCGTGCCGGTCCGGCACGAAACCCCGTTTCGCTCCGGTCGTACCTCCCTCCCCGACACTCTCATTTCGTGCTTCTCGGACCTCTTCTGTAGAGGAGGTCTGTCAGATTCCTTCTTTACGAAGGATCTGCCAGTGTGTGGGGGGTGGACCGGACGGGCGGCTTTGATTTTTCTCAAAGCCGTTCCGTTCGGGACAAGCGAAGCGTGCGGAGGGCCAAACCCACCGACGAGCCGCAGGTTCGGCCCTGGGCGCACGCAAGGACCCCACACGCGATCCTCCGGTGAGGAGGAATATTCTTTACTATAAATTAGGATGTGCATTTACATGAAAAACCGACTTCACAAATCTAAAAATTCCGCATGTAACGGTGCTAAAATGTCCAGCCGGCGCCAATAAACTAAGAACGCGTCTGACTTCCAGTGACCCATCGCTTGCACCACTTCAGGATTGACACCGGCTATGAGTAGATGAGTCGTGCCTCCGATGCGGAAGCTATGCCCTGTGGTTGACGGAATGCCGTGTCTTGACCAAATTTCGTTGCACCTCAACAAAAATTTCCTCCTTGATAAGCAAATATGGTCCCCGTTCTCGTTGCGGTATGCGAATAACGGAAGGTCGGCCGGAACATCGTTGACCGCGACGTGGTTTTCCAAGGCGTTAACCGGATCCGACTTCGTGCGCTGGCGGCATAGGATCGCCTTGTCCCCGCGGTCTCCTTTGGTCTTTGTCCACAGGAGTTTCAGCACTCGTGTGCCCGCCGCTGTAGCCGCTGGTCCTAGATCTGCGCCCACCGGAATACAGCCCAGGAAGTACTTGCTTTGAGTGTCCGACAACATCTCGCCCAGGCGGATTTGACCCCAGAACGCGCTGCACGCCGCCGCGAAAACCGCTGCGTCCTTGGGATCGTCCAGGTCCAGCTCCCTCTCTAGTATGTTGATCATATCTTCGGTGACGGGCGGTCGTTCCTCGCGTTTCGACGACTCCGGCTTGAGGTTTTCGACTCCCTTGAGCGTATAGCGAAGCCTCAACCCGCCCTTCCATGGAGCTCCCCTGCGTATATGCCAGGCCTTCACTGCCGCTACCGCACTCCTCGCTGTTCCTCCCGCTATTTCGCCCGCCCTCGAAGCTGCAAAGCAGCACAGTAGCTCTTCACTCGCTGGTATGCGCTGCTTGCTGGGAATCCCCGCCTCCTCGCAGAAGTTTAGGAAGGCGTCCACTCCGTACTTGTATTTCTCCAGAGTTGAGTCCGCCCACGCGTTGTCGAGGGCCCACTGCATCCTCGCCTTCACTCCCTCTGGTATTGGCTTGTCTCGCCTGGACCTCTTGCTCTTCTTGGTGACGCCGCCCGCGCGAACCTTGTAGCCCTTGTGTTTTCAAGATACGGCGAGCCCGCTCGGCGATCTTCTTAATTGCGGTGTTCGTGGACATAGTGGTAGAGAGAGAACCGTACTGAGTTAGCACATCAAAATGCGGCTGGCCTCATGTGACCGAACTTTTACAAGAAATTCTTTGGCTTTAAAATTCATGTGCTACTCGACCTCAAGAAAAATCTATCTAGTCTGCTATACTGAATGGACCGAATGGTGTACGTATTTTTTTAAGTGCACTGGGATCTTCGGCGGGCTTCCAATCATCAACTTCCTCGACGCCAACTCGCCACGCGACGGCGGATCCGCCGGATTCTCCTTCGAAGGAATGTAGGATATTGTGAACCAGATCGAGTGTTCATGGTATAGTTGGAGTATTTGCTGGAGTATGGCGTTCTCTTGAGCGTTATACGATTTTCCCGCGGCGAGCGCGCCTATGACGCCTTGGTTATCCGATCGAAGGCTCAAGTGCGCGTTCTTGACCTTCGCTGCGACGAGCGTGCGAAGCGCTAGTTCTATCGCGACCATCTCCCCCCCAGCCGATGCACCTCCCTTCCGAGAACCAGCCCTCGCGGAATTTCCACGCGAGCCACTTTCCTCGGTAGGTGAGTCCGATGCCCCAGCTCGTTGAGGCGTCGACGAAAATCTCTTCCGCCTGGATGGGCGGCGGCTCCTGTATGCGTAGGACTACCTGGGACTTCGCCAACTCCTCGCGCCACCATGCGATGTCGGCGGCGACCTTGTGTGTGATCTTGAACTTGATGTGTGAGCTCGACGTGCTGTTCAGGGCTGCCGTGAACCTATACAGCTCCACGAGGTGTGACCGTCCCTGCGGCACGACGAACGCGCAATGGTTGAGCGTCCCGACAATCGTCTCTGTGTCCAACCTCGACACTAGCACCCCGACCCTCCATTTGTCCAGCATGTCCACGTACTTCGCCCTCTTCGTCTCTGGGAGCGCTACCGTCTTGTTTTCCATATCCCAGCAGAAGCCGATGTAGACGAAAAGGAAGCTGAATGGAGTGTGTTTGCTGGCCTCCCAGATCCAGCCCAGCTCTTCGCCGACGTCGAAGAAAATACGCTCGTCGTATTTGTAAACGAATCTTCCCCCGGTTTTGCCGTTCGGGTACCGGAAGAAGACAAAATCGTCCACCCATTTGATGATGTCGTCAATGGACATGAACTTTAGGAGGTATACGATGAGGTCCGCCAGCCGACCGAAGACGCCGGGTGCTGAACGAGCGCCGAAGCTGAATGCGTTGTCGAACATCACCTTGCCGTCCCATTCCAGCATCAGTTGAGTTCTGTCTTCTGGTGTCGTCGGGACCAATCGGAACGCGCTTTTGACATCGAAAACTGACGCCTGTACTCCTCCTTTAGCTTCATTAGCCGTCTAAGGGAGAAGATACTCGCCTGTGCCCCCGGCGGCGCCCTTGCCAAGATCAGGTAACACTGTGCGAACGATCCCCAGTCGCACGGGAAATCGTCCTTGTTGATCTGCGAGTTTATGGACGGTACGTCCGGGTCGTCGTACGGGAAGGAGTGATGATTGAACATCCTCCACTTCCCGTTCGGCGCATCCTTCTGCACGCATCCGACGGGCGAGCACCGGAACGGACCGATTTTTGATTCAAGAAATACTGGATCGTAGCCTATCGAGATTCGGCCCAAGGTTTGCTCCTTCTCGATGTAGGCCGATATGACGTCGGGATGCTCCAAAGCCGACTTTAAGTTAGGTGGAATGAATGTTGTCCTCGCTCTGCGAGATGAATCGAGACCGTGGCTGAAACCGTAACGTATGCTGTCTGGAACGTCCCCGAACCTCTCCACCAGCCCCGCCTGCTCAATGCGACGCTCCCACGCGTCCGCCTTGAGTGTGGTGACTATTGGGAAGAGCTCAGCGCGCTGCGCACTGCTGCGCAGAATGGCCTGTAGGCGCGCATCCTGCGACACCTGAGCCGGCGCCGCACAGGGTGCAGCAGTGTGTGAAATTGCAGGGGCCGGGGCGGTTGCGTTTGGGGTCGGGACATCCGCCTGAGTTGTACGCGAAGCACGGCTTGATATTCCTCTCTGGCGCCTCCCAAAATCTGCCGCCTTGCGGTTTAGTGAGCCAGAGTCCTTGTCCTCTGCACCTGCTGTGTATGTGTCCGCACTGACCGCAGGCCATGCACCGGGTACCGGCGTTCCCTCCTTGGCCGCCTTGGCCCTCGGTTTGCCCTGCGCCCTGCGCGCGCTGGCCTCCCGCCCGTCCCTGCTGGTACTGTTTCGGCTGCTGCTGGAATTGGGGAGCAGCGCCCCCAGCCCGAAAGGACGACACGATTTCCCTCGACCTAGCTTCCGCGACCTCATCCTGGTGCTTTATCACCACGTCGCTCCAGATATCCGGCTGCCACATCGAGACATCAAATCGGTTAGCGGGGGTCGCAAGCGACAAACGCTAGAAGGACCTCGGTGTTGTACATCGCGATCCGCGGGAATTTATCGGGACGGCGGAACTCATCCCTTTCGAACAGGGCTTTGAAGTGCTTCTTTAAATTCTTCCCCGCCGATTTTCGCAACGACTCGGGTGTGTACCAGCGCTTCACTGCGTCGACTAGGTTCTTGGACGCAAGCATGAAGTCCGTCGCCGTCATGAGTTTATCTCCGCTCAAGTCGTCGCGCTCGCCCTCAGCGAGGACGAATTTGCCATCGCGCTGTATGAGTTGCCTATCCTCCTTCTTGTCCCTCGCCTTGTTCGTCGAAGCGCACGCTGCAGGCGTCAGGTCTGTCATCGGGAACGGCCTCTTCCACCCGCCCTTGATATTGGTCTCGATGTGCAACGGGATCGCCGTGTTTACTGCCGGCAGGATACGTTGTGTAAATGCCGTGGCCGTAATCTTCTTCTTGGCTAGCGTACTACTCCCGCCGCCTGGCATGACTGCCGCGACCTTCTTGGTGCTCTTCGGTCTGAACGCCGGCTGCAAGACGTTATCATCGAAGTCTTCGTCGGACGAACATTCCGACGGGCTGTCCTGGTCGTCTAAGACTGTGGAAAGAACTTGTGTGAGCGCAGCTCTATTCTCCTTTATACTGTTCGACTGGGAAGACTCGCGTCCGACTAGGACTGGACTGAGCCGACTCGGCTTCAGTCCGATAGTGCCCGACTATGGCTCTCTGAGTTCGGGTTTACTGCCCTTGCTCGCTCGCGCCGTCTTGGCTACTTCGCCTGCGCGACCTCCGACTCGGAAGGGAGGAGGGAAAACGAAAGGGGAGGGAAATCGCTTACCTTCGTAGTCCACGCCTGACTCCGTAAGGACTCTCATCGCCTGCGCTGTCTGCGACGCTGCCAGCTCCGCCGCGTGACTCTGGATGATCTGCAGTAGTCTCTCGGGTGGCATGATGAAGCGTCCTTGCTCGTCACGCTCGTCCCTTAGACCCTGCAGACCCGCCGACGGCGAGAAGACTTCTGCGGGAGAACCTTGCGCCCCAGGTGTGATCACCTTGGGCGCGAAAGCCCTCCGCTTTGCTGGGGGAGTATCCGTCGTTGCGCTCGCCGATGCCACCGGGTTTGAGAACGAGACCTTGCGCGGTCTCCCTCTCTTCGCCGTACGCCTGCTTGAATCTGCTGTGAGGAGGGCTGTGTCTGCCTCGGACGGTGATGGGACCTCCAGCGTCTCAGTCTGTTCTGTCGTCTGTGGCGCCTTGCGGACTCTTTTTGCGTTGGGCGTGACCGCGCCGGGCGTAGTCGCTGTTGGGCGTTTGGGAAGCGAGCTAGAGCCCGTCGCCGCTGCTGCCTGCTGCCCACCTTGGGACTTGGGCGCTGCGGCGGCTTGCTCCTTCTTCTTCCTCTTCTTAGCATCCACCTTCTCCTTCGCCGCTTTCGCCTCCTCCTCTTGCGCCTTCCTCCTCGCCTCCTCGTCACGCATCTTCTTGCGCTCCATGTCCTGTAGGCGCGCGGATCTGTACCGGTTCGTCCCGCCCTGGGCGTCTTTGGACGGCGACGAATCCGCTAAGTGCCCTTCGGCTAGATTTGCTCCCGCGGACGCAGATCCACGATCGTCGTTGTCGGTGTCATCCTCTGCCGCTTGGAAGGCACCGTCGCTCAGGCGGTCCTCTTCTAGATCGTCCAGTGGTACGCCATCGCCATCCCCCTCGTCAGACGCGAGGAAGGGTGAGTTGGTTCCCGCTCTGCCTTTTCCTTGTCTAGTTGCTGCACCTCCGACTGGCCTACTGCGTTTGTTTCCAAATCGAACTCCTCGCCCGGTTCCAGCGACCTCTCCGTACGTATCGCCTTGCTACCGGTGTTCAGTGACATCGGTCAGGATTTTTTCCGTCTTGACCGTGCTTGGAAAAAAGTCGCCTAAGATTTTGGCCCCACCGCAGGTAGTACGAAGTATACGAGTTTTGCGGAAGAAAGACAAAAAGCGATGTGCTGCAAAGGGCCCGCAACAAGACGACGCGTCTACTACGACGACGCGCGAAGCAAGAATCAACTGCTGATGCAGTTGTTTGCTTGCGTCTTGATTGCGTGCCGGTCCGGCACGAAACCCCGTTTCGCTCCGGTCGTACCTCCCTCCCCGACACTCTCAGTACAGGTCACAGGTCACCGAGAGCGTCTTCGAATGTGTTAAAAAAGTCACAAAAACGCTGAAAAGTGCCGTGAAAAAGCGAATTTTCGCCCGCGACGCGTATGCGGTCGGTAGCGCCGAGGCGTTCACACGAACTGCCAGGTTTGACGTGAACGGAACCAAAGCGGACTTTTGCTTCCGCTTCCCACTCGTCTCGCTCCCTCGTCTAATCGACACTTCCCCTGTTTATGGGGGGGGTGCGACAGCTTCAAAACACAAAGGTGAGTCTTATTAGACATACTGAGTACTACAACCCGGGCACATGCAGGTCCTCATCCTTGTCGTTAGCGTGTCTCCAAAAGTCCGAGTACTTCCCATTTGCGCGGCGTGTGCGCTTGCCCAAGCCCTCAACGACATCGGGCTCCTCATCGATCACCGCAATCTCCGCATCCGCATCCTCAGCCTCGCCAGACGAAACAAGGCCGGCATTGGCCTTGGCCTTCCGGTTTTTGGCAGTCTTTTTGGTGACGACGTGGTCGACAACCTCACGCGTAGGAATCTCCGAGCCGTCCGCACCCATTTCATCATCTTCGTACGGCTCCAGGTCCTCGGAAACCTCCTCGTCGTCCCCCGGGCGGCAGTCGTGCGTCGATTTGGTTTGCAAGTCATTCCAGAGGTCAGGATTTTCAGTTCGCAGGCGGATTAGGCGCTCATTGGTGTCAAAAGATGTCATGCACTCGTATGACAGATTGAGGCCGCCACGGACGGCGCACATTTTCCATGCCTACGGGCTTTTTGTGAGACATGGGCCTTGTTTATGGTGAGTACGCACCTTCAAAATCAGGTCTTTGCTTTCAATCGCACGGTATCCTTCCCAGATCCACCCAACGCTGGTGTCCCGAAGCACCGGCAGAGTTGTATCAACATCAAGCTTCTTCCCAGCACGCTGTTGTTCGAGAAGAGTGTCAACGAGCCACGAGTGGTACGCCACTTTCACAGCGTGTTTGAATGGACGGTTAATACCCACGTCCAGCGGTTGTCCAATGCCGGTGCAACCCCCAGGAACGAAGTCGATAAGGATCTCCGGGTGATACTCTGGCGCGCCGCGCTTCATTTTCAATATGCACCATTTTTGCCCCAATAGACTCCCTGGCAGGACCATGCGAGGAACATAATAAGTTATTTAAATTAAATAAGTAAGCCGGCAATAAGCCGGTCCTCGGATCAAAGAAAATGATCTGACGGAGAACACCTGAATTCCAATTGTAATTCGTGCCCATACCTCAGGGTCTCTTGTACAAATAGGATTTCTAATGCGAATCGAATGAGCTTATTTTGAAGGGAAACGGTTGAGAATTGAGCTCAGGGCAGCTGTTCTCGTGAAAACTTGCCAAAACAGAAAAAAGTGGACTGTGCCCCCCAGATGCAACTCTGCCTGCATAGATACCGGGAAAGTTTGCCAGCGGCCAAGATTCCAGTACCAGATCTCATGGTATTCTTCTAGCCCCAGAGAATGAGTCACG
>JARKIC010001316.1:0-132382 GCA_029378375.1 Mycena olivaceomarginata | reverse complement strand
CCACGGAAGACAAAAGCGTAATAGCAGCAGCACCTTCCACCCTCATCAATTCAAGTGCACCCTTTCTTCCCCTGCTAGTCCGAGTACTCGCCCTTGGTACATACGTGCGGGTGACATTGTAGGACACCTTCACATCCAGCGGATTACGCTGACATGCCACGTAATGAGGAGGAAAGGAGAAGTTCGTAGCTTCAGCAGAGGCGTTAGCGCGCGTAATCAAGGAACACAGGGTGCACAGGATCCGGAGGGCTTACCCGCGGGAACGGGAGGGCACGGAGGACCAGCTCGAGAGGATGAGAAATTAGGGGACCGAAGACTACAGCAATGCCAGGGGAATTTGACGAGCACGGAGTACGGAGGACGTTGCTCAACTAGTTAACTTGGGTCCCGAGTGCCGGAACATATACGTCCTCGTCTCAACAACGTTTGGCGCTCTAACTTAACTGCATTCGGAGCTGGGGGGGCGTTTAGGGCATGTTACGGAGAAGGCGCCCATTCCCCTGAAGCCGGGCACTCAACCTATATCCGAGCCTATGTATGCAGCCTCCCCTTTGAAGCGCGAAGTCATCAACAAGCAGATGGATTTGTGGTTTGAGCGCGCCGTGATCGAACCGTCGGTTAGCCCCTGGGCGCGCCCCATGCGTCGTGGTATTCTGCAATGGGAAACCTCGACTCGCTGGTTGATTATCGCAAGCTCAACGCCCAAAACTGTCGCCGATGAATTCCCCATCCCTCGACAATCGGACATCATCCAAGCACTATCCGGGGCACAAGTTCTGTCGTCCTTCGACGCCTTGGCTGGCTTCAACCAGGTGGAGATGGAGGAGGAGGCAGAGAGAAAACTGTGTTCTGATCACACAGGGGTCTCTGGCAGTTTAAAACGCAATGCCCTTCGGGTTATGAATGGACCCTCCATCTTCCAGAGAATCATGCAAGTGAGTGCTGGCACCGTTCCTCTGGATATTTACGCTGGTGTACATCGACAATATCGTCGTGTTCTCAAAGAACTGGGAAGACCATCTGGTTCATCTCCGACAAGGTCCTGAGTGCTATTTCAGCAGCTGGGATTACGTTGGAGCCAAAGAAGTGTTTTGTGGGATACTCCTCCCGATTCTACTCTTGGGTCAGAAGGTCTCCAGGCTAGGATTGTCCACGCATAAGGAAAAGGTTAGCGGGCCATTCAGGAGCTATCGAGACCTTCGTCGATCCTGGACCTACAGAAGTTCCTGGGCATGATCAACTATTTCTCAGTGTATATTCCGTACTACGCCTTTGTAGTCAAGCCCCTCTTCGCTCTGCTAACCAAGGGAGCTAAGTGGGAATGGAGAACAGAGCACGAGATATCCTTCCTACAAGCCAAGGACACCTTATCCGCTGCCCCGATACTAGGACATCCAATACAAGGGATGCCCTACGGGCTGTACACGGATGCTTCGGACTATGCGATAGGGTC
This sequence comes from Mycena olivaceomarginata, assembly GCA_029378375.1. NCBI lineage: Eukaryota > Fungi > Basidiomycota > Agaricomycetes > Agaricales > Mycenaceae > Mycena > Mycena olivaceomarginata. The sequence continues at coordinate 130,929 of JARKIC010001316.1, read as the reverse complement.
CAGTTTGCAGGCAAGTACAGCCAATACAGGTGGCGACCTGAAGGGAACAGCGGCTTATGATAAGCTTCAGGCCACTTGGGAAGCGGGGGCTTGCAAGTGCCCAAGCTGGGTGGTGACGTTGGGTGAAAGACGTGGAGGAAGGAGGGAAGGAGGATCAGTGGGGGGGCGGACGTTTGGACGAGACGATAGTACACGTCGAGCGTGTAATCGCCTACTGGAGCCGGAGCCTGAAATCCGCAGAGCGGAACTACAGCGCTACGGAGCGAGAGGCGGCTGGGAGCTAGGAGGTGCTGGTGCGCTTCCAGCCTTTTATAGAAGGGGAACAGGTCATTCTGGTGACTGACCATGCAGCCTTGCAGTGGGCAAGGTGTACGAAAACGCGAACAGGAGACTCGCAGTTGTGGGGGGCAGTGTTCACAGTGTACCCTGGACTGAGGGATCATTCACAGGCCCAGGGAGAATACACTCGAATGTTGATCCTCTGTCAAGGTTACCGCGGGCACCGCCCGCACGACGAGTCCCCGTTCTCGAAGATTGCGGGACGATCGTTCCGGACGAGGAAAGACAGAAGGAAGCGCAGAAGCTAGAAGACCGGGGAAACATTTGTGCCAGCCAAGAAGGCAGCATTCGCAATCTGGTGGTGGGAGGACGTGGTGGACAAGTACGCGCTTCCAGTCGGACAAGGGAGACAGACGGCAGAGGAGGAAGGAGAAGGGCACGAAGTGGAGAGAAGGAGCGCGACGGGATTGCTGCACCGGACCAGGAAGGGATGAATGAAAGTGAGAGAGGAAGTCCAGGAGCGCGATGACGACACAGCTAGGGATAACCTGCTCCCCTTCGAGCAGGCGGATCATTGGACGTATTCGGCGGGGGTTAAACCAGACAGAGACGAGGAAGACTGAACAAATGTTCACACTTGCTGGTATCGGTCTCCCAAGGGTGAAGGACGAGTTCGTTCGCGGATACCAGGAAGATCCGTACTTTCATGATCGGTACACCGAGGAGGTCGCCAACCCCGAGAAAGTGCTCACGCCTTCGCATTTCCAGAAAGGAAAAGATGGGTTGCTGTACTTCGTGGACACAGACTGGAGAAATCGTCTCTGTATTTCCCCGTACGAAAGTCCAGTTCGTACTCAGATGGATCCACGAGTCCCCTCACGAGAGTGCCCCATGTGGGGTTGTTCAAGTTTATCATTGACTGAGGGAACTATTCTTCTGACGACCTTAATGAAGGACGCGGATGAGTTCGCGTCTACATGCAACGTCTGCCAGAAAATCAAGGTGGACCATCGTCAGAAGATGGGCGGATTGCGGCCCGCTCATATACCCCCTCATCCCTTTGCTACGGTATCTCTGGACCTGATCACTGGACTCCCCCCATCCGGGAAGGAGAAGTTCACGGCAATCCTAGTTATCGTGGACAAGTTGACTAGATTCACCGTCATGATCCCAACGCACACCAACCTGTCGCAAGAAGGGTTCGCGGCTTTCTTCGTGGAGAGGGTAGTGAATGTCTTCGTGGAGAGGGTAGTGAATGTCTTCGGTATGCCGGAGCGCATAATCTCCGACCGTGATAAACACTGGGCTACAGCCTTCTGCATTCGGTCACTCTGCAATATGGATGTGTGCTGGCACTGTCTTCCGCACACCACCCGCAGACAGACGGGCAGACGGAAATCCTCAACGCTACGATTTGAACAGATGTTGCACGCATATGTTGCTGCAGATCATTTTTCGTGGGCTAAATGGCTTGGAGAGATTGCTTTTGCTTACAATTCGAACGTGCATGGGTCTACTGGATATAGTCCCAACTTCCTCTTATTCGGTTATCACCCTAGAGGAGCCGCTGGAATACTCAACCCTGGAGGAGACCCAGTAGTCCGCCCTTTCCTGCCGAGTCAGAAGGGCGAGGACTTCATAGAGGCGCTGGAGAGCCATCGAAAAGCGGCGAGGGACACAGTAGTGCTGGCACAAGAGAGACAGGCTCGCACTTATAATAAAAGCAGGTGTCCTGTGGAGAGTATCGAAGCGGGGTGACTATGTTCTGGTCAACCCTCACTCGCTGGAGTTGGTGGATGTGCAGGGCACCAGCCGTAAATTAGTGCAGCGCACTATCGGTCCGTTCGAAGTCATGGAAAGGATAAACCCGGTCGTATACTGCTTGCAGCTACTGGATAACTACTCCATGCACCCAGTCTTCAACTTGGAACATCTGCGCAAGTACCATATGTCCAAGGAAAACCGGGGCGAGTGGACTAAGCTCCCTGACACTCGGGAGTATTTAAAGGCCTCGGAGGAGTACGCGGTGGAAGCTATTCTAGGGCATGTGGTACGCCCGAGGAAGAATGGCAACCAAAGAATGTTCTGGGTCTGCTGGAAAGGATATGGGCCAGCGGACGATACTTGGGTCTCCGAGAGGGATCTGAGGAATGTGCCGGCGCTAAAACGAGAGTACCTCCAACTTCATAAGTTGACTTAGAAGTTGCGAGCAGTTCGGCTGCGGGACTCCGATCGGACGGGATCCGAACGTGCGGGAACTGGGGCTCGTGCGCAAGGGGCCATGCGTGCGAAAAGAGCACGTGTGTGGTGACTCGTCAACAAGTCTCTTGCTCTCCTCCCATCTGCCCCGTATTACTTACCACTGCTCCTCCCTTGTGAGCGCGTAACTACGATCGGGGCAGTTCTCTACTAGTATTTTTGAATAATGTCGGCTTCCAACAGTCCGTCCTACAGCCACTCCCGGTTGTCTTGCACCACGGGGTATTATGACTTCCCAAACATCAACTCCACGATGACTTTCGACTTGAAGCAATTACCTTGCTTGACTGGGAGGATCGTGAAGATGGGCAACCGAAATTTCGAGCTCTGGTCGCCAAACTCGAGGCAGCTCCCCTTCCTACCGGGTGAGCGCCTTACGGAGCCGCCAACTAGGACCCCTTTGGACGTCTCACAGAGGAGATATGACGGCCACTCTGGCAAGCACGATTGCTTGTACAGTCCACAATACTTCCTGGAAGCCACTTCCCACTGGCCGTTCATCCGGCGTGTTGTGTCGGTCCCTATCTCCGACCCAGTGTACCCGGCCTTCAAGCCGTTGACAGAAGGATGGATCCACTCACCTCGTAACGATTCAGAGGACGTTTGGGACCCGGACTTTATACAAGGACTGAGAGGAGTTTGTGCATTGCAGGAAATTCGTCTCCACCGTCTACAGTCTGGTTTCCGTGCGGGTTCTTCTACCTGGGCCTCCCGACCCGCCTACTGCTCCGAAGCGCGTTTACCTTCGCTGCTAGGAGTACGGAAGTGGGACGATGCAGTGGACGAGGGTGTGGCCTACCAAAGAGGTCTTCGGGGAACTGAAGCTTGGATTACGATGGTAGAGTCACAGAGAAGCTTCCCCCCTTTGGACGTCCAATACCTCCGGCATCTCACTCTCCCGGTCGCGAACGATGACCGAATCGGCCTCTGGGTCAATGGTATGCGTGAACAAGGAGTCCTGCTCCTCATGTAGCAGAAGGTTCCGTGCTTCGTCGTACACGAGTTCCCTCTTACCTCGGAGCCCCGCTCGGCGGTGTCGGAAGTTCCAACTTTCTACGACTTCGTGGCAGGTACCGATGTCGTCTACCTCGTGCGCAACAATGAGTGCCAGCTACTAGCCGATGATAAGCCAGTAATTGGGCCATGGTTAGATACACGTAATTTTGCATGTTTCTGATCGTGCTCATTGCTGAAACTGTTGTTTCTATGCAACAGTACTGGTTCCTGGTAGCTGTTGGGCGAACCACAGAGAAACGGGTGGACGTTCTAAGGAATTAGAACATCCATTGGCTAGTCTCGCCCTGAAAACTGTAAGGGAAACGTGCAGCCAGATAATAAGTCAAGGGACTTCTTTTGACTTGTTTCCAACATTTACTTAAACAACGGAAACGGGTCAAAGGAACGGGAGTTGGCAATGTGTTGTGTTGTGTTGAGACGCTAGGGGAGACGCGTTCAGTCACGAGTGTTTCGGTTGCCAGAGTTGCCGGTTTCCATCAGATGCGGATACACCGAAACAGGTGGTCGGCTATTCTGTGGATCCCGATCACAACTCTAAAGGTGTTCTAAGGTTCTTTCTCAAGAACCCTTTCTGGGAAACCCAGAGAAACGGGTATCTACCGAGACCTACAAAGGAGTACTATCAAGTTCCGTACTTGGAACCAAGGGGAAACTTGAGTTGAAGCAGAAACAGGTCGAACGAGATGCAGTGCCGATCTATCGGTGATCAACACACCCTCTGAATAATACAGGGGTGCTGCTGACGGGTTCCTGCCTCGTAATTGGCAAGGGAACATGGCGTGCTCACAGTTGGGAACCAATGGGAGGCGACACTCGGAAGAACAACCGATGGAAACGCGGTTAAAGAGACGGATAAACAGACTTTTGACTCATTGGGATTGTGTTTTGGGCTTTGTAACAGTGTCTTGGCAGTTGTATAAGTATCCGAGGGTGTTTCTACTATGGACACAGCATCTTCCCCCGAACTAGTAGGCTATACGCTTGCACATTGGGTTGATCTGGGATCCTCGGCGAACGCACTCTTATAGAGTAGCACTATTAGTCGAAATCTTAATTGTTTCTGAATCATATATATTCTGCGAAACGCACTTGGGCTTTGCCTGGAAACTGTCTGGACTCTGAGAATCTGTTGGACCTGGGACTCTGTTGAAAGAAACATTATTGTTGTTGTTGTTTGCGGAGCGGGTTTCAGAAAGTACCGTCAAGGGAAAACTTTGGAAACGTGACTGCTGGCGTTGCTCAGAAAGTACCTCTTTAGGGAAAGCTCTGTGAACGTTCTTGGCCTATAAACTAGGGGCCGTACTTGAGTCTACGGGACTACTTTAAACTTGTTTCTCTGTCGCTTGGACATACACACACACACACACTGCGAAGCTATAAATCTATCTTGTTTGGAAACAACGTTTCCACTGTGTCTAGAAACACGTTCTACGCAGTTTGCTCTATTATCTCTTTGAGATACGAAACCTCTCCCTACAACCTTTACAAGGCCCTGTACTAGGGGCTGTAACTCATCGGGATCTTTGGAAACGTGCATATATTGCCGTTTGATTTGTTGGTTGGTTGTTGGAACAGTCTCTGGACTGTTTCTGTGCCGCTCTCGAGTCAAGTGGGGTTATTTGTGTGTTTCTTATATAGGTTCTGAGCACATCAATCACCGAGGCACAAGGAAGGCTAGACGCGGTGTTCCGAGCAGGTGATGGCAGAGGTGGACATGTACCGGCCCAACCGCAGGACGAGGCTCATTCGGCTTCTCTTTACATGGCTTCCCTGGCTCCTTGGACTCACCCTGCTCATCAGCCACAAGAGCTTCTCACGTCAAGAAGTGGAGGCTCTCTGATGAGACCTGGAGCTCGTATGGCAACTGTTGCGTGCGCTCCCGTAGCTGCGCCGGAGTTTCTCCGATGAGGATGAGGATGAGGAGGATGAGGAGGAGGACTCGTGGATGGGAGGATTACACCTCGACACAGGAGCGCCCAACCCCGAGGCAGCACTTGGGCCGTCGCGAATTGAGAACTCATCAACAGTCTTTTGTGCTCCACCCCCTCCCGTATATGTCTGACCACCTCCAGCGGCGACTGATGACAACCTTGCTGCTCGTCCCGTGGAGCAAAGAGTCGTCGGAACAGACCGCGTTCCTTGGATTGTCCCTCTGATGATCCCCACCAACTGGAACGGGAAATGGGACAAATTGGAGCTGTCGGAAGTCAATGACAAGCGAGCGTGGGTGTATTGAGGAAAGAAGGTGAACGTGGAGACCAACTGCTGGTATGACCGGTCAATGGGACGGCATCTATTCTTTGGACAGTTTGTGGACTGGGAAAGGTTCGGGTCCCCAGTTCCCCCGTACCCATTCTTCGTTGAAAGCGGCAACTGCTGGATACCCAAGAAACCCTCGTACTGGATGTATCCCACAGAGAAGGGGGGAAACCAGGGATTGTGGAAAACGTGCGGAAGCACACCTAGTCCTGCACGGCTGCCTCGCACGGAAGTATTGCTCGCCATACCGGAATTTGGAGGGCCGGATGATGGTTCGGGGGACAATGAGGATGGAATGGAGATCTCCAACCTCGAGGTGGAGAACCCTGTGTCGAATGTGGTCACCATCGCCGACGTCAAAGACGACATCTCGGCGCAAACTTTCCATGTCCTTACGCGCGACACCTTCTCCAACAGCAACGCGAGGCCCCTGTCTATCATCCGTGCGCAGGGGTTGATTTGGGTGCGATTCTTGGACGTCAGCGCCGGCAGACGAGGGTTCGGCGCGTTGGGAGCGGTGTGGAAAAAGATGAGGATTGTGTTCCGGTTCGACAGCAAGTTCGACAAAGCTCTACTCTATACCACGGACGTATGGCTGAGGGACGAGGACATCAGCAATGATGTCGCTATGGGTGACCCGGACGTATTGGGCGAGGGATCCGATTCGATTGCAGGGGCTACGATACGACCCTTGTCTCCTCCCCCTCGAGAATCCGTGAGCGCAAGTACTGCTGCTCCGGAACTGGGAGCTCATCCAATCCCACAACCCTTGTCTCCTCCCCCTCAAGAACTCGTGAGCGCAGGAAGTGCTGCTCCGGGATGGGGGGCCCAACCCGAGCTCGACTGGGGGGCAAGCGCCTCCTCAACGTCCAATGAGGCCGCCCCTCCTCCCGAGAGATCCTCAACGGCCATGCCGCCGCCTCGCATAAATACGCACCTGCCGCCTACGGAACCCAGGTCCATGCGGGACAAAGGGAAGGGAGTTGTGTCGCGCTCCAGCACGGAGCACCGCAATAAGGGGAAGGGAAAGGCGAAGGAGCTACCTTCCTTAGGAGACCGTCTGTCCGGACCATCCTCATCTTCGGGGCTGACGGCAAGAGTTCCGTTGGAACAACAGTTCTCCAACCCCTCCCTTCCACTCGTCGACCGCCTCCAAGCACCGCGACCTCTCACTCTGGCTGAACGTCTGCAAGGAGGTAATCCCATACCGTTGGCCAGTCGGTTGGCGCCCCCAGCTCCTATGGGTTGGGCCCTCCATGTCGGTGCAGCTACCGGTTGGACCATCACAGCCAGAGGAGGCAGGGTCGTCGTCTCTAGCGGAATGGCTGGCAACTCGTCCGAGTCCAGATACTCTTCTGTGCCGCTTTGCTGTACTTCTCCAACGTGACCCACTGGCGCATGATGGCCGCACGTACCGCTCTCCTATCAACCCAGCAGACCCCACGGCGCCTCGAAGAGTGCGACGAGGGAATAGAGCGGGACGGTTACCGCGAGAGCTCGCGGCTATGCGAGCGGAGGAGGAAGCCAGGAGAGCGGCCGTTGCGGAGGAAGGGGTAGCCAGTGCCGAGTCCACAAGTCGGAGGTCGCCATCACCCAGCGAGATGGAAGGGGTAGAACTCCAGAATCCGTTTTCGAATGCGCTTCCTATAGCTGCGTCAAGCGGAGTCCTGCACTTGGTGGGGGCAGCAAGACACCTCATCCATAACCACCCAAATGCAGGACTTGGACGAGATGGACGACCCTCTGCGTAGCTGGACCCCGGACGAGGACAACGAGTGGGGCATGGGACCTCCCATATAGCAGTCAACGTCGCGGAAGGTTGAAAACCGCGTGGCTAGGGTTTCGCCTCCTCAGGGAGTGTAAAGAAATCAAGAGTGACGTAGAATCTACAAGATGCGTAGTGGACGCTACCCGTGTGGGGGGCTCTGTGACGGTATACGAACTATAGACACGGTGCAGACTCACTACGAGACGTGACTAGATATAATGTACATACATATATTCGTTAGTTACAATAGGTAGATGATCCGAGATCATTACTTACCTAATCTCATCTTACTTTGCAACTACTCTTATGTCGCGAAGCCCGAGATCCACCAAGGCGAACCACCTTCTGTGTTAGACCCCCTGCCTGGCTGAGTAACCGTACAACTGCTCCGCGGCCCCCGCGTTACAGGGGTCTATCTCGGTCTACACGACCCGAGAGCTTCTCTCGCAGGAGCGCTCCCTAGCGCTCACTGCTCAAATAGCAGCACCAGACTCGACGTCCGTGCGCGCTTCACCTCCAGCGTGGTAAAGCCTCAACGACCCACATCACAGGGGTTGTGGTTCTCGTCGTTGGAATAGTGTGCTTGTTTGTCGCAGATGGCCATGGGAGGGATTGTGGGGGACTAGGTGCGAGAGGTCTTAGCTTATATATTGCTGTCTGCCGTGTTAAGCGATAGAGCGGGTGGGGCGGCCGAAGATGTCGCTCCGGGATACGCACAACGTCAGGGTCAGCCCAGAAGTCGAGCTGCGCAGCGACAGAGAGATTGTAGAACACATGGGCATCGTCTGAGCAAGGCTGCTCGTCGTTGTGGAGGTGAGGAAGAAGCGTGGAGATCGTGGGATTATGACATCACCACTGACTCTGTGCTCTTGTGATCAACACACTCCAGTCCTTCCAAACCTTGACCGATACACAGACTGACACGACAAGCGTCACGACGCGATGGGAGCGTCGCCTGAGGGCGCAGACTCATAGTTTGGACTTGTATCCTTTTGTCGGAATTCACATAGTTTGATTCACTGTGTTTTGGAGCGAAATTCATGTAGTTGGTAACCGACCCATGAACTATGTGAATGGCTAGTTGAAACCCGACCCAGTGAAATATTAATTCATTCCATAACCTTGCGAATTGGAAAGTTCACTGGGCGGCTATGGATTTTTCGTGGGGTTCTCCGACCACAGTGTCAATCTTGCGAAGGGGAGGGAATAATATTATGGTGATTCACTACCAGTAATAGCATGCTGTGTATTCCCTCCGTTTGTTCCGCCATGCTCGCATAGGTCAGTTGATTTTGAATTAAACACCCTCAGACTCTTCCGAAGCGGATTGCAGAGATATGCTATATCATCTGGACTGACGAATTTTCCATGAAGGTCAACAAATATAACGACCTTTCGTCACTCTCAGGGCGGACTGACGCACTTTCTACAAAATAAGTAGCTGTGACGACCTTTCTCCGAAATAACCGACCTGACGAAGTGACAAGGGTGGTGAGTCACTCCGTCCGCCTCATCGACGACAGCAAAACTGCAATCGACCAAGCTCCCCATCTACGCAGCATGGACAGACGTTCTTATTATCGTCGAATCCTCGCCCTCACCGCCAACAACGCTGTGCAAATCATTTACTCGCTGGGCCCCTCTGTCGAAGTCTCCCTCTCCGTGCATCTAAATTACGAGGAAGATCATTACGTGTCTACAGTGCAACACCACGCCGACGAGATACTTCCCGCTCTCGTCCCTACTTTATTCATAGACGAGTTCACCTTCTACTCGCATCAATTGATGGATCGAGTCCAATATTTTATTCTACATACACAAGTCTGAATCCATGACGCGCGCATCGAGCCGGATGCCGGCGTATGGTCATCAGCTCCGCAGCTCACCACTATACGACCCGAAACCCCCACCCGAATTCTCCTACACACGCCGATCTTGCATACTCCGCCCTGATTCAATTATACGCACGCTCCGGACAACTCTCGACCGCCGACTTGCTGCATTCACGCAGACTTCTGCCGAGCCCTCGATGCCACATGGGATGCGACGCGATCGAAGACGCATCACATATTCGTGAACTGCGCACCTTACGAGGATTGGAGGGCTAAAGCAGCCGAGGGACTGGAGAAGCGCACGAGCACCAAGTTAGAAAATGGTTACGAGGAAGTCGACTGTATCGACTTCCTTCTCACAGTTAAGTTACTATGTCGGCCATATACTGTACAATAATTCCGGGACACAATGAAAAAAAACACACCTGGAAACGAAAAATGGAGCACGACTTTCAAAAGTCACTGCCTGAAGACCACAGTGTCTCCCCCCCTATGCCATATATGCTCTTCGCATCCACCCAACTCCTCTGACGATTCTTCCCACTCCGCAGTCTACTTTCTCCCTACCCTACCGTAATCGGATGTGGTGCACGGCCCACGGCAGCATTAATTAATCGGGCTTAGACAATGAATATGTTGCAGATCTGGGTCCGACTCCCGGCACCCGAGTTGTCAAAGTTTTGGTGTTGTTTTGTCAGGACTCGCGAAGTCCAAGGGCATCGCTGCAATCTCTCCCAATACCACAATATCTTTGACGAACAACCAAGCTGGTCTTGCATTGAGAATTCAATTTCAATCATCCAACTTGAATCAAATATATAGTCCTTCTTTCCTCGACCCAGCCCGGCCCGGCAGACTTCGCGTCTATACTCCACCACCGCACAAGCTAAGCCCATAGTCAGGTGTGGTGTGCGGTGCACAGCAGTCTTCATTGTGCTTAGAGTAAAATGAGCAGATTATTCTTGCAAAAAGATCTCACCCTCAATTTCTCCCGCACATTTTCGGTCACCGAGCTTCTCCGCGTGCACCCAGAAGTCGTCACCGCTTGTACGCCAATCCTCCACTCATCCATGTACGCAGTCTCTACCGCCCTCAACGCGCGGATAAACGATAGTTAGGTTTTCGGCAAAGCGAATCGCTGTGTACCGATTAAGGGCTCGATCCAGCGGAGGGTGACTCATCGGCTACTCTGAAAACTGCTTTGAAACCGAGACCTACCAGGTATGCTCGATGGCATGCTCACAGAAGACGAGGACCAGTGTCCGGATGCGTGATGGTGACAACCTCAAAGATTTCAAGAGGAAACGGTGGGGTGTCCATGGTGGTTTGGTTGAAAGATTGGCTGGCACAGCATTTCCGAATTCTGTCGGTCTTCGGCACGTCGACCGAGCTGTCGGCCGAACTTCCTCTTACCATCATCTCAGACCGTCTCGAAGGGCAGTCAACCTTAACTTTTAATTTCTAGCGTGCTATTCTGCGACTCCCAGCGCGACCGCCCACCCTGGCTTAAGGATGTGCACGGGTCGCGGGTCTGGTGGGGGGTATGGGGGGTAGTACGGGTCTAAGGGGTACGGGTACGGTGCGTGTTCTTACAGACCCGCAACATCCCGTGGACCCGTCCCACGGGTACAGGGGTGCGAGACGGGTCTGCGAAAATGATCCTAGGAGGCTTGTTTTCGCCCAGAATCTTTCCGGTGGGTAGAATTGAGTCATCACATGGATGATCTGAGCCTTGAAATATTTTCAGGTTTTTCTGACGCCCTCGACATGGATATTGATGTCAAAATTCTACTGTAGCCGAGATTCAAACATGTCAACTCCTCACTTTTTTTTTGATTTCATCGAGCACTGGAGCTTCGTTCGCACTCAATGAGCGCGAAATTAATTAAGGTGATCCGCTGAAAAAAGGTTAGAACACCTGGAGACGATAATTAAGTATTTAAGCTGTGGTTGCGTATACCTGCGGGTTTTAGGGCGTGGTACAGACCCGTACCCCTGCAGGGGTAGGGTATGGAGGGGTGCGGGTACGGGTGCGCTCGAGGTAGACCCGCGGGTGACCCGTGCACATCCTTACCCTGGCTGCAGGTTGCAAACCCACCGTTGTCTATGTCCTCGCTAACTTCTGGAGTCTGGACGTATAACTTCCTTGGCTGTTTCTTTCCTTCTTTTTTTTCTCGCCGGCGTCTGAGTAGTATACAGCCAACCTTGAGAACGTGAATAGAGTCCTATACACCACACGGGTGGACGTCGCCAACCCTCTATCGCGTGCCGGGCGACATTTCGTTTTCGTTAGTTCTTTCATGATAATCTGGTTGCTCCCAGGTACCGCACCGCAATCCTTCGCGATCGTCTTGCGATACTAAACCGTCTCAGCCATCCTATCCTTTGCCGCCATTTTTGAGGGCGACCCTACCAAACAAACTCCAGTGGTAGCGGATTGCGTCCCTGACCGATTTATGAAGCTTTGATGCGTCCCAGCCGGGATGGACGTCATCCTCGCATTCGCGGTCTTCGGTATTTGTTCGTACTTTTTTCGCACCCTTCCTGGATATATGCTAATTGTAAACCATATAATCATATGTCTGGTTTCAGTGGTCCGCGCCTCCTCGACTATATTCCATCGCGCCATCGCCATCCACGGCGAAGCCAACATGGCGCTCCCCGCCGACACTCCCCACCCGGCGAATCTTTACCCGCTGAAATTTTACCCTCCGGGCAGCGAAGTTCCGGTGTGGATGCTGGCCCATATGGCGGACGTAGAGGAGGATGAGGAAGCGGGTGCGGAACGCGTGGTCGGGCTGGTGTGATTGGGTTGTGTCTTGTTCATGGCGTTGCACATGAGATATGATTCGCCTCAATGTTTCATCGCCTCCAGATTTTTTGTTTCCTCTGTAGCCTGTCCGCGTCTCTCAGAATAGATCTCGCGAGAATTTACTCAACGACATGGATCCCAGCCAGCCTATGTTCACTTCGCACGCGCATCTATGCATCTTCGACGACATCCGATTCATTTTCCCCAGTTACCGCACAGACGCTGGTTCAAGTCGTGACCACGTTCTGGTAAGTCGCTACTCTCATGAGAACTTTTTTTCAATATGAAGTTTTCGTTGCTGAGATCTAATGCAGCGTAAGCAAAAGAATTCCCGTCTCTCTGGGTTAAAGGGCATCTACAGTGATGTTTCAAAATCCCCCCCCCGCAAATATTTATTTGCTGAGCCATCTGAATGACTCTCTGCAGCCTGAACGTCATATCAAGATACTTCCGAGGTTTGCCTCGAAGGATGGCGAAATTTATTCTATGCCCGCACGAGCAATTAATCGGGCATCCGTCCCTCTGGCCCCTTCGGCTTGGCGGGGCCGAACTTTACTTTTCCCTCGCGCGACAAAAGTAACTTATTGACAGGTAACTTATGCGGTTCAGAACACCGTCCATAAGCGTTACAATAGAGGCTGCCTTGTGACTGAGGACTCATTACTGGACATTATATTCATCCCACCCCTGTGTGTGCAAACTACGTGGGCTTGTGGTCCTAAGTTCAACCATGCACCGCTATGTAGCGGATGAGAGCGGATGTGTTACCATCGTGGGAGTGGTAGGTAAGCACAATGCAGAACCGGGGATTGCACCCCTACGGGGCGCGCGTTACAGCGGTGCACGTCTTCAGATGTCGAAAAAAATTACAGAACACTGAACTTTAGTCCGCTATTTTAATTCACCATATACTTTGGGTTGTCGGCTCCTCCTAGAGTACATCCGCATTCGCATCCCCAACTGATCTGTCTGGTGCCGCGCCAGATAGCCGCTGAGGGCGAGGAGGAGGAGGAGCCAAGGGAGGAGGGTGAGCGAGAGGGAGGCGGCGGGCGAGAGGCCAGGCAGGAGGAATGAGAGCGTCAGCGCGGGCATGAATCGAGAATCAAGAATGGGTACTGTACTTTTTCGTTCAAATCGGTAGTCATGCGTCACGCACCTCCCTGTCGATCACGAACTTTGGTCGAGGTCACACATCACTCGGGCCTCTGTCGAACATCCAGGTGGTCATGCAGGTCCCCAAACTGCCCAAAAAGTGCAAAAAAGACGAAATTTTCGGTTCAAATGTCGAAATTTTTGAGGTGTCACGCAAAAATTCGGTGGCTGCCGAAATGTTGAATAGGTAAAATGGGTCACGCGTCACACCCCCCTGTCGATTTGAACGGGGGGGTACAGTATCGCGGGGTCAGTATAATAGCGCAGTATAAACGAAGCTTACCCAAACACGCGTGAGCGTGTAGACAATGTCCGGCCTTACGGAATCACACAGAGATAGTGGGGGAAAATATACAAGGATGATTATTGGCATAGCGGTGAACAAGTTACTTATATACTAAACATGTGAGTCATAATGAGTTGTGAATACAGTCATAACTGTTAAAGTTTGCCGTCCAGCCCAGATGCCGCCAGACCGAATCCCGAACACAAGGAATGTCGTTTGTCGCCGTAGTACAAGGTCCAGTATAAACGAGCGTCAAACGGGTGAAGAAAAACCTTCCCCGCCACCTGTCAACTATATGTCATGTGCCGTGACTTCGCATCCTTTTCGGACGCCATCGGACCCCGACGATCTCCGATCCTGATTATATCCGACACTGCCTTTCTGTATTCGCCCTTGTTCTATTGGTTCGTACTACCCTCTGACTCCTAGGTTACGCCTTATGCTTCTCCATCACGGAGCCATCGGAGTCCCGATGATATTCGAGTCAGCTTGACTTCACTTGACTCATAACGACTCAATCCATCACGGACCCACTCGGACTCCGAAGCTCCGGTACTTACATTATATCCCCACTAATACTTTACTCTTGTATAAATACAAGCCATGTCGGTAGTTAGACTTCAGTTTGAATATCAACTTAGTCTGCCCTATACTCTTCCTCTCGGACTCTGTCCTCTTCCGAGTCTCTCTCCGAAATTGGGCATCAGGCGTAGAGAAGGGCGCAGCGCACGAGCTGAAGCCAAGCCTTTCCCTTCCAGTATACGGGTTCGGTATTCCGTTCGGACTCCGATACTTTCCCTCTACATCTCAACCACTTCGTCTTGCTTATACGCACTTCATCTCTCAGACGTATCTCAGACCTCCGTCAGATCCTGATCGGGAACCGGTACTTGACACTATATAGCAGCCCCACTCCGGGCTGTTCCGATCGCCACCTGCGCCTCGCCGTGCGTATCCCCGCACATCCAAAACCCCATTCGCTAACAATAATAAATACGCTACTGTGGTCCGTAGTAGACTGGCGGCTTGCCGAGTCATACTCGAGTCATTTACTCCAACACAGTATGCATGCTGCATGCGGAATACTGCGCAATTTCATTCAATTCGGCGGTCACACGTCATGCACCCCCTGTGCCGCGATGAATTTTGGTCTCGGTCACGGATCACGGCGCCCAGTGCCGAATGTAAAATGCGTGACACTAGGGCCAAATCTCCCTCGGAGGTGCAAAAAAGGGAGAATTTTCGAAAATTTTCGTCTTGTATGCCGAATTTTTGGAAGTGTCACGCCAAACTTCGTTGGTTGCCGAAGTGCCGAATCGGTATTTTGGGTCACGGGTCACAACCCGTACCGAATTGAACGAAATTGCGCAGTACGCGAGGTCGCCACGATGCACCGTGAGAGCGTAGGAAAACAAGCACAAAGTTTGATTCCATGTTCAACCGAGTAAGAACAAGAGCCAAGTCATCATGAATTTATTTCAGTCACTTCATTCAAATCACGATTCAAACATCCATTCCCGAATCTCAACCTCCTTGTGCCGCGTGCTCGAAGCCTCAATACCAACATTGATAGCGATGGCGGGTTTGACTCCCGGCCCTTTACTGCCAAGGGAATTCTAGTCTGCGAGTATAGTGGGAAGTGAATGCCAATTACATCTACTACGGACAAATTGGATCCCAAGCACTGTCGATGCTGATAACCGATAAGGACTAAAGCTGTCCGTTCCTTCACGCCATTCAATTTTCACGCCTTACCCTGTCCATACCGCTGTAGAAGGTCAACCACAGCCTCGTGGCCACCGCCCCTCGCAGCCTTCAACGCCCAACCAAAATGCGAAATTGTGGTTCCATATATCTCAATCACCTTCTGAAGCAGGAGTTGGACGATTTCCACATTACCCTGTCTGGCCGCAAGTATCAGCACGAATGGACTTTGCTCGGCACCGTGATCGAGTAGCATCTGGACAATATACTTGTTTCCGGTGTTCACTGCAACTTCTAAACCCGTGTCATGCCAATATTCAACATCCGCATTCGGGTTTGCTCCCGCCTGTAGGAGGAAATCGACAATATCCACAAACCCACCCTTAATTGCAACTTGCAGGAATCAATCTTCGAATTTGGCCTGCCTTCCGAGCAACAGCCGAACAATATCCATGTGGCCTTGCTCAACTGCCATTTTCAACGAGGTTGAGACCATTTCCCGCTTCTTGCTACCGTTAAAGCTCTGCGCCAGGGAGAAATCATTAACTTCGGCACCTTGTTCGAGGAGGAGGTCGACAATGGCGGAATGGCCATGGCCAACTGCTGCTCTTAATGCACGGCCGTCAGGTCTGACACCTTTGTCAAGGAGCAGCTTGGTGATGTTGACGTTGCCTCCCCTCGACGTGGCTTCCAATTCTGCCGTCAATGCATCACGGTGGTGTTCAAGTGTGTCTTGGTCCGTAAAATAGTTAAGGATAATCCTGACAATGTTAATGTGGCCTCTCGTGGACGCGGCTCCCAATGCCGCCATCAGTGCACCACTGTAGTGCTTGACTGAATCTGCGACCAGACTATCAAGGAGCATCTTGACAATGTCATTGTAGCCTTCCCTCGACGCAGCTTCCAATGCTGGCCCGCATGCCTGGCTACTGGAGACCGGGTCTAGATCTGCGACTTGATCAAGGAGCATCTTGGCCATGTTGATGTGGCCTCTCCTCGCCGCAGCTTTCAATCACTGCGTTCAGACCCCCCTGCACAGAGGCTTAGTTCAGGTACCTATGCAGACCTCTACAGATCGCTCTGTGTAGGTGGCTGGACAGGCTCTGTGTAGCTCTGTATAGCTCTGGGCAGGTCAGTGTATGTCAGTGCATGTCAGCTTAGGTCAGTGTAGGTCATGGTAGGTTTGTGTAGTCATCTCCACAGGATTAAGATACTGTAACAACAACTGCTGCAGATGTTGAGCTGGCAAGAGAAACTCTGGTCTGTGCAGCTCTGTGGATGTACCTACCCTCACTACACTGACATATACAGACTCTGTGTAGTTGTCTACGCTTCGGCTACACCCACCTACCCGGACACTGTGTGTAGTCGTCTAAACGGGATCTGTGTGGCCGACTAAACATGTCTACGCATATCTAAACTCAACTACCCAAACTGTGTTTAGGCCACCCTTGAACGTAGTGAATGCTGCCACGATTGCGTAGCGGTCAACTGAGTCCAGATTGGCACCTTCGTTAAGGAGCATCTCGGCCATGTCGATGTGGCCTCCCTTCAACACGGCGTCCAATACTGCCGTCAATGCATGACCGTCGGCATCCAATTTGGCACCTTTGTCAAGGAGCAGCTTGGCCATGTCGAACTCGTCTTGCCTCGACACAGCTTCCAATGCTGCCCAGAATCCCCGGCTGCTGTGGACTGGGTCTAGATCCGCAACTTTAGCCAGGAGGACCCTCGCCATGTCGATGTGGCCTCCCCTCGACGCGGCTTCCAATGCTTCTGTCAATTCACTGCTGTAATGATTGATTGAATCTGTGTCCAGATGATCAAGGAGCATCTTGACCATGTTAGTGTGGCCTTCCCTCGACGCAGCTTCCAGTGCTGTCTTCAATCTTCGGCTGCGGCGGACTGCCTCCGGATCCGCAACTTTGTCAAGGAGCATCTTGACAACATCGATGTGGCCCCTCCTCGCCGCAGCTTCCAGTGCTTCTGTCAATTCGCTGCTGTAATGATTGACTGAATCTGTGTCCAGATGATCAATGTTAGTGTGGCCTTCCCTCGATGCAGCTTCCAGTGCTGTCTTGAATCTTCGGCTGCGGCGGACTGCCTCCAGATCCGCAACTTTGTCAAGGATCATCTTGACAACATCGATGTGGCCCCTCCTCGCCGCAGCTTCCAGTGCAGTTCCGTCTTTGTCACGTTCACCATCCTTGAGCAGGTAAGAGACCATCTCTCCCTGTCCATTTTCCGATGCAATTTGTAGTCCCTTCCTACCGGTCTCGCAACGGTGAGCGCCGGCATCTCGCAGTAACTGCTCTATCTCTGGATGCCCAATGCGCCAGGACAGTCCGGTAGGCGCAACTGATTCAAGTGGACTCGGATACCATCCACTAGCTGCGTTGACATCAAATTTCTTCTCAATTAGAATCCGGACGATTTCGACATGATGCCGCGCGCAAGCCAATTGCAACGGGTCGACACCGGCGGCGTTTGAGCGGGCCCCCGCTGTAAGCAATAATCTCACCATGTCAATGTGACCGTAGTAGGAAGCTACCCCGAGAGCGGAGACATATTCAAATCCGCTGCCATTTGGGGATGCTCCCTGAGCCACAAGGTATGTCGCTATTTCCAACAAGTTGGCTGATGCAGCAACCCACAGAGCTGAGGCGGATGTAGGCCAACCACGAAAAAACCAGGGGTTGCGTCCATCGACCTTTCTGGCATACCACCGAAGGGGAGTGCAATGGTGTGGTCGTTCCAAGAACATCATAATAAGCTCCCTAAGAGAATTTGCATCTGTCTCCATGTCTTGCCTCGCCAATTCAGCATGGTTGAGAAAGTGGCCAGCATAAGCAATCAGGGGTGCCCGTCCGAGATCATACAATCCTCGAGCTCTGGAAAGATCTAGAGCTTCATGAGGTGTTTCCAGGTTATTGAATGCCAAATATGTCAACAGCAGGCGAGTGATGTCTGTATGTCCCTGGGTAAAGCGACTGTCCAAGTACTCCTGGGTTGTAAAATGAACAATTCGGATAATCAGAGTGTTTGTCTCGACAATGACCAGTCCGGCACAGACACCCAGGATGATGTTGATGTCCGTGTGATTGTCCGGATTAAGAGCTGTGGAATGCAGCTCTATGGCCAAAGCATCCTGAAGTTCTGTGACTGTCAACGGTCGCCTCGCTTTTGTAACCCAAGTCAGGGTCGCCAGTGCAAGCTTCCTATCAGCCTCAACCAGTTGGTTGATGCGTGCATTGTGTCAGTGTAAGCGTCCTCCAATTTTCTGGGTAGATTTTCGAGAGCCTTTTTGATCACATGAATGTTGTGCGCGACCACGAGAGACTTGATGTGAAGTTTGGCGAGCAGGAACCTGGTAATGACTGT
Organism: Mycena olivaceomarginata; assembly: GCA_029378375.1. Classification (NCBI taxonomy): domain Eukaryota; kingdom Fungi; phylum Basidiomycota; class Agaricomycetes; order Agaricales; family Mycenaceae; genus Mycena; species Mycena olivaceomarginata. The sequence goes on along the minus strand of JARKIC010001316.1, from coordinate 112,180 downwards.
TCAATAGTGGAAATTGCGGCCCAAACGAACAGAACTCACATTCCATCTGCGGCGAGCTCAATTTTGGTGATGATTTCGTCCTGTAATTCTGGAAACCTTTTGACATATAATGACAGCCTCGGGAAGTCCAAAATTTGTTGAGCTAAATATGTTCGAATATCTTGGCTGGTGCCGCGAATCTCCAGGTGCAGGTACTTCCGGAAGAGCACCGACCCAGGATCAATGTTGGGACGTGACGTGAATATCAAGGCGACAGCAGGACCCAGTGCGGCCAGATGTTTGAGCAGATCACATCGCTCGCGCTCGGGATATTCATCGAAAGCATCGATAACGAGATACACCTTAGACCACTGGGCAACAACAGAGTGAAGCACATCGCGGATGTGGGAAATTCTGGGCCTGGTACCCATATCCAAATAGTCTTGATATAGCTTCTGCACTAGAGAGCCCTTGGGTATCGGTTTCTTCACCACCAGCTGTCTCCAGAGGCCGGCGAGGAGATTTTCAAGAGTCTGTATCCGTAGTTCCTGGTAGTTGAGATACAGACACGCAGCAGCGCTATTTCCGCCATTGCCTTTGGACCTGAGATAGTTGACAATAATGGATCTATAGTGGATAAGTACATGGATGGATTCGGGCCATCTTGATACTACTCACGCAAGCACGGTTTTTCCGGCGCCAGCTATCATGAAATTAGTCATGAAGGCTGTGGGTCAGCGCTTGGTACATACACATTCCTCTGCACCAAAGAATCTTATCATTTGCAGAAGTCTCCCACTCCTTAAAGAGAGGATCTTCGAGGATCCATCCCCCAGTGTTCTCCTGTCGTGTTCGAAAAATGTCCTCTTGTCGTACAAAGAAATTGATCGTGGATAGCCAGTTGATTAATTTCACACGTTCCTCCTCTGTATTGTTCCCACCTTTACCTGGATATATATTTGGCAGATCGCAAGACGAAGCTGGGACAACACTTTACCAACATTCACGGTCGTAACATTTTGAACGGTGTCGAAATGCTGGTGCAATGTGTTACCCTCTCCCATACCCCCACTTCCACCCTGTCCCTGCGGCAGGCCCGGTCCTCCCGGCCCTCCTACGCCTCCTGGGGTGAAATAATCAGACATACTGGGCCGGTACAGCCAATAACTCATACCGGATATGTAGTAGTGGTGGTGGTTATTTGTCGTGGAAGACTCGCTACTATTCGGCTGTCCTTGTGAGGCTGCTGAAGGATTGCGCTGCTCTTGCGTATGAGAAACACCAAAGGACAATTTACAAGCTGCGTACCTCTGGGAGGTCCTCTTGATTCAGGATTCCATTGGCGTAAATTCAGCACTGACATCGTAACGAATGCACGCACCCAAACTTTGTGGCATAGAGCTACAGAACTCCCATTAGCTCCAGCCGATCCACAGGAATTGGACATACCTTGCGGTTATAGAAGGCATGCTCATGGTGGCGAGGACGAAAGACAAAGGGAAGTAACGTGGCCTCACACGTCACAAGCTACGAAACTTACGTTCACATCCTAAAATGGGACACTTGACGCCCGAAATCAACAGCGGACGACAACGGTGCTAGAGCTGTGAAAGCGCCGGTTTAAATTTGTGATTTAGTAGTACTGTCCCATTTCGTTTATTTCGTATGTCCCCATACGAACCGGACCTTTCGTATGGGTCCGAGTCAGCTGTGACAGTGAGACTGACGAGAAATTTTTGTATACCCCTTGGAAGCGCCCAGCAGTGGCGTAGCATGTCTAACCTGGAATTCCAGCGCTTGTTCCAGCGAGCATTCGTTGCGGAAGCAAAATGGTCGACGTCGATCACGGATCAACGTTCGAGAACGTCAACTGTCAACTGCGCGTTCACCATTGGGCTCCGCAGGGCCGCTCCGCACTGGTTTTGGATCCAAAAATTGAACCTTTTGTATGCCCTTGTGACCCTGTGACTTACAGAAAATCTTCGTATGAAAACAAGAGTGTGTGTATATTCGGATGCAACGGCAGCTCCTCCGGGTCTTCGTCCTCTTCTCCCTCTCTTACCTGCTCGACCACAACGCCCGGCAGCGAAGGCGACGGCACAGCAGCAGGGGGAGGGGGCGGCAAATTCATAGATGTAATATTCGTATTCGTGCATGTAGATGTAGATGTAGGCGGCGAGTCTGAGATGTGGGATGCGGAGGCGGAGGTTGATCATGGGAGGGTGCGTGCTCCTGCGCCTGCGTCTGCGCCGCGGCATGTGGCCTTACCGCAGCGGGGCGTACGAAGCCCGGGGTGGGCGTGGTAGGAGCAGAAGCAGCAGGTGTCGGTGTCGGGCGTGCTAGTGGAGGAAGCGGAGTCGGAGTTGGAGGCGGGTGCGCAACGGCCCACGCCGCGGGGGAGGGCGGGACAGACACGTCGACCAGCTCGTGGGACAGGGCGTGCGGGTGGGAGAGGTCCACGAGCTGCATACCGCCATCGCCCTCGTCCTCGTGCGCGGACACGTGTGAGACGTCCACGAGCAGCCCGTCCGCGTGCGGCTGCGCTTGCGAGCCCGCCCCCGCCGCGTCGTGGTCGATATCAGAGAACGACGACAGCGAGGCCCAGCTGCGCGCCATGTCCCCACTGCCCGCACCGAGCCCCGGGCCCAGATCGACGAGCGGCACCGCGTCCGCGTCGCCGTGCATGAAGCCCGGGACCTGCAGACCAGGCGACGCAGGCGCTGACGCGCCGTGGTGCGGCGAAATCAGGTGTTCCCGCGAGTCGGAGGCGAACCGCGGCAGCACGGGCCCCGCGCTCTTCGCGCGCCGCCCGCCCAAGCTTAACCCGAAACTCCGCCCGAACCCGAACCCGGCCCCGGGCTTGCTGCGCGCGCGGCCGCGCCCGCGGAGGGTGCCTTGGGCTTGTTGCGGCGGCGCGTGCCCCTGCGCGGAGGTCGAGCGTGCGGCGGGGGCGGTGGTGGGGAGCACGTCGGAGGAGGAGGACGAGCCAGCGAGATGGATGTAGTAGCGCGCGGGCCGCCGGAGGGCATGCAGCAGCGCCTTCGCACCGCCGAGTATCTGGTGCCGCGCCAGGTAGCCGGCGAGAGCGAGGAGGAGCAGCCAGGGGAGGATGGCGAGCGAGAGGGAGGCGGCGGGCGAGAGGCCGGGGGGGAGGAACGGGAGCGTCAGCGCGGGCATGTTGAATGTCGAATCAAAGGTATCGCGGGGAAGGGGGAGACGGGTTCATGGGGGAGAGCAAGCTGGCTGGCTACTTAGCTCCGTGTGCATGCTGCATGCGGAACACGCGAGGTTGCCACGACGCGCCGTGAGAATGTGCGAAAACAGCCACAAAGTTCGTTTCATGTTCAAGTCACTACAACTCCACCCCTCCCCAACCTAAGCCTATAATCGGGTGTGGTGCGCGGCGCACGGCAGCGTTTGATACTGTCAATATTATACATCTCTAGCAGATAATGCTGCAACTCCGGGTTCGACTCCCGGCACCCGAATCCAAGAGACGCTTCAGAATTTTTATCAGAATTTTTGCTGACTCCCGCTTTCGCAGTATGCTTTACTTCAGATTCATAGAACGGCAATAGGTCAAGTACGTGTTCAGACCTGAGTTTTCAGCAGCTGCAACCCAATCCGACCACAGTTGAACTGGCGGCCTTCCCACCTCTCATGCCGCGCCGGCTTCATCTCACACCACCTCTCAGGATTATCAGGTGTGGTGGGCGGTGCACAGCAGTCTTCGTTGAGACACGAGCGAGGCGAGGGATTTACGGCTGCGCCTCCGGGTTCGCCTCCCACCACCCAAATGTTGAAGCATGCATATAGCTTTTTGGTCCGTCGGCGGGATGAGAGCTGAGGTCCAGCAGACTTCGACTTAGCCCTCCTGCAATTCAACGAGCAGCCAGTCAAGTTGAAATTCAATTTCGGCTATCTAAGTTGAACCAAATGCCCACCCTGTCCCTTGCCGCGATTTGGCGCCCTCTATCCCAATACCACTCCACCTCGGCGCTGCGCAGGCAATGAAAACAATCGGGTGTGGTGTGCGGTACACAGCAGCATTGTGTATTTGGGACAAACGCAAGTAAATGCGCTGCAGATCCAGGTTCGACTCCCGGCACCCGAATAGCTGGAGCTTCAAAAGTTTTTATTTCCCTAGAAGGAACAGAACCATTCTTATTCCAGCTGCTGAATTCAACACCTTATTTTTAGGTCTGAATCTAATTCAATTCAATTTGATCCGAGTTCAACCAATTTGTAATGTTGCAGCTTTGCATCTTCATGCAGCGTCACCTTCATCCCGCACTCCTCCTTCCCAACCCAAAGTATGATTCATTGTCATGAATCGGGTGTGGTGCGCGGTGCACAGCAGCATTTCATATTGAGAATGATTCGCAAGATGAAGCTGCTCCTCTGGGTTCGACTCCCGGTACCCGAATATTATCGCAGTGATGAGGTCTTTTATTTTGATAGGCTGGCTTATGGAAGTGAATTTGGGTTTAGCTATCCACGGCCCTTTTAGTGGGATACGGATTCATCACAGGGGATTCAACCTCCCCCTCCTCCCCCCGTATGCCACATGTGCTCTGGGTGGGGATCCACCCAACTCCTCTGACGATTCTTCCCATTCCGCAGTCTACTTTCTCCCTACCCCTTTACCGTAATCGGGTGTGGTGCACGGCCCACGGCAGCATTAATTGATTGGGCTTACACAATGAATATGTTGCAGATCTGGGTTCGACTCCCGGCACCTGAGTTGTCAAAGTTTTGTTGTTGTTTTGTCAGGACTCGCAAAGTCCAAGGGCATCGCTGCAATCCCTCCCAATACCACAATATCTTCGATGAACAACCAAACTGGTCTTGCATTGAGAATTCAATTTCATTCATCCGACTTGAATCAAATATATAGTCCTCTTTCCTCAACCCAGCCCGGCCCGGCAGACTTCGCGTCTATACTTCACCACCGCACAAGCTGAGCCCATAGTCAGGTGTGGTGTGCGGTACACAGCAGTCTTCATTGTGCTTAGAGTAAAATGAGCGGATTATTCTTGCAAAAAGACCTCACCTCAATTTCTCCCGCACGTTTTCGGGCAACGAACTTCTCTGCGTGCACCCAGAAGTCGTCTGAATTACCGCGTTGTACGCCAATCCTCCACTCATCCACGTACGCGGTCTCTTCGCCATCGACGCGCGGATAAACGATAGTTAGGTTTTCCGCAAAGCTTAAGCGAATCGCGGTGTACCGGCCAAGGGCTCGATCCAGCGGAGGGTGACTCATCGGCTACTCCGAAAACTGCTTTGAAACCGAGACCTACCAGGTATGCTCGATGGCATGCTCAGAAGACGAAGACCAGTGTCCGGATGCGAGATGGTGACAACCTCAAAGATTTCAAGAGGAAACGGTGGGGTGTCCATGGTGGTTTGGTGAAAGATTGGCTGGCACAGCATTTCCGAATTCTTGGTCGGTATTCGGCACGTCGACCGAGCTGTCGGCCGAACGTTAACTTCCTCTTACCATCATCTCAGACCGTCTCGAAGGGCAGTCAACCTTACCTTTTAATTTTTAGCGTGCTATTCTGCGACTCCCAGCGCGACCGCCCACCCTGGCTGCAGGCTGCAAACCTACCGTCGTCTATGCCCTGGGCCGGGGCCTCGCAAACTTCTGGGACGGTCTGGACGTATAACTTCCTTGGCTGTTTCTTTCCTTCTTTTTTTATCTCGCCGGCATCTGAGTAGTATACAGCCAATATTGCAATCCTCTTCCGTCACCCAGGCATCGCTCTTCCATAGAATCCTCTTCCTTCCGGCAGAAGTTCGCCGATGCTGTCAAGATCATGATGCTGTGCGCGGTCTCGCCCGAGATGCTGTTGACAAGCTGTTGATCACTCTTTTGTCCTGCTCTCATGTCGCACACCCCCGGAATCTACCATCGTCCGCCTCATTCGCTGTCTGGTCGCTTCCTCCTGCTTACCATTCCCGCAGGTCTAGCGTTGGCGCTATCCTTCCTCTACATAATCTCCGGGTCAATAACCTCTGTCTTGTATGGATTCGGTGAGGCCCATCCCCGAACTGCCCTCATCCGCCAGAATTTCATCTCACCTCATAGGTATATTTGAAAGCTATATCACCGTCCTTGCGCTGCTCACTTTGGTGGTGCTTTGGCGACTGTAAACATCTCTGCTTTGGCGGCGTCAGTCTAGACCTGACCGTGAGAACGTGGATAGAGTCCCATACACCACACGGGTGGACGTCGCAAACCCTCTATCGCGTGCCGGGCGACATTTCGTTTTCGTTAGTTTTTTCATGATAATCTGGTTGCTCCCAGGTACCGCACCGCACTCCTTCGCGATCGTCTTGCGATACTAAACCGTTCCAGCCAGCCTATCCTTTGCCGCGATTCTGGAGCGCAACCCTACCAAACAAACTGCAGTGGTAGCGGACTGCGTCCTTGACCGATTTATGAAGCTCCGATGCGTCCCAGGCGGGATGGATGTCATCCTCGCATTCGCTATCTTCGGTATTTGTGCGTACTTTTTTCGCACCCATCCTGCATATATATGCTAATTGTGAACCATATAATCATATATCTGGTTTCAGTGGTCCGCGCCTCCTGGACCATATTCCATCGCGCCATCGCCATCCACGGCGAAGCCGACATGGCGCTCCCCGCCGACACCCCCCCACCCGGCGAATCTTTACCCGCTGAGATTTTACCCTCCGGGCAGCGAGGTTCCGGTGTGGATGCTGGCCCATATGGCGGACGTGGAGCAGGATGCGGACGCGGAAGCGGACGCGGAAGGCGCGGTCGGGCTGGTGTGATTGGTTTGTGTCTCGTTCACTGGCGTTGCACATAGTATATGATTCAGATGAGCCTCAATGTTTCATCGCCTCCAGATTTTTAGTTTCTTCTGTAGCCTGTCCGCGTCTCTCAGAATAGATCTCGCGCGACTCTACTCAACGACATGGATCCCAGCCAGCCTATGTTTACTTCGCTCGCGCATCTATGCATCTTCGACGACATCCGATTCGTTTTCCCCAGTTACCGCACAGACGCTGGTTCAAGTCGCGACCACGTTCTGGAAAGTCGCCATTCTCATTAGAAATTTTTGTCAATATGACGTTTTCGTTGCTGAGATCTAACGCAGCGTAAGCAAAATAATTCCAGTCTCTCTGGGGTAAAGAGCATCTACAGTGATGTTTCAAAATCCCCCCCCGCAAATATTTATTTGCTGAGCCATCTGAATGACTCTCTGCAGCCTGAACGTCATATTGAGGGACTTACGAGGTCTGCCTCGAAGGATGGCGAAATTTATTCTATGCCCGCCCCAGCAATTAATCGGGCATCCGTCCATCTGGCCCCTTCGGCTGGCGGGGCCGAACTTTACTTTTCCCTCGCGTGGCAAAAGTAACTTATTGACAGGTAACTTATGCGGTTCAGAACACCGTCCATAAGCGTTACAATAGAGGCTGCCCTGTGACTCAGGACTCATTACTGGATATTATATTCGTCCCACCCCTGTGTGCGCAAACTACGTGGGCTTGTGGTCCTAAGTTCAACCATGCACCACTATGTAGCGGATGTGTTACCATCGTGGGATTGGTAGGTAAGCACAATGCAGAATCGGGGATTGCACCCCTAGTCCCTACGGGGCGCGCGTCTTCGGATTTCGAAAAAAATTACAGAACACTGAACTTTAGTCCGTTATTTTAATTCACCGTATACTTCGGGTTGTCGGCTCCTCCTGGAGTACATCCGCATTCGCACCCCCGACTATCTGGTGCCGCGCCAAGTAGCCGTTGAGGTGGAGGAGGAGGAGGAGCCAGGGGAGGATGGCGAGCGAGAGGGAGGCGGCGGGCGAGAGGTCGGGCGGGAGGAACGGGAGCGTCAGCGTGGGCATGAATCCAGAATCAAGAATGGATATCGCGGGGTCAGATCGAGGAAGGGGATTGTAGCGGAGACGGGTTCATGGGGGGAGAGCAAGTTGGCTGGCTACTCAGCTCCGTGTGCATGCTGCATGCGGAACACGCGAAGTTGCCACGACCCGCCGTGAGAGTGTTAGAAAACAAGCACAAAGTTCGTTTTCATGTTCGTGAATTTACTTCATGCTTCACAACTCCACCCCTAAGCCTATAATCGGGTGTGGTGCGCGGCGCACGGCAGCAGTTCATTTCCGATAGCATCTACTTACGCTGCAAGTCCGGGTTCGACTCCCGGCACCCGAATGCGTGGGTCATCTGTATTTTTATTTCCCTGGGGGAGCAGAAATATTGCCGACTCCCGCTTTCGCATCAGATACATCAAACGATAATAATAGGTCAAGTACCGTTACGTTTTCAGACCCGAGTTTCTCAGTAACAGCACCTTCAACTAATAAATAATTACAGTTCTTTCTCAGAATCTCAACTCAGCCCGGCCGGCGGGCTTCACATCTGTGCATGTACATGTACATACCACAGCACTACCCCTCCCCAGCCTAAGCCTATAATCGGGTGTGGTGCGCGGCGCACGCCAGCATTTCATTCGTGGGCTATATCGAGTTAATAAAAATATGCTGCAGATTCGGGTTCGACTTCCGGCACCCGAATGGGTATATAGAGAGGATGTCTATTTTTATTGCCAGGGAAGTAACAAAAATATTGCTGTGGAGACACCCGCTTTTATACTGCAGAGATTCATTTTAAAAACAGGGATAGTCTACGTATGTTCCCAGATCTGATTTCTTTTTCGACAACTTCAACCCGGACCAACCACAGTTGAACCAATCAAATTCTCATCTGCCATACCGTGTCAACGTCATCTTGATGCCACACCACACCAGTGCCTCACAACGTAGGGTTATCATCGGGTGTGGTGCGCGGTGGACAGCAGTCTTCATTGAGGCACGAGCGAGAGATTAACACCTGCACCTCCGGGTTCGACTCCCGGCACCCAAATGTCGAGACATGCATATAGCATTTTGGTCCGTTGGCGGGATGGGAGCTGAGGTCCAGCAGACTTCGACTCAGCCCTCCTGCTATTCAACGAGCAGCCAGTCTTGGAATTCAATTTTGACTATCCAAGTTGAACCAAATGCCCACTATGTCCCTTGCTGCGATTTGGCGCACTCCATCCCAGGACCACTGCACCTCAGCGCTGCGCAGGCAATGAAAACAATCGGGTGTGGTGTGTGGTACACAGCAGTCCTTATTTGCCTTTGGGACCTATTGAACGTAAATGCGCTGCAGATCCGCGTTCAACTCCCGGCACCCGAATAGTCGAGGCTTTGAACATTTGTTTATTTCCCTGGAAGGAACAGAACCATTCTTATTCCAGCTGCTGAATTCAACACCAAGAAATAGTTCATTTTCAGGTTTAAATCCAATTCAATTCGATCCAAGTTCAATCAATTGCAACTTTGCATCTTTAGTGCAGCTGTTGCAAGAGCACCGTTTTCAACATAACTGGGGCAGAAATTGGCATTGGGACTACCTATTGGATAGTCAAAGAATCGACTTGTGATGTCTGTTAAGCGCAAGAACACTGCAATGATATGAATGTGTTACTGCGGTGATCTCCACGGTTTTGGAATATTGTGATGTTCAAGACAAAACCACCCATTCTGAACAGACAGAACTGTTCAAGCACTGATTCCATACGATTTGTATTCTTCAGAATGTTGTGGAGAGGGTCTTGGGCACCGGCGGAAGAAGACCGAGATTTCAAGCTCCGACAATTATATGATAACTTCATCACTAATCAAGCACCACCCGATAAACTCCAGACTAGTATTTAGCACTGACATTTACACCAAAATATGTCCAGTTGTAGAGTAAAGGACCTCAATTTTAGAAGCCAGTCAGGTAGCTGTATGGCATACATAGAGATCAAGCTCTATTTGGAGATCAACACTCTGAAGTATGACACCGATTTGCTTTCAATATGCTTGGTGTTCTTGAAATCTGTGGTGTTGGGGTCTGGATTAGTGGTAGAAAACATAGGAGTTCCACTGTAATAAGAGCTGTTGGAATTCCGGATGAGTTGCTCCTTCGTATTGACACCACTACCCAATCTCGGGTGGTATGTCAACATTTTTCCGCTTAATTTATGTAATTCTCAGGTTGGATATATTAAGTTGACGTATAAATATGTACTAATTGCGAATTACCGGTGTTTTGTGAGGCCCTTGGGTGCTAATTCCTCAGTGATGGACATGGAGACTATTTACCCAGATTCAGACAGTTGATATATAAGATCCAATCCTGGAGTCTGATCCCCCCTACTCAAAATGCCCCGCCAACCCAAAATTGATCTTGTCAACATCACAACATATTTGACTCCTGCTGTAACACTGCTCGCAGAGCTCAATGACGCATTCGGGCCTCCGTTTGTTCAACCTATTGCAGGTGCCATCCAAGGCTTGATGAACATAGTTCAGGTAATAACCTATGAGATGGACAGCTGAGAAACTCACCAGACCTTTGTAGACTGTGAAACGAAACAAAAATGAATGTTCCCACCTGATGGAGAACATTCCTGAGATCTTGTATACAATTATTAACCTACATCTCAAGTCTGAAACAGTCAGATCACTTCCACCCGCAATGCTAGATAACATTGGGAAGTTTGTGGAGTAGGCTGTGTCCATTCCAGGGAGACTCTTTTTGATGAGCTTCTTTTCTAGGACTCTTCACAAGATATATAAATATCTTGAAGCACAACAGGATGGGAACATGATCAAGCACCTGTTCCGTAACAATGAGCTGCAAAGCCTACTCAAGGATTGTCATGCAGGATTGGACCAAGCAGTAGAAGTCTTCAGGGTATGGTTTAGGGTTATTTCTTGCTCCAGACTGACTGAATGCCTCTAGATTACCGAAACACATACAATATTTGACAGCATTGGTGAAGCAAAGATGAAAGCCAGCCTAATGCACCAGGAATTGCTTGAACTGATCCAGACACTTTCTGATACTAGTATAAACTCAGAGGGAACTTCAGTGTGTATACAGTTAATGTCTCCCACCTCAAACTGATTCAGATCCAGGTTTATCTGGGTGCCAATGAATCCAACAATAGGTAAAATATCTGTTATATGACTCCTCTTATTCTGATGCCTTCTTGAAGTTCAAATTCATTTTCAATGTTGCCTTCAAAGCCCAAGATCTTCCATGGACGTGAATCAGAGATGGAAAATATTGTGAAAATGCTTGGCCAGCAGTCACCCAGGATAGCTATTCTCGGAGGGGGTGGAATGGGCAAGACAAGCCTTGCAAGAGCAGTCATGCATCATCCACAGACTTCAGCAAAATTTGATCACATGTTCTTTGTCAGTGCAGAAGCAGCCACCACCAGTGTTGAGCTTGCTGCACTGATTGGATTACATGTTGGACTGGATCCTGGCAAAGATCTTACCAAGCATGTTGTCCGTTATTTTCCAGAAAGCCAGGGTCACTGGTGGTTTTGGACAACCTGGAGACAGTGTGGGAGCCGGTCCAGTCTCGAGGTGGTGTGGAAGAGTTTCTTTCTTTGCTCACAGAGGTAGAACATCTTGCATTGATAGTATGTCCTACAATAGTTTCATTTTTCATTTTGCTGATATCTATCAGATCACAATGCGAGGAGCTGAGAGGCCAGCCAAAGTTTGCTGGACACATCCGTTCTTGTTACCACTGCAACCATTGCCGGATGAAGCTGCACAACAAACCTTTTTGGAAATCACAGATAATGTGGACAAAGAGGGCATGGACCAGCTTCTCAGGTTGACAGATAATATGCCACTTGCAGTAGATCTCATTGCCCATTTGGCCGACTACGAGGGTCTGGAACATGTCTTGACTCGATGGGAAAAAGAAAAGACAGCTCTTTTTGCTGTAGGCTATGACCGAAAGTCCAATTTAGATGCATCCATCACACTGTCTCTCTCCAGTCCCCGAATCACATCTGAGAGCAAACAATTATTGAGTCTGCTTTCAGCTCTTCCTAATGGACTCTCTGATGATCAACTGGTCCAAAGCAAATTTCCAATCTCCAACATTCTTAGTTGCAAAGCTGCATTATTGGCAACTGCATTGGCATATCAGGATGGTAACAAGCAGCTTCGGTCACTGATGCCAATAAGAGTACATATCCAGCAATCCTTGCCTCCCTCCCAATCTCTTCTAGAATGTCTTCGCAAGCACTTCTTTTCACTTCTTGAGTTATACTCAAACTATGTGGGGGAGCAGCTACCACCTGTGATTAAACAAATCACACTAAATCTCGGAAATCTGCAAGAAGTGCTGCAACAAGGGTTATATCTCAATGCTCCAGATATTGTCAATACAATCTCGTCCATATTATTCTTGAATCATTTCCACAGAATCACTAGAGGTGGTCAAACAATGTTGATGAATCATATTCCACCTATTTTGATGAAGCTGGGTGATTCCAAGCTGGAAATACAGTTCAATTATGAGATGTTGAGCTCATGGCAAGCTCATTCTACCTTGGATGCACAACACTTAATAACTCAAACAATACCACTGCTTGAACATGTCAACAACCCTCTTCTTACATGTGGGGCCACTTGTTTCTTCAGGATATTTATGCCTCATTTATTTATAATTCTAGGCCAATTCTATCAGGCAGCAGGAACTTACTTCCTTGTCACCAAACTGGATCGAGCTCAAAGTCTGCTATTGCTCCACAAAGCACTTGAATTATCAAAGCAGCATCCAAAGAATAGTGTCCAGTGTGATGTTTTGACAGATATTGCTCAGCAACACATCTTGGATGGAGATTACTGCACTGCCCAAGTGTATATCACTGAGGCGCACAGGGTAGCACACTTGTCAGCAAGTCTCTTTCGGGAAGCAAGATGCATTGAGTTTGGAGCCATGTGCTCCAGTCATACTCGGTGTGATTTCAAGTGGACCATCTCCCAACTCCTGAGGGCGAGAAATCTTGTTGATATTTGTGGCCTGTCTGGAGGGGATGTTGATCAAAGAATGGCAACAAACCAGGGATCAATCCATTTGACGAAATCAGAATATGCTCAAGCCAGAGGCATATATACCCGGATACTTGAGACTAATTCCCCTGACCAAAATATGGTTCCCTATCTATTTGCACTCATCAATATTGCACTGATCGACATCGAGATTGGGACTGATGCAAAAGAAGTGTACCAGAAGTTGAAGCAAGCAAAAGATATTGCCAGGAAATATGATCCCTCAATGATGGATTACTGCAGCACATCCCAGGCTGTTCTAGACCTTAGAGAAAGGAAGTTTGATATAGCAAAAGATGAATTTCAAAAAAGCGGAAGAACAGACATTCAGGTCGTATCATCTCGCTTAGAAAATCTTGCCAATATCAGAGCTTGGCCAACTTCTGATTGGCCAGCCAGATGGCCAGTGATATATTGTGGATATGCCTACAAATTGAAAGACAGATTGGGAGTTCACAAGGCACTTCTCTTCCTGGGGGATGTGTTTGTGGCTCACAAAGATGAAGAAACTGCAACTAACCTATATATGGTGGCACTTGAGGGATTTACTTATATGGATGTGCATCGCAGCCAGGCAGAATGCATGATACGCCTCGGAGATCTTGCAGAGGGGCAGGGACACACCTCAGAAGCAATTTCCTACTGGAAGGCAGCCCAACCACTGTTCGAGCAGTCATTACAGGCCAAGGATGTAGCCCATATTGATGCTAAGCTCTTGGCTGTGGAAAAGGCTCAGCAGAAAGCATTGCCGGAACTTGTGAATTTGCGTGCACCTGTTCATTTGGTGAACAAAGAAATATCTGGGATTGAAGAAGTGGACAAGGGAATTGGTGAGGATCCCGAAGACAACCCAGTTTTGGTTGCAACAGAATGAAATACCTTTATGCCTGCCCTTTTTCTACTTAGGTACCACTGAATATGTATGTATGTATATATGACAATGTTGTTTAATTTTTGACAGTTGGTTGGCTTTTGGGTTAGGAGTGGATGGTACTAGAGGAATCACGGTATTTAATTTGAGAAGCAGTGTGGTAGTCTAGGACCCCTGACAATCCCTTTGGAGGCTAGGGCCCGAAATTCCGGAAATCCTCGACTTTTGTCCGGACAAATTTCCTCGAGATCGTGTTGTTTTTGTCCAGACAGGACCTAGCCTAGGCTTCCAAAAAGGGTAATTTTCCGCTCTCACGACCCGAAAAATGCCTAAATTTCCTCGTACTTATATCCTTTCTACTCTTATATGCAGTACACATGAGCTGAACTTGAATCCGAGCTGAAAAAATCATTTCCAGTCGAACTTGGGGAAAACTTTCGCCCCGACATCGACCCAAACATTCGACAAGACTCCAAGTTTTTGTCCGGACAGGACCTAGGTTGTCCGGCCTCAAACCCCAGTTTTTGTCCGGTCAGAACCTAGGCTTTTGAGCCAAAAAGTCATATTTTTGTCCGGCGCGGGCCCTAGGGTACAAAGGTATTGTCAGGGGTCCTGGTAGTCTCTTGTAGACAGATGCTACAAATGGTTGAACCTCATACCTCGGTAGTTTGTAGTCTGTTGATCACCTTGATCAGTTGACTGCTTGTCGCCCTTATCAATCAATTACTAAATTCTTGGCCATGGAACACGGTTTAGGAACATGTGTCTGAGACATTTGAGCTTGCATTTGAGTTTATGGGTTGAAATCTTCAAATTCTCCCATGGAGCCCTGGTGGTAGAGTTAAAGAACATTGATGCGGAGAAAGCCGTGAATGGAGCTTGCAAGATTGAGAAGTAATGGAAGAATTCTGAACTGACAGTGCCCTGAAGGAGCCCGTATGCATTGAATGTTTCTTAGAAGAGATTCAAACTCCGACGATTAGTGATAAGGTCGACGAGCAATCACCGGTGGTGCGGTGAACTATAGACTAGCAGTGTGGTCACTTAATTGGGGATGATTTTTGTTCAAATCAATGTTGAACAAACACTTGCATGCATATCTATCCTCCGTCAATTCAACCCAAGCTCCCTTGCACTCACCACATCACCTTCCCTCTACCCTACCTAAGTGTGACGGCGTACGGCAGTGGATGCAGCTGAGCATCATTACTTACCGGACTCCTAGTATATCATGGGAGATGGAGAAGAGACACGTGCGTGCGGGCACCGGTACCGACGCCGTGGATGCGGACACAAGTTCAGGGACAGATCCGACTTGGGTGGGGTCAGTGGTATACGCCGGCATAGCATCGATCACATGTGCGCTCGACAGCGGGAGCTCTTGCCTATCCTCGTCTTCGGGATCAAGCTCAGGCCCAGCGATGGCGGGCGGTGGTGTGAGTCCAAGCGGGTGCTGACGCACTGTGATGCTCTGAAATGAGGTGTGCATGTGGAGAATCAGACGCAGAGGCAAACCACGGCAGCACGGGCCCTGTGCTCTTCGCTCGCCTCCCTCCAAGACCCAAGCCCTAACCCGAACCTGAATTTTCGACCGCCGGGCTTGGACCGTGCACAGCCACGTCCGCAAAGCGTGCTTTGGCCTTGTTGCTGCAGCGCGTGCCCCTGCGCAGACGTCGAGCGTGCAGCGGGGGCGGTTCGTGTGCATGCTGCATGCGGAACACGCGAGGTTGCCACGACGCGCCGTGAGAATGTAGGAAAACAAGCACAAAGTTCGATTTCATTTTCGTGAATTTACTTCATGCTTCACATCTGTACATACCACAGCACTCTACCCCTCCCCAACCTAAGCCTATAATCAGGTGTGGTGCGCAGCTCACGGCAGCAGTTCATTCCTTGATAGCGTCTACTTACGCTGCAAGTCCGGGTTCGACTCCCGGCACCCGAATGATTGAACAATGTTTGTGAGTTTTTATGACAAATGTCAATGCTGACCCGCTTTTGTAGTGTGCTGTACTTCAGATTCATAAACGGTAATAGGTCGAGTACGTTTTCAGACCCCAGTTTTTCAGCGACTTCAACCCAATCTGACCACAGTTGAACTGGCAGCCTTCCCACCTCTCATGCCGCGTCGGCTTCATCTCACACCACATCCCGCTTCAGGATTATCAGGTGTGGTGGGCGGTGCACAGCAGTCTTCGGTGAGGTGTGAGCGAGGGATTTACAGCTGTGCCTCCGGGTTCGACTCCCGGCACCTAAATGGACACCTGGAACATGCACATGCCTTTTTAGTCCGTTGGCGGGATGGGAGTGGTCTGGCAGACTTCGACTCAGCCCTCCTGCAATTCTATGCCGTTCCAAATGCACTTTTATTATTCCCCACCTTTTTTCACACTTTCACCCAACTTTTATTGTAAATTTTACAACTTTCCCCACAACTTTGCTCACTTTCGAAGCTCGAAATAAGGTGGGGATCTCTGATGTTCTTCCTCTACTTTTATTACCGTACTTACAATTTCACCAACTTTTGTTTTCAACTTCACTAACTTTTCAGTTCGAAAATTTCCCCACAACTTTTGGGCACAATTTTTTTATTGCTTCAATTGACACCTCTAGCCATCTGAATACTAGATCTTGACTCCCCACAGGCCTAACCATGCTAGTTTCATCCCAGGAGTGGAAATACGGTGAGCACAAACTTCAAACACGATCACGTGTCACTCGGGCCGGCAGGTGCGATCAATTTGCCCGTCAAATGAATGTACCATTAGGCACTGCCATTTCTACCCGTCAAACCTGTGAAACGGGTGGAAATGGCAGTGCCTAATGGGACACTAATCGATCTGGACCATCGTGGAAAGCTTGGCTTCCTCAGTTGAGCTTGGAGGCCATTGGCACAGGCATCAGACATGTTTAGCAGGTAATGTAACTCCTTGATGGGAGCCCAAGTATATTGAGGAATTACAATGAATGAAGGATGTAATGTAGGTACAAGGGGAGTAAGGGGAGTAGGAAGGGACAAGCCAGTAGCAGCAGAGGAGGGGGAGGATAAAATAATGGGACAAGAACAGAAGTAAAGAGGGAAGCAGTAGTAGGCAACCTACTGGGTAGCGAAAAAGCACAGTACAGAACTAGTGGCACAAGTGAAATTTAGTTCCAGTATACATATGAGCACAACAGAAACCATGGTGCGATCCTTACCTAGTGGCACAAGAGACATGAATGAGAAGAATGGCAGCTCAGGTAGCAGCACTAGTAAGGACGACACTACTGCACTAGAAGTTCTAGAACAACTCAGCACAACCGAATGGGGCCAAGACTCGAGGGGTGTATGTAGGAAGGAACATACATGACTATAACATGTTTCCAGAAGTATATACTGGTTGCACCTCAACAGTACTGCACCAGAACCATCTCGGTACAGCACCAGGGACCAAATAGGTATTCAAGGGGAGGCATACCTGGGCGAGGGAAACATGAAAGAGAGTTGTAGTTTTTCTTGTTCCACATCCCAGGTAATAAGGTGCATCTGAGTTAAAAGGGCCCCGAACAGGGCATATGACACCTTTGTTCGAGCGAGGGCCCTTCTGCCTGCGGACACATTGGACAAGCGAAAAGGTGGGATAAGCTGAGTCCAGGACAAGGCTGGTTACCGCCACAAAGGCACTAGTCTGACACCTGGGCTGTCAGAACTCAGAAAATTCCACTGGCAGTGAGTCGGACTGGGTGTACTGCACAGAGTGGATACTCAGGTTACACAGTCAATTAGACTCGTGGAAAATACCTTTCAAACACAGTTCGTTTGGCAGGCAAATTAATTGTGCTTGCTGGCCTAGGTGACATGTGATCGTGTTTGAAGTTTGTGCTCACCGTATTTCCACTCCTGGGGTAAAACTAGCATGATTAGGCCTGTGGGGAGTCAAGATCTAGTATTCAGATGGCTAGAGATGTTGATTGGAGCAATAAAAAAAATTGCACCAAAAGTTGTGGGGAAATTTTCAAACTGAAAAAGTTGGTGAAGTTGAAAATAAAAGTTGGTAAAATTGCAAGTATGGTAATAAAAGTAGAGGAAGAACATCAGAGATCCCCACCTTATTTTGAGCTTCAAAAGTGAGCAAAGTTGTGGGGAAAGTTGCAAAATGTACCATAAAAGTTGGTGAAAATGCGAAAAAAGGTGGGGAATAATAAAAGTGCATTTGGAACGGCATACAATTCGACGAGCAGCCAGTCTTGAAATTCAATTTTGATTATCCAAGTTGAACCAAATGCCCACTCTGTCCCTTGCCGCAATTTGGCGCACTCCATCCCAATACCACTCCACCTCAGCGCTGCGCAAACTATGAAGACAATCGGGTGTGGTGTGTGGTACACAGCAGTCCTCATTTGCCTTTGGGACCAATTGAACGTAAATGCGCTGCAGATCCGGGTTCGACTCCCGGCACCAGAATAGATGGAGCTTCGAAAGTTTTTATTTTCCTGGAAGGAACAGGACCATTCTTATTCCCGCTGCTGAATTCAACACCAAGGAATAGTTCATTTTCTGGTCTGAATCCAATTCAATTCGATCCAAGTGCAATCAATTGCAGCTTTGCATCTTCATGCAGCCGTCACCTTCATCCCGCACTCCTCCTTCCCAACCCAAGGTATGATTCATTGTCATGAATCGGGTGGGGTGCGCGGTGCACAGCAGCATTCATCGAGTTGCGAGAGACATACGAAGCTGCGCCTCCGGGTTCGACTCCCGGTACCCGAATGTCGCTGGAGCGAGATGTTTTATTTTGATAGGCTGGCTTATGGAAGTGAATTTTGGGTTTAGCTATCCACAACCCTTTTAGTGAGATACGGATTCATCACAGGGGATTCAACCTCCCCCTCCTCCCCCCGTATGTCATATGTGCTCTGGGTGGGCATCCACCCAACTCCTCTGACGATTCTTCCCACTCCACAGTCTACTTTCTCCCTACCCTTTTACCGTAAAGGAATCCTCTTTCCCCAACCCAGCCCAGCCCGGCAGACTTCGCGTCTACACTACCGCACTTCACCACTGCACAAGCTAAGCCCATAGTCGGGTATGGTGCGCGGTGCCCAGCAGTCTTCATTGTGCTTAGAGCAAAAACAAGTAAATGCGCTGCAGATCCGGGTTCGGCTCCCGGCACCCGAATCAGCCACTCTCTGACCTCTGGTTAGTTTTTTCTTAACAGGTTGAACTTGGCAGGTTGCCAACCCTGTTTGCGCTGCTTACGAAGGATTTGAAAGTCATGCCGGATTTCCAGGACGTTCTTGTAGAACTCGTTTGCCGTTCAACTGTAGAACTTGATTGATCCCCGAGGTCAATCGCACTTTAGGATATTTTCAAGTGGAGTGGGAACAGCCTATTGTTACGCAGACCTATTAGAGCGGGATCCCAGTGCATTGGGCTCGAATCTTGCCTCTTGTCTTCTTGTGGACTCCAGGTCTCCTCTGGATGATGTAGCGATTGTGCACGACCAGAACATCCCAATACCGACAAAGACTTCCTCTTACCTACCTTTCCACCAGACGACTGAATCGCTACTTCCCGGAGGCCTGGATTTCCTTGCTAACACTGCAGTGTTAATTTTGCTCGTGTACAAGGTGGATCCGACGAAGGTGAATAGCTTCTAAACTGGCACTCGTCTCAGTTTCACAGCAATAGGTTTGAGAGGACTTACAGTGCGATCAAGAACGAGGATCAATCAGAATTGCACCGAGTGAAAAAATGTCCCACAGCAACATCAAGGATGTTAGCTGATAGCGGGCTCAGGATATACACGCTCAACTGGTGCGTATTGTCCCGGTTTCTATTCGAGCGATAGAACGAATCTCGTCAAGGAGGTAGCAGGCCGCTGCTAAACTGTGGATGAGATATCGATGCAGATTATTCTTGCAAAAGGATCTCACCCTCAATTCCCCCCCCCCCCCCCCACGTTTTCGGTCAACGAACTAATCTCCGCGCGCACTCAGAAGTCGTCTGAATCACCGCGTTGTACGCCAATCCTCCAGTTATCCACGTACGCGGTCCCTATCGCCATCGACGCGGATAAACGATAGTTAGGTTTTCCGCAAAGCTTAAGCGAATCGCGGTGTACCGGTTAAGGGCTCGATCCAGCGGAGGTCGCAAAAATCGAAAATAGGAGATAAGCCCGTATGAGGAATTACAGCCTGTGTAAGGCGGTTATAGGCACCCTATGGCATGATTATACCTACCTTACAGGGGGTTATTACGGCGCCGAATCTTTATAGCATCTTATAGCTGCCTTACAACTAACCACCTTACAGCCCACCCAGCCTGTTCGATGTTGTTTTTCGAATATGAGCTTCGAAAAAGAATTCAATTACCAGCTCGTAAAAACCAATCGCTATATAACATCATTAAGGTGTGGATACTGCTCTCCTTGCGGCTCCCGAACACATTAATCATATGCGCTCCCCACCAACAGATAGTCCGATAAGTAGCATTTATATTCAAACGTAATCTCCGACCGACAATTTACCTAGATAATAGTCAAGATGACAATGAACTTCGCACCACTATACCAAAAAGTGAGACATTTTATGGGGTCAGACGCAGCTCTGTCACGGTGGATATGGAAGAGATCATGGACCGACATCCTCGGTTCGCGTCCACAGAGACAGATTCTCCCCGCACGAATTCCGCCAACTTTTTCTTCCCGACAATTTTGGTCTCTGCTGCATAAACAGTCTCTTCCCCGCCCGTTGCGGTCATTTCTTCGACGGACCCCATCAGCCGGATAAATTCGTCGGGAAGCCCGGATATTGACCAGAGTTCCTGCTGCTCCACGACGGAGATCGATCCATGGGTGATTCGCCGCTGTAGGTTGTCAGAGAAGCATTCCGCTACCTGAATCAAATGTTCGTCAACATATCGGGAGGACAGGAAGCGGGTGCAACCTCGTCGAATGAAAGAAGCTCTGGGCCAACAATGATATGCTCTGCACAATGCGGAGGTTCTGCAAGCAAGCAATCGACTGCAGCCTGTGCAACGTCTTCGCAAGAGACGAATCCGATGGATGCAGTCCCAGTCGCACTGACGATCCTGTCCTCGTCACGCAGGCTCTCCGGCATCTCCGAAAAATTCTCTGAAATGGGACCCATTAGATCAGTGGCGTCGCAGCCAAAGCACCGCACCGAAGAATCTCGACGGCCGAAGGATGCAAAACGCAACACCCGATTTCGGAGATGTGCCCCAATTGGTCCCTGAATTGGATCCCCAGGAATATCCAGCGAACCGCTCATCAAGACGAATCGCTTCACACCCTTCGATACGCATAGATCGATAAATTCGCAGACATGCTGGGGCGGAATATGTGCTGGAATTATCAGATGAACAGACGCCACTCTAGCATGATGCACTGCCTCGAATGGGAGAATATACGTGGCGCGATCTTCCCAGTCAAAGCGAGTCGAGTATCCAGGTTGGCGAGAGACAGTGATAACATTGAAGGAGCGGTTCTGCAGCAGACTGACGATACAGCGGCCGGTTTTGCCCGTAGAGCCTGTCACTAGAATGCTCATGGCACAGTGTCGCCCACTAGTCGAAAAGGCCAGATATTTGCGTTCCGAATTCGTCCGCACACTCAGACGTTCAGAAAACACTATGGGAAGAGCAGGTTAAAGGATGACCAGGTTCCAGATGCCTTCCTTCAGTCCTGGCGGTCGTGCAGCGTGGTGGGAGAAAGACAAGAGAGCGTGAGAACGAACCTTCCAATCCGGCCGAGTCATCCGATCACCCTAAGGGTGACTCATCGGCTACTCCGAAAACTCTTTTGATTTCGATGGCATGCTCGCAGAAGACGAAGATCAGTGTCCGGATGCGCGATGACAACCTCAAAGATTTCAAAAGGAAACGTGGTTTGGGTGAAAGATTGGCTGGCACAGGATTTCCGAATTCTGGGTCGGTATTTGGCACGTCGACCGAGCTGTCGGCCGAACTTCCTCATCATCTCAGACCGTCTCGAGGGCAGTCAACCTTACCTTTTAATTTCTAGCGTGCTATTCTGCAAGTCCCAGCGCGACCGCCCACCCTGGCTGCAGGCTGCAAACCCACCGTCGTCTATGCCCTCGCTAACTTCTGCAGTCTGGACGTATAACTTCCTTGGCTGTTTCTTTCCTGTCTTTTTTTTCTCGCCGGCGTATGAGTAGTATACAGCCAATATTACAATCCTCTTCAGTCACCCAGGCCTCGCTCTCCCATGAAATCCTCTTTCTTCCGGCAGAAGTTCGCCGATGCTGTCAAGATCATGATGCTGTGCGCGGTCTCGCCCGAGATGCTGTTGATCACTCTTCTGTCCTGCTCTCATGTCGCACACTCCAGGAATCTATCATCGTCCGCCTCATTCACTGTCTGGTCGCTTCCTCCTGTTTACCATTCCCGCAGGTCTAGCGTTGGCGCTATCCTTCCTCTACATAATCTCCGGGTTAATAACCTCTGTCTTGTATGGATTCGGTGAGGCCCATTCCTGAACTGCCCTCATCCGCCAGAATTTCATCCCACCTCATAGGTATATTTGATAGCTATATCACCGTCCTCGCACTGCTCACTTTGGTGGTGCTTTGGCGACTGTAAAACATCTCTGCTTTGGCGGCGTCAGTCTAGAGCTGACCGTGAGAACGTGGATAGAGTCCCATACACCACACGGACGGACGTCGCCAACCCTCTATCGCGTGCCGGGTGACATTTCGTTTTCGTTAGTTCTTTCATGATAATCTGGTTGCTCCCAGGTACCGCACCGCAATCCTTCGCGATCGTCATGCGATACTGAACCGTCCCAGCCATCCTATCCTTTGCCGCCATTTTTGAGGGCGACCCTGCCAAACAAAATCCAGTGGTAGCGGATTGCGTCCCTGACCGATTTATGAAGCTCCGATGCGTCTCGACCGAGATGGACGTCATCCTCGCATTCGCTATCTTCGGTATTTGTTTGTACTTTTTTCGCACCCATCCTGCATATATATGCTAATTGTGAACCATACAATCATATATCTGGTTTCAGTGGTCCGCGCCGCCTGGACCATATTCCATCGCGCCATCGCCATCCACGGCGAAGCCAACATGGCGCTCCCCACCGACACTCCCCACCCGGCGAATCTTTACCCGCTGAAATTTCACCCTCCGGGTAGCGAGGTTCCGGTGTGGATGCTGGTCCATATGGCGGACGTGGAGCAGGATGAGGAAGCGGGCGCGGAACGCGCGGTCGGGCTGGTGTGATTGGTTTGTGTCTCGTTCATGGCGTTGCACATGAGATATGATTCAGATGAGCGTCAATGTTTCATCGCCTCCAGATTTTTGGTTTCTTCTGTAGCCTGTCCGCGTCTCTCAGAATAGATCTCGCCAGACTCTGCTCAACGACATGGATCCCAGCCAGCCTATGTTCACTTCGCTCGCGCATCTATGCATCTTCGACGACATCCGATTCGTTTTCCCCAGTTACCGCACAGACGCTGGTCCAAGTCGTGACCACGTTCTGGTAAGTCGCCATTCTCATTAGAACTTTTTGTCAATATGAAGTTTTCGTTGCTGAGATCTAATGCATTGTAAGCAAAAGAATTCCAGTCTCTCTGGGTTAAAGGGCATCTACAGTGATGTTTCAAAAGTCCCCCCCGCAAATATTTATTTCCTGAGCCATCTGAATGACTTTCCGCAGCCTCAACATCATATCGAGGTACTTCCGAGGTCTGCCTCGAAGGAGGGCGAAATTTATTCTGTGCCCGCACCAGCAATTAATCGGGCATCTGTCCCTCTGGCCCCTTCAGCTTGGTGGGGCCGAGCTTTACTATTCCCTCGCGTGGCAAAAGTAACATATTGACAGGTACCTTATGCGGTTCAGAATAGCGTCCATAAGCGTTACAATAGAAGCTGCGTTGTGACTCAGGACTCATTACTGGATATTATATTCATCCCACCCCTGTGTGCGCAAACTACTTGGGCTTGTGGTCCTAAGTTCAACCATGCACTGCTATGTAGCGGATGTGTAACCATCGTGGGTTTGGTAGGTAAGCACAATGCAGAATCGGGGATTGCATTTGGGGGTAATACTGGGCCATAATTATGGCAAGTTTTTGTTAAAAGAATTCACCATTTGGCTGGCTCACAAAATTAATTGCACAGGTCCATCTACAATAAAAAGAATCACGGTCTTTGATCATAGAAATATTCACCACATGGATTCTGCAACCAAAAAACACTCAGGTGATCATTTCCCATTTTTTTCACACCGAGGGCAGCAGCGGAAAGAAAAAAACACAGGTGCATTCTTCTGTTATTTTTATCCCCCCCCCCTTGTGGCCGACCCAAAAAGAAATTATTGATTTGCCATAGGAGATGTAGATAGTGTGGTGTTGCTTTAGGACTTAGAAAATCAGGTGACAAATTTAAAAGCCTGAACTCAAAGAGAAGGTAACTGAGCTGAATATGGGTGAGCTGGACAGGTCGTGCCCTGGTTTCACCATTCAGGATTTCAAGTCCAGTTGCATTACAACAGAGAAATCCAACAAGTTGAGTTACACCAAGGCTGAACTTGGCCGCCAGTATGAGACTGAAATATCAGTTGACACTGGTTGGGAGATTCAAGATTTTCAGCACAATTTATGGTGAAAATGTTGTTTGTTTTTCAGACATTTTTCACCGAAAAAGGTAGTGAAAAACTCAAAACATTTTCACTATTTTGTGAGTTCGAGGTGAAAAATTCAAAAGGAAGCTCAAAAGAGGTGAAAAAGATTTGAATTTTTCACCACTTTTTTCAGTGAAAAATGTCTGAAAACAAACAACATTTTTCACTGTAAATTGTGCTGAAAAATTTGAATCTCCCAACCGTTATGGTGAAAGGTGAGCGCCTTAAATTGCGGCTGGTATTCTCTCCCTTGGCTGCTCATTCACCGTGGTTCTGTCTTCAGAGTTGTTACGCTAACAAGGGGTGGTAAAAGTGTCGAGGGTCCATGGGCTTCTTCTGCACTGATCAACCCTCATTCGAAGTTGGAGAAAATACAGATAAAAGATCTCGTGAAGTGGAGGAACACTTGTCTCCGTCAAACAAATGGTCTAGTGGGACAGACCGGGAACGAGCACATCGATAAATCGTAATTTCATGCCGTGAAGATTGCGGCGACGTAGAAATCTTGGTGAAGTGTTGGGATTGCGAAGGATTGCAAGATCTCGAATCGATGACTAGCATGAACCTAATCGCACGCAGCAGGGTGCATGTTCGACAACGCAGAGCGGAAAACCACAAGAAAAAAATAACACCACCTAAACACTCACGGGCTGACCGCTATAACAGCGCTCTCTTTCTTTGGTTTTGTCATAAGATTCCGTGCTTCTGGGCGAACTTTATGTGATGTTTTCCTCGCTTCTCTGGATAGCCGAATATCACCCCTTAGATTGTTCCCACCGCCATACACTCCTCTGGGGTCGGCTTTCTCTCGCAGGCGACGGCCAATAAAGAGAAATGAAAACAAAATTACTCCAAGACATCGGGCTAACACAGGGGGCAAACCCCGATGCACCTGGATTCCAGGTGCCTCCGGGGCATGTTCGCCACAGGTCATGAACTGGTGGACAAAAGACCGATAAAGGTCCTTGGGTGGACAAAGAATTAACAAAGGTGAGACAAAGGGCAGGCAGGATTTTCACCACCCAGCAAATCTGGCCTGTCCTTTGTCCCTCCTTTGTCTGTTTTTTGTTGACCTAAGGACCTTTGTAGGCCTTTTTTATTCCACATTGGAGCCTTCGGACCACATGCCTCAGAGGCACCTGGAATCCAGGTGCGTCAGCTTTTGCCCCCGGTGTAACTCCGCCTTCCTAATCGGGATGATGTAGCGGTGTTTGTGTAAGCGTCGCCATCAATCAGGACGTTGCTTCTCGCCACCACCATCAACGACGGCGCCATAGCTTTGACCGATCCTTCGGTAAGCACCCTCAGCCTTCCCTCTCGCTCGCTTCAGACTAATCCACAACTATAATTAGCTGGCCTGTCCTCAACTCTGGCTGCCAGTTCTATTCCAGTCCTACCAAGTTCTTGGCTGTTTATCTCTTACGAATGTCATCCTGTCCAGTAATTCTCCCCATACTTCCTAGGAATAGGCTACATACAACAGGAAGGGGTGTCGCATATAGCCTATTCTTAGGACTTGTGGGGCGCTATCGAGCGGAGCAGAATGGGATTCTCCAGGAGCAGATCAGAATGCTCCAACGCAAGCTAGAGGCGCAGGGGGGAGTAGAGCCACCCCCGGATATCTGGACTATAATTGAAGCTGCACTATCTGCTGGAAGCGGGGAGCCTTAGCACATCTTTCATTCAACATTGTATGAATTTAATGTCAGTTGAACATCCAACGGAACCTGGGCCAATGTTCCAAACTCGCTCAAGTTGAGTCTTGTCCCCCTTTCCTTCCTCAATTACACTTGCCCCGAACTTGAACCTAATGGATCGAGGGATAAGACTATATTGTTGAAGTCCGGTTATAAGAGACTAATTTGAACCGGAGACTTGGGGGGAGGCCGATGCTTCGCACGGCATAACTCGTACTTTGAGATAATTCTTTCACTATATCCAGTGTTTAAATAGACATATATTATCTTCACTTTCATTGATTGCTATGATTGCTGACATGATTTCGATGATGTCCGATCACAGCATCCGGGTGGAAATTGTACCGTTGCAGCCAACCATCAAATGTTCGGGATTATCCGAAGTCTTGCGTACGTGTCGTCTGCACCGCCACAACCTGAAGTTGAACTCTTAAAATTCATCGCGGATTTCTGTAGCCCCAAACTACTCAAGCATAACTAAATGTATGGAGTGGAACCACCTACACCCTCAAATGATGTCCAAAGGTGTTATTTGATGGTAGATACTACAACCTTGAATACCAGAAAAAAAAAAGCAATACCCCTGATCAAATAAGGCACAAATTTGTGAGGTCCCGGTATTTCAGAGGTAAAAGACCCCGCTAGAGTTGTTAAGAAACCAAGAAGTTCACACGGAAGTGAGTGGGTGAGGTGTTGGATTCTGGACAAGATAAAGAACTACGTACTCACTAGCTACTTAAATAGTATTGTGCTGTACTGTGTCCATTGTATCTAAAAAGGATAAGTATTAGTTTGTATTCTATAAATAACGAACCAGCGCCACAGGCGCACAGTCAACACAGTTCAACGTGCAGTTGAATGTGTCAATTGATACGCCTACCGGTAATCACCGGATGCCGGAATGCCGAAGTCTATATCCCTTACATTCGCCCTTCAAGACTTGTTTGTACTCACAAGCCTTCTATCTTTGGACTTTTGCATTCCGATACCAATCATTCGTCTTCCATCTGCAAGACTAATTGAGAATCTCCCGCCCTCCAGCCAATGGCCTCGATCCGATCGAAGGTCAATTCGCATTGCACCGACACTAGTGGAATTCATTGCTCGACCCCTCGGCTGAATTTTCTTCGCTGGAAGAAAAATCTCCCTGGTCTGTGCCGCAATCTTGGACGTTGGACTGAAGAGTAATTTCTGGAGTGGAAGTCTCATCACTCTCTGTCTCATAATCCTGGCTGAATGCTTCCTCTTCCTCGAAGAAATGAACCGCTAGGGCTTCAACTGGTTCTTCCTCTTGGTTCCTGGGCAATTGCGACTTAAATGGCCCCTGACCTTGCACTTGAAGCAACAGCCTTCCTGGCGCAGTCGAAGGTATTCCTCCTGAGGCAACAAAATCCGATTACTGGAACTGTCCTTCTCTCGATAGTCTTCTGGAGATGCAGAACTGCTCGCAACCGATAGACTATCTGATTCAGCTTGACCACTCTCTGCATCATCTGAATTTTCCCAACGTCTTGTGCCAGCCATGGCGTGAGTGGAATACGTGAAGTTGGGACGCTGGTTGTAGCTAAAATTGTTTCTCTCTCGTTTCAATGTTTTTCGTGCCGCCTCATGACGTGATGCATATTTGACAAGTTTCTGGATAGAACTGCGCTCCGGGTTCAAGCCTTTCTCAATCAGGTGTAGACAGAGGTATCCTCTAATTCCACTCCAGAATATCTGCCTAATTTGCCATTCTGTCACGTCAGGAAAACGTACAGCCAACATTTCAAGATCGCGTTGGAAGTCTCTAACATCATTCTTCCCTTGTTTTGCCCCGGTGAGTTGTTCTCTCAACTGCAACTTGAAATCCGGAGGGAAACAGTAGTTGAACAGAGCTTCATAGATAGATTTCAACGTTCCAATCCTTTCTGGTGAAGCGCGACGTGTTTCATGAAGAATTTACTGGCCTCCCCAGACATAAAATTGACCAGGATTTTGATAACCATTTTATCACTGATTCCGTTCCGATTACGCCAGGTATCCACTTCATAAGTCCACTGATCAAAGAGGTCCAGATCCGCCCTTCCATCGAAGGTAAATGGCTTCTTGATCTTCATACTGTGCAGCACTGATTCCTGCGATGTGTTAGACTGTGGCCTCCTAGGCTGTGCAGAACTAGATTCACTAGAGTCTTCACTGTCTGATGACGATGGCGAGGACAATGAACTCAAGCCGGCGGTAGTAGCCCGGAACCAGCCTCCCTCAGGATATTTCAGAGCTCTCTCTTTTATAACTCTTCACGGCACCTTGTGGCTATTAGTTTCTCGGTTCTTCTTTGCCTTTCTATGCAGGATGCCACGCTTCGAAGTTGCCGAAGGCTTGTGTCGCTTTTTTTCGCGCATGGACTTATCCGAGTCTGAAAGTCTCATTCTCGACACTGATTCGACCCATCCCACAGAAAATCAAAGGCCCTTCATCCCAGTTGGTAAGAGTCTCAGACGTCGTGACTGATTCAATATCGGATTCATTTTCATATATTGTTTCTATAATCAATCCCGGTACATCC
This sequence comes from Mycena olivaceomarginata, assembly GCA_029378375.1. Taxonomy (NCBI): domain Eukaryota; kingdom Fungi; phylum Basidiomycota; class Agaricomycetes; order Agaricales; family Mycenaceae; genus Mycena; species Mycena olivaceomarginata. Next base: position 83,486 of record JARKIC010001316.1, on the reverse strand, counting down.
TCGGATTCTCTTTGATCCATACTTTCCAGGATATTGGTCATCAGCGAATTTCCGCACTCCATAACCGGCAGCGTGATCTCGTTCACTGCTGAGCCGGATGAGTTCCACGACGGCAACGGCCCCAACTGATCTTCAGCATTCAATAGGTCGTTCCAATCTCCCATTGTAGAATAATTCTGATTAAACTTCTGGCCACAATTATTTACAGCATGTGCACCCTTCATTTCACCTGGTCCAACATCGACTCCGGCCACCAAGATCTGGACCGCACTGGCCATCGGAGCCGTTTGCTGCCTCCGCCACTTTGTCAGATACGACCAAAGTTGGAGCAGACCCTGCCGCGAGCTGCTTGCTCTGGCAATTCGGGAGGTAAGTCCCTTGTCCGTGTTCACCGCAAAATGTGCATGAACATATGTGCCCTACAGGCATAATATTGTCCGTGAGCAAGCCGCTCAAACGGAGATCACAAGCAGCCGAGTTGTCAACGGTCCCAGAGCCAGGACCAGACATCTCAAGGTGCGAGTTTTCCAGCACTGAAAAAGAAAGCGACATCTCAAGGTGCTCCAATTTAGCTGCCGAGTTGTCAATGCACGAGGCAGACATCTCCAGGCGCTCGGCAGCGGAGTTGTCAAGGCGTCTCAGCAGAGCGCGACATCTCAAGGCGCTCGGCATCCCCCATCCATACCACGTCGACCATCGCAAACAGATGCGAGAGGTTCAATTCAGCATTGGGTGTGGGGAAGGTCAACAAGGAAAGACTCACAGAGTCTGTCCACGGGTTGGTGTCCTCGATGCCGTCAAAGGCCGCACCGATTACAGTCGCCTCGGATGAGGTCTGTATAATATTGTGCACAATAAAAACCATTCGGCAGAAACAAAAAAAAACAATCGGGTGATCAATCCGAGAGTCAACAAGAAGAGAAATAAAATTGAAGTGAAAGGTGCCACTCAAAAAATGTGAGGTCCCAATATTTCAGAGGTAAAAGACACCGCTAGAGTTGTTAAGAAACCAAGAAGTTCACACGGAAGTGAGTGGGTGAGGTGTTGGATTCTAGACAAGCTAAAGAACTACGTACTCACTAGCTACTTAAATAGTATTGTGCTGTACTGCGTCCATTGTATCTAAAAAGGATATTAGTTTGTATTCTATAAATAACGAACCAGTGCTGCAGGCGCACAGTCAACGCAGTTCAATGCGCAGTTGAACACGTCAATTAATCCGCCTACCGGTAATCACCGGATGCCGGAATGCCGAAGTCCATATCCCTTACAAATTTCCCAATGCTGCCCCGAGCACAGAGCTACACAGAAGCGAAACTAAAGTGTACAATACAGGGTCAGATATTTATATAGACACAGGATATCTCAATTGTGTTACTAGAATTGATCCGGTGGAAATTGTACCACCGTTGAAGCCAACTATCTGATTTGTTCGGGATTTTCCGAAGTCTTGTGTACGTGTCGTCTGCACCGCCACAACCTAAAGTTGAACTCTGTAAAATGTATCGCGGATTTCTGTAACCGCAAACCAACTCAAAGGTATTGCTAAACGTATTGAGTGGAACCTCTGCAACTCTCAAATGATTTACTAGAGCCGTGGTTGAATGGTAGATACTACTAGCTTGAATACAAAAAATATTCAATACTCACCCTCCAAGTAGGGCACAATGCTCAGCACAGAGCTACACAAAGCATTACTAAATTGATCAATATGTGTACAATATTTATGAGTACTAGAAGGTGTGACCCAGTGTAGGTTAAAAACGAAGAGAACAAAATATAAATAGATGAGCCGGATTCGAACCAGCATCCTCTTTGTAGATGATATAATCACTAAATCTATTAGATTAGGCTCTTAAAAAGACTACAAAAATCTAATGGGGACAGCCACTATTTCATTACATCCTCAGGACGCACTGATAAAAGTTTCACGAACTCAAAAACCTGGTTCCGTTGATGAAAAGAACGAGTACATAAAGTACTCGTAATGGTGGGGGAAAATATACAAGGATGATTATTGGCATAGCGGTGTGGTAGGGTCGGAGGGCCCGCAAGTGGAAATCGGTTATTGTATAGGTTTTATTTGTATTCTTACCTTACCCCTATCGTATGTTACAGCATTGTTTGTACTGTAAATAATGCCACATCACGACCTTTCAGCCTCGTACTACAACACCAGCGGCCAGTGTAGGGCAAACGCCCAGAGGCAGCACCGAGCTCCTCGCCCCCTCCTCTCTGGAACGTCGCCAGTGGGCTCTTTAGCCACCCAACCACCTTGAAACTCGCCTCACAACGCCACCTTCTTCACACGACATTTTCGCACCCTTTTACTCTATTTTCTCGCCCTTTTCGCACTCTACGGCCCGGGACTTGATCCATTAATTATTGCGAATCATTCATTCTGCCCCTACACGGACTACCGACCCTATTTGAGAACCTACCAGCCGGGACTTTAACTCTGCCACAGCGGTGAACAAGTTACTTATACTGGGGTTTTTCATTCAAATCGACAGGGGGTGTGACGCGTGACCCGATTTACCTATTCGACATTTCGACAGCGGCCGAATTTTTGCATGACACCCCCAAAAATTTCGATAATCTCAGGGAAATTTTGACCTTTTTTGCGCTCCTGGGGGGGGGAGAGGATATTTGTGATGGCTTGGAGGTTCGACAAACGCCTTCGTGATGCGTGATATCGACCAATATTCGACATCGACAGAGGGGTCCGTGATGCGTGTCTGTTGATTTGAATGAAAAACCCCAGTATACTAAACATGCATGATGTGAGTCATAATGAGTCGTGAGTACAGTCATAATAAATACGCTACTGTGGTCCATAGTAGACTGGCGGCTTGCCGAGTCATACTCAAGTCATTTACTCCAACACAGTATGCATGCTGCATGCGGAATACGCGAGGTCGCCACGACGCACCGTGAGAGTGTAGGAAAACAAGCACAAAGTTCGATTTCATGTTCAACCGAGTAAGAACAAGAGCCAAGTTGTCGTGAATTTATTTCGGTCACTTCATTCAAATCACGATTCAAACATCCATTCGCGAATCTCAACCACCCACCTCCTTGCGCAGCGTGCTCGAAGCCTCGATACCAACATTGATAGCGATGGCAGGTTCGACTCCCGGCCCTTTACTGCCAAGGGAATTCTAGTCTGCGAGTATAGTGGGAAGTGAACACCAATTACATCTACTACGGACAAATTGGATCCCAAGCACGTCGATGCCGATAACCGATAAGGACTAAAGCTGTCCGTTCCTTCATGCCATTCCATTTTCACGCCTTACCCTGTCCATACCGCTGTAGAAGGTCAACCACAGCCTCGTGGCCACCGCCCCTCGCAGCCTTCAACGCCCAACCAAAGGGCGAAATTGTGGTTCCATATATCTCGATCACCTTCTGAAGCAGAAGTTGGACGATTTCCACATTACCCTGTCTGGCCGCAAGTATCAGCACGAATGGACTTTGCTCGGCACCGTGATCGAGTAGCATCTGCACAATATACTTGTTTCCGGTGTTCACTGCAACTTCTAAACCCGTGTCCTCCCAATATTCAACATCCACATTCGGGTTTGCGCCCGCCTGTAGGAGGAAATCGACAATATCCACAAACTCACCCTTAATCGCAACTTGGAGGAATCGATCTTCGAATTTGGCCTGCCTTCCGAGCAACAGCCGAACGATATCCGTGTGGCCTTGCTCAACCGCCATTTTCAACGAGGTTGAGACCATTTCCCACGTCTTGCTACTGTTAAAGCTCTGCGCCAGGGAGAAATCGTTAACTTCGGCGCCTCTTTCGAGGAGGAGGTCGACAATGGCAGTATGGCCATGGCCAACTGCTGCCCTTAATGCATGGCCATCAGGTCTGACACCTTTGTCAAGGAGCAGCTTGGCAATGTCGACATCACCTCCCCTCAACGCGGCTTCCAATTCTGCCGTCAATACATCGCGGTGGTGTTCAAGTGTGTCTGGGTCCGTAAAATAGTTAAGGATATGTGTCTGGGTCCGTAAAATAGTTAAGGATAATACTGACAATGTTAATGTGGCCTCTCGTGGACGCGGCTTCTAATGCCGCCATCAATGCACCACTGTAGTGCTTGACTGAATCTGCAACCAGACTATCAAGGAGCATCTTGACAATGTCATTGCAGCCTTCCCTCGACACAGCTTCCAATGTTGGCCCGCATGCCTGGCTGCTGGAGACCGGGTCTAGATCTGCGACTTGATCAAGGAGCATCTTGGCCACGTTGATGTGGCCTCTCCTTGCCGCGGCTTTCAATGCTGCCACGATTGCGTAGCGGTCAACTGAGTCCAGATTGGCACCTTTGTTAAGGAGCATCTCGGCCATGTCGATGTGGCCTCCCTTCAACGCGGCGTCCAATACTGCTGTCAATGCATGACCGTCGGCATCCAATTTGGCACCTTTGTCAAGGAGAAGCTTGGCCATGTCGAAGTCGTCTTGCCCCGACGTAGCTTCCAATGCTGCCCAGAATCCCCGGCTGCTGTGGACTGGGTCTAGATCCGCAACTTTAGCCAGGAGGACCCTCGCCATGTCGATGTGGCCTCCCCTCGACGCGGTTTCCAATGCTTCTGTCAATTCACTGCTGTAATGATTGACTGAATCTGTGTCCAGATGATCAAGGAGCATCTTGACCATGTTAGCGTGGCCTTCCCTCGACGCAGCTTCCAGTGCTGTCTTGAATCTTCGGCTGCGGCGCACTGTCTCCGGATCCGCAACTTTGTCAAGGAGCATCTTGACAACATCAATGTGGCCCCTCCTCGCCGCAGCTTCCAGTGCTTCTGTCAATTCACTGCTGTAATGATTGACTGAATCTGTGTCCAGATGATCAAGGAGCATCTTGACCATGTTAGCGTGGCCTTCCCTCGACGCAGCTTCCAGTGCTGTCTTGAAACTTCGGCTGCGGCGGACTGCCTCCAGATCCGCAACTTTGTCAAGGAGCATCTTGACAACATCAATGTGGCCCCTCCTCGCCGCAGCTTCCAGTGCAGTTCCGTCCTTGTCACGTTCACCGTCCTTGAGCAGGTAAGAGACCATCTCCCCCTGTCCATTTTCCGATGCAATTTGTAGTCCCTTCCTACCGGTCTTGTGGCGGTGAGCGCCGGCATCTCGCAGTAGCTGCTCTATCTCTGGATGCCCAATGCGCCAGTCCGGTAGGCGCAACTGATTCAAGTGGGCTCGGATACTATCCATCAGCTGTGTTGACATCAAATTTCTTCTCAATTAGAATCCGGATGATTTCGACATGATGCTGCGCGCAAGCCAATTGCAACGGGTCGACACCGGCGGCGTTTGGGCGGGCCCCCGCTGTAAGCAATAATCTCACCATGTCAATGTTACGAGTACTTTATGTACTCGTTCTTTTCATCAATCGGGAACCAGATTTTCAATATGGCAGAACGTTTATCAGTGCGTTTGAATAGTGTAATGAAAATAGTGGCTGTCCTCATTAGCTTTTTGAAGTCTTTTTAGCAGGCTAATCTAATGAAATTAGTGATTATATAAACCATCGAGCAGGTCGTGGTTCGAATCCGTTGTGTCGATCTATTTTGGCGACCTTCGGGTTTCTCAAATCGCGGCTCCCTTTATTCTATTTAGAGTATATACCACTTTAGTGGGAGTGGGACTCATCCAGTCCCACTCATCACTGTTCAGTCCCACTAATTTGTGTATGCCGTGTGGGAGTCATTTTAACGAAGAGCAACTGGCCGTTTGATCGTAACACGGCATTGTACCCGCCAGTTGATGATGCCGAACTGTCAGCTAGGTCACTCGGCAATAATCAACACGTATCCTTGACACGGTCACGTCCAATACTTGAGAGGGAGAGTCACTGTGAAACAGCACTAATATTAAATTATTGTCTTGACATATATATTGTCTATTAGTCCCCCAGAGCTCAGCGTGATCTGGTTCGTGGCTGAGAACCCTCAATGATCAGGGCTTCATTGACTTCGGGTGCCCTCGGCCGCTTCTTCTTCGGGACCCAGATTTCTGCGGAAATTGTGGGTGACTCATGGCGGAACGAAGAAGAAGGCATTGGCAGTGCGGGTAAGTTGCCAAAGTCATCATCATCTGCTCCCGGGCCGAATCCATCTAATAGTATGTTGGAATCGCCAGGGAACTCGGGCGCATGGAGTGAGGTGTCAAAAATGCGAGTGTTGTACGTTGGATAGGTTGATCTGGAGAGATTTGAGTCATCTGTTTGTGATTCAGAGGCCGAGTCTACTCCGAAATGAATAAATCAAACCAAGGGATCCGGTACTGGCCAAGAGGTAAGGTGGGAATGTAAGAGTTGAATCGTAATTGGCTGATGGCTTGGTTTGAGCTTCAAATGACTATCATCGGAACTTGGAGCTCACCAGGGAGAGTGAAGCTTATTGTCCAAATACCGTTCGAAATGAATCGAACAAGTTTTCAGGCAGTATCCCAGCAGCTGGATGGGATTCCGTGAATTGATACCGCTGACCTCCGGGTCATTGTATCCCACTAGGAAAGTTTCCCAATCCTAACGCCTGCGGAACTTCCCCATCCAGCATAACAATGCGGCACTTTGCATCTGGGAAAAACGGGGCAAGCTTCAGCGGCTTGCCGGTGGCTCGAGCGATGGTGTCAAATAGCTCAGTAAAGAGTTGAGTGAATGCTTCGGTTGTTTTCGCGTCGCAGAACAAACTCGCAAAAGTAAGTCCTGGTAAGTTCAATCAACCTTGGCAGGGATACAAAGTCAAGATCCTCAGACGAACGCTGTTTAAAGCGGTCGGACATTGAGGCTACCTCCCACTCGTCCATATTACCTTCGACACGCTTGAAGGTAAAATCGATATTGATTGAGAGAACTTGGTGGATGAACAACACAATTTGAGGGTGCATTGTGACGGCGAGCCGGAAGCCATTTTTGGCCATAGTTGTGTGGAGATATCGATCCACCGGAAGAAGTGAGGCTTCTTTCGTGAAGTGGTGAACTACACCTGTAGACGGTTAGTGTCTAGACAGGAAATCAGGATGGAGACCGAAATACCGGCCCAACCCATTCCCTGAGGATGATCTGTCTTCTTTTTTTTTGTTGATGAGGTCCATGACTTTCCGGGTGTTCATATACGCAGGACTGCTGGTAGATACACGCTCTCCACCGTAGATGAGAGTTGTTGAAGGGGCTAAATAGATTCTCAGCACCATACAGTGAAAACGGTAGATGAACCCACCATTCAACAATTTGTTGACTGTCAATCCAAGGCTACCAGCCGCATCAATGGCCTGTCCGAGGAGATACTGTGCACTTGTGCTAGGTTTTGTTTTCGGGTGAGCTGGATGATTGTGTGGCCCTCGCACAATTACGAGTGCTTTGTGACGGGCAGCGAGAGGTGGGTTAACTGGAGTAAAGATGATCATCATGGCTTCGCATTTACACTGAACCAGTCGACCGGACTTTATTTGACCATCCATAATATGCGTGTAGGCTGTGAATTTACAGGTCTCATGTTTGATTATAACCGATAATCAATCCACCCACGGCACGTTTTCAGGCGTTTTCCGATTCGCGGGTGAACCGTGAGAGCACACATTTCATTAACTGTTGGTGCAGTCGGCAACCGGCCACCGTTCTCCATGGCAATTCTCAAAGTGTCTTCATCCACGTTGTTGGGAATGGGGAGATAGCGATGCTCAAATTTTCGAGCGCCAGTCCATTTGGAACAACCGATAAAGAACTGCTTTCCGTATGAGGCTCCCTGCATCAGTTTGATCAACAAATGAAGTTGAATGGAGGGGGAACTCGTCCCCCTGACAGGCGTTTGAATACTGGGACCCCGTCGCACTGGAATTTGCACTTAGACGTCATGATCTGATTGTAGAAGCTTGAGCAGGGAGTAAGCTTACGGTCCAACTAGATCAAATGAAAAAATGAAGGCATGAGTTCGGCTCACCGTGATACTATCCCGGCGGCCGAGGCTGCTTCACGTTCATTTGCATCGAGTTCAGCCTTCCAAAGCGCCTGTGTGGCTGCGGGATCTGGTTCGTAACGCTCGCAACCCTCAAAGTGACTCGGATCGATGAATTCACAGGTGTAGACTCCCTTGCACTTCAAATGAGCCCGACGACACTTAATGGCCGTGGTCAGATCGGGCAGGAAGCCAACAACCTCTGAATCGCCGACCGAATGGCCACTCGAGCCCCCCCCACGAATCCTGGTCCTGTATTGAGGTAATAGTCAGGGTGCGAACCAATGAGCATACACATACAATTCACCCTGTTCGGATAAACCGATCAATTGTCAATGTTCGATTTCCGACTTTAAGTGAGTCCAAAGCATTGGACAAATCGACCAGATATGCAGCGGGGATACGGGGTACAGTCCATGTTGAAGGAATTGACGATATTTGGATGATTTCGTCAACTGCTTCCTGGCGGGTGACCTGGAGTCTACTGGTAGCTGCTTTCTCTTTGCCTTTGCGCCCATTTCGATGTGAAGGGACCGTTGGATAAGTCGAAAGGGGTGGAGCTGGACCTGATTCGATTTTGGGACAAGGGAAGCAGTAGAAACGGCGGCAGGAAACTTGTCGGAGTCCGAATCAGAAAGAACAATCACGCTGCTAACAAATGGACTCGGAGCCTCCGAAGATGGGGCACGGGATGCGGGGACGATGAAGCACGGCTACTGGGACGCGATCCGGCAGTAGAGAGCACAGAGTCGCCTCTGGACGGGCCACGAGAGCTTACAGGAGATTCAGCGCGAGAGGGAGGACAAGAGCTGAACGAAGTGGAGTTTTGGGTGCGGCACTCGTTGAAAGAGCCATGAACTGTGTTCATATAGGCCTGGAATGCGACGAGGTTGATCCAAGCCTCGGTGTTGTCAAGATCGAAGAACAAATGACCGAGAAAATGGTCGCCAAGCATCTTCACTGTAGTATGAGCATCGGAGAACCCGAACGAAGAGTTCAACACACATAATTCCGATACGCCCGAATTTGATTCACAGTGGCTTTGTCGGGGTCCCACAAGCTCGATTCAGAGTCATTGTGCTGAAGATAGAGCTGGTATCCGTGAGATGTGATCCAAGCACTTGCGTTTTCCACCGAGAAAAAGGGATTGTGACTGGGATCCCCGAGAGCGGGTGGAAAAGCCTGACAGATTGATTAACTGCAGTGTATCCCGTCGAGAAAGAAACACTGACAAAGCGTCTATATGCCTTGATTTCTCCGCTAGGAATGGTCTCAGCCGCCTCAAACATGACGAAAAACGATGGCTGGGGAACAAGTTAAGAAAGAGAAATAACAAAGATAAAATTATACCTGGATGGAAATTGAGATCGACAATTGATTCTGCGATGGGAAGTGAGTTGATGAAGAGAATCAACAAATGGAACGGTCACACCGATGAGATTGCAGATACTGGGCTGGTTGAAATTATGGGAAGGACAGGGAACAGAGTGCAGAGTACAAAAGACGAGATAGTCGTGAGCACCAGCGGCTGTAAACACAGGTATTTATACTGCATCCTGGACAGGATGGTCCGCTTTCCGAGAAGGAAATGACATGTATTGAACATGCAGTACCCAGCACATTTTCATAATATCGAAGATAGTGTGACCCATATAGATTGCAAGAACATGAGAAATGGCGCTGTTATAACACTGCAGGGCAAGGATATGATAATCAACATGCAACTAGGATACACTGAACTGCGGATGCGATTTATGCTGGAGATTAATTAATTAGTAATGCAGCATGGTGGCCTCGCAGGGATATTTGAAAGGGTGCACAGCAGTGCAATGCCACAATTGGCACATTGGACATAGCACATGCGGCCAACATGCGGCACGCTCCAGGCATGAGCTCCGAACAGATATTGATTTCCCATCAGTCCCACTGCCGATCCATTTGCCATCAGTCCCACTCGGAATAAACTTTGAGTCCCACTAATTCGCACCAGTCCCACTCCCACTAAAGTGGTTATCACCATTTGTTGTCGATTCAGTGTATTAGTTTATTCTGTAACAGATTTGGATATGTGCTGCCTCCTTTATGTTCTTGTAGTTTATAAAGGAGTGTTTGTTCAGTCGGCCGCTCACCTTTCACTGTATAACTTGTCGCTAAACAGCAAAGCATGTTGACAACGCAAAGCTCTTACAATACATCCGTCACTTACACTCCTTGACATTTGTACGCCCTCTGCAAAAAAAGCAGGCTTTTCGCAAGGTATGACTGAGGGTGTCCATGTATCGATGTGCCGCAGCGTCAAGGTCCGAAAGCCGTGGTTTCACTGGGCCTGTTTCTCTTGCTCAAAGACCCTACTAGTAATCTGGGTTTCATGCCACAGCTTTAAGATCTGGAACTACAGGGTCATTTTTGTTAAACGGTAGATCCTCGGTAGTATCCGATGTCTTGCGTACGCTGGACTTCGGAAAATACCGAGGATTTGATGTTCAGCTTACATGGTGTTCATATAAATGATGAGCGATCAGTTTTCGGCAATTCCCGAAGTGACTCGTACGTGTCATGTGCACAGCCACTGCATGCACTTCATTGGAAGCCGTACAATATATGCATGCTACGTTGATTGTCCATGCCCATCTAGGGATAGGGTGAATACTCACTTTCCACGTGGCCTACCTTGTACATTCGTTGTAAGGACCGCTGATGTACCGTTAATTTATGTAAGGGCGAATAGCCGTGTATTTTTGGTTGCGATACAGAATAACTACTGCGATGGATAGATACTAGTCGATAATGTTTGAGCAGTGAATGGTTATAGCGAGCCGTTGATGTTTATAGATAGAGTTTTTTTCTAGCCTGAGTTTAGGTGAGCTACAAATATAAATCAGCATTCAGGAGGATAGAGTCCAGTACAAAATCCGGACACGTGGGTTTTGCGTGCATTCAAGAACTGTCGCTGCGAACGCGGAGCACCAGCACCATGTCTCTAGGTTGACTGGGTAATAATAGTGTTATTTGCGCGATTCTTCGGATAGGTGGCACAAATATAGTTTCACGGTGCGTGTGTTGAGCCACTCGCATGGTGTCTTCGAACACGGAAACAATATACTGAATCAGCCGTTATTTGCATTGAATTGCTTGGTTCAAAAAATAAATAAAAAATGCACGTCTTCGGCAGCCTCCTGAAGCGCCGCAAGCGCGGAAGATTGGAATCGGACATCAATATATTGAAATCAACTTGATGTTACACAAAATAAATTACGAACCAAGTCAAATAAACTTGATGACAGGGATTTTCACTGCAAAACAAACAACTGACCTGTCACAACAGCAAAAAAAAGCCTCGGTGATGTCAATGAGCGATGCAAGCGGGAATAACTGATGATTCCGTTGGAACAATTAACCTTCTTTTCAAGCCGGACGGCGGATTCATTGACTTGGAAATACATAAACGATTCTTAACACCGTTGAGAAGCGGCTGGGGTATTGTGGATAGCTGGAAGGCAAATATCGAATGTACAAATTAGCAACAAAAAACATAAGAATAAGTAGACAAAAAGTAAAGTACGAGTTATGCCGTGCGCCAGCATCGGCCTCCCCCCAAGTGACCATAGTAGGAAGCTACCCCGAGAGCGGAGACATATTCAAATCCGCTGCTATTTGGGATGCTCCCTGAGCCAGAAGGTATGTCCCTATTTCCAACAAGTTGGCCGATGCAGCAACCCACAGAGCTGAGGCGGATGTAGGCCAACCACGAAAAAACCAGGGGTTGCATCCATCGACCTTTCTGGCATACCACCGAAGGGGAGTGCAATGGTGTGGCCGTTCCAAGAACATCATAATAAGCTCCCTAAGAGAATTTGCATCTGTCTCCATGTCTTGCCTCGCCAATTCAGCATGGTTGAGAAAGTGGCCAGCATAAGCAATCAGGGGTGCCTGTCCGAGATCATACAATCCTCGAGCTCTGGAAAGCTCTAGAGCTTCATGAGGTGTTTCCAGGTTATTGAACGCCAAATATGTCAACAGCAGGCGAGTGATGTCTGTATGTCCCTGGGTAAAGTGACTGTCCAAGTACTCCTGGGTTGTAAAATGAACAATTCAGATAATCAGAGTGTTTGTCTCGACAATGACCAGTCCGGCACAGACACCCAGGATGATGTTGATGTCCGTGTGATTTTCCGGATTAAGAGCTGTGGAATGCAGCTCTGTGGCCAAAGCATCCTGAAGTTCTGTGACTGTCAACGGTCGCCTCACTTTTGCAACCCAAGTCAGGGTCGCCAGTGCAAGCTTCCTATCAGCCTCAACCAGTTGGTTGATGCGGTGCATTGTGTCAGCGTAAACGTCCTCCAATTTTCTGGGTAGATTTTCGAGAGCCTTTTTGATCACATGAATGTTGTGCGCGACCACGAGAGACTCGATGTGAAGTGTGGCGAGCAGGAACCTGGGAATGACTGTTCAATAGTGGAAATTGCGGCCCAAAAGAACAGAACTTGAATTCCATCTGCGGCGAGCTCAATTTTGGTGATGATTTCGTCCTGTAATTCTGGAAACCTTTTGACATATAATGACAGCCTCGGGAAGTCCAAAATTTGTTGAGCTAACTATGTTCGAATATCTTGGCTGGTGCCGCGAATTTCCAGGTGCAGGTACTTCCGGAAGAGCACCGACCCAGGATCAATGTTGGGACGTGACGTGAATATCAAGGCGACAGCAGAACCCAGTGTGGCCAGATGTTTGAGCAGATCACATCGCTCGCACTCAGGATATTCATCCAAAGCATCGATAACGAGATACACCTTAGACCACCGGGCAACAACAGAGTGAAGCACATCGCGGATGTGGGAAATTCTGGGCCTGGTACCCATATCCAAATAGTCTTGATATAGCTTCTGCACTAGAGAGCCCTTGGGTATCGGTTTCTTCACCACCAGCTGTCTCCAGAGGCCGGCGAGGAGATTTTCAAGAGTCTGTATCCGTAGTTCCTGGTGGTTGAGATACAGACATGCAGCAGCGCTATTTCCGTCATTGCCTTTGGACCTGAGATAGTTGACAATAATGGATCTATAGTGGATAAGTACATGGATGGATTCGGGCCATCTTGATACTACTCACGCAAGCACAGTTTTTCCCGCGCCAGCTATCATGAAATTAGTCATGAAGGCTATGGGTCAGCGCTTGGTACATACGCATTCCTCTGCACCAAAGAATCTTATCATTTGCAGAAGTCTCCCACTCCTTAAAGAGAGGATTTTCGAGGATCCATCCCCCAGTGTTCTCCTGTCGCGTTCGAAAAATGTCCTCTTGTCGTACAAGGAAATTGATCGGGGATAGCCGGTTGATTAATTTCGCACGTTCCTCCTCTTCTGTATTGTCCCCACCTTTACCTGGATATATATTTGGCAGACTGCAAGACGAAGATGGGACAACACTTTACCAACATTCACGGTCATAACATTTTGAACGGTGTCGAAATGCTGGTGCAATGTGTTACCCTCTCCCATACCCCCACTTCCACCCTGTCCCTGCGGCAGGCCCGGTCCCCCCGGCCCTCCTACGCCTCCTGGGATGAAGTAATCAGTCATACTGGGCCGGTACAGCCAATAACTCATACCGGATATGTAGTAGTGGTGGTGGTTATTTGTCGTGGAAGACTCGCTACTATTCGGCTGTCCTTGTGAGGCTGCTGAAGGATCGCGCTGCTCTTGCGTATGAGAAACACCAAAGGACAATTTACAAGCTGCGTACCTCTGGGAGGTCCTCTTGATTCAGGATTCCATTGGCGTAAATTCAGCACTGACATCGTAACGAATACACGCACCCAAACTTTGTGGCATAGAGCTACAGAACTCCCATTAGCTCCAGCCGATCCACAGGAATTGGACATACCTTGCGGTTATAGAAGGCGTGCTCATGGTGGCGAGGACGAAAGACAAAGGGAAGCAACGTGGCCCCACACGTCACAAGCTACGAAACTTACGTTCAGATCCTAAAATGGGACACTTGACGCCCGAAATCAACAGCGGACGACAGCGGCGCTAGAGCTGTGAAGGCAGTGTGAAGGCGCCGGTTTAAATTTGCGATTTAGTAGTACTGTCCCATTTCATTCATTTCGTATGTCCCCATACGGACCGGACCTTTCGTATGGGTCCGAGTCAGCTGTGACAGCGAGACTTACGAGAAATTTTTACATACCCGTTGGAAGCGCCCAGTGGCGTAGCATGTCTAACCTTGAAGAAATCAACGTTCGAGAACGTCAACTGTCAACTGTTCACGCGTTCACGATTGGGCACCGCAGGGCCACTCCGCACTGGTTTTGGACCCAAAAATCGTGAAAAACAGCACCTGAACCTTTCGTAAAATTCGTATGCCCTTGTGATCCTGTGACTTACGAAAAATCTTCGTATGAAAACAAGAGTGTGTGTATTCGGATGCAATGGCAGCTCCTTCGGGTCTTCGTCCTCCTCTCCCACAACGACCGGCAGCGAAGGCGAAGGCGAGGGGAGCGGGATGAAATGCAGCGCCAGTTCCTCTGGATCCTCCTCTTCCTCTTCCCTTCCTCCTCTTGCTCTTCCCCTCCCTCCCCTCCTTCATCTTCGTCTTCGTCTCCCACCACGCCCGCCCGCTGCCAACTAAACACCGGCCTCTCCTCGCGGGCGTACGTCGGCGCCTCAGGGAACGCCACCTCGCGAGGGGAGTCACAGTAGAAGGGGGAGGCAAATTCATAAATGTAATAGTCATATTCGTAGGCGGCGAGTCTGGGATTTGGGATGCGGAGGTTTGATCATGGGAGTGCGCTGCGGCATGTGGCCGTACCGCAGCGGGTCGTACGAAGCTCGGGGTGGGGGTGGTGGGAGCAGAAGCAGCAGGTGTCGGTGTCGGGCGTGCGAGTGGAGGAAGCGGAAGAGGAGTCGGAGGCGGGTGCGCGACAGCCCACGCCACGGGGGAGGGCGGGACGGACACGTCGACCAGCTCGTGGGACACGGCGTGCGGGTGGGAGAGGTCCACGAGCTGCATATCGCCATCGTCCTCGCTCTCGTGCGCGGACACGTGTGAGACGTCCACGAGCAGCCTGTCCGCGTGCGGCTGCGACTGCGAGCCCGAGCCCGACACGTCGATATCAGAGAACGACGACAACGAGGCCCAGCTGCGCGCCATGTCCCCACTGCCCGCACCGAGCCCCGGCCCGAGATCGACGAGCGGCACCGCGTCCGCGTCGCCGTGCATGAAGCCCGGGACCCGCAGCCCGGGCGACGCCGACGCCGACGCGCCGTGGTGCGGCGAAACGAGATGTTCGCGCGAGTCGGAGGCGAACCGCGGCAGCACGGGCCCCGCGCTCTTCGCGCGCCGCCCGCCCAAGCTTAACCCGAAATTCCGCCCGAACCCGAACCCGGACCCGAACCCGGGCTTGCTGCGCGCGCGGCCGCGCCCGCGGAGCGTGCCCTGGGCCTGTTGCGGCGGCGCGTGCCCCTGCGCGGAGGTCGAGCGTGCGGCGGGGGCGGTGGTGGGGAGCACGTCGGAGGAGGACGAGCCAGCGAGATGGATGTAGTAGCGCGCGGGCCGCCGGAGCGCGTAGGGTTGGACACGGGTACCGGGTCTACCCGCGGGTTTGGTTCACGGGTACTCACGGGTACGGGTACGGGTTGGTATTTCTCAACCCGCGCTATTTCCGTGTACCCGACCCGTATACCCGCGGGTTTTCACGGGTTTTTTGACATTTTTCTGCCGCCTGCGCGCAAACTTTCCGCACGGGCCGATGGCTGATTGGCCATCAAATATCACACCGTGGCCGAAGCATGTGATCGCGACTTTGCTCTCCTAACTCGATCTGCACCGTCCAAGTCCAATCCTCATGCGCGTGATATTCCATGTGTTAGTCGGTCTCCCGCCTTATAAATGAGCGAGGTGAGAGTATTATTCACCTTTTTGTCAGATTAACTGACTCAAAAGCTGCTCTGTCGTGCTTGAAACTCGAAGCAAATGCAACTTGAACCCTGTGTCATCCTCATATTTGTGAAATATGGTGAGTAAAGTCGGTCTCCCAGCGGATAAATCAGCAAGAGCAAGGTATTATTGTCGGATTTATTGAGTCAAACCCGCCACGCCGCCGAGTACAGATCACTCAAACGTCTCCTATAATTTCCACTGATGAGGAGAGTGTTCAAGTCGTCGACTAGCTTAAACCTGTTATAATTTTGGTGTTCAATGTTATATCGTTTGTGGCATTTTTACGAGCTAACAACGGGTAACCCGTACGGGTCTGAAAACCCGCGGGTAGGTGACCACCCGCGGGTAGACCCGTACGGGTTTTGGACCCGACCCGCGCCGGGTACGGAAATGCCGGGTACGGGTACGGGTTGGGTGCTTCGTACCCGCGGGTTGACCCGTGTCCAACCCTAGGAGCGCGTGCAGCAGCGCCTTTGCGCCGCCGAGTATCTGGTGCCGCGCCAGATAGCCGGCGAGGGCGAGGAGGAGGAGGAGCCAGGGGAGGATGGCGAGGGAGAGGGAGGCGGCGGGCGAGAGGCCGGGCGGGAGGAACGGGAGCGTCAGCGCGGGCATGTTGAATCGAGAATCAAAGGGATCGCGGGGAAGGGGGAGATGGGTTCATGGGGGAGAGCAAGCTGGCTGGCTACTTAGCTCCGTGTCCATGCTGCATGCGGAACACGCGAGGTTGCCACGAGTCTTTGACTTTCCACCCTTGGGTTCGTGACTAAGCATTCCCTTATTTAGGAGGAGCATCCACGTGAGGTTCGGCAGGCTTTCGGCCAGCGATCCATTTTCAATCCCCGCCTGTTGGCGCATTTCAATTTTCATACTCTCTCTCTTCCACCACCATGCCACCCTGCCACACTCTTTCTGCTTGCCCGGGGCTGGCCTGCTAGTCCCCCGACGTCAACCAGGCGCCGCCCCCCGACCTTCCCTTTCATGCCATCCGAGCCTCCAATGCGGGCACGCCGCCGCCACTGCCCGTCTCGCCGCCACACAGCCCCCCGATACCATCCAAACCTTGCTGTGCCCACCTATGGGGATTCAATAATGGTCAAAGGCGCTTCCCGCCCCTCATATACGCCGCTCTCGCGTCTCAACGCGTCTTCGTGGCACACCGTGACATGCACTTCCCCAAATGAATCAACTTAAATCTCTCTGGTGCTCATCCTCGAGCATGTCAAAGTATGCAATGTATCATGTCCCATGCCCTGTATTGTCTTCTTAGCACTTATGCTACCACTTTTGCAATACATTCGGCATATAGTACCACCCAATCCGTAGTAGAATGCGTGTAATGTGTACCTGGAAATTGGAATAGTTTTTGCAATGCCACTTTTGACCTCAGCCCCTTTATACTTAAAATTCATATTGTTTTGTAAATTTCCTGCCTTTGCTAGAGTACGAAAGTCCTGCCATTCTCTGCCGCATTGCCGTCCTGTGCCGTTCCCAAAGAGGCAGTTCCCTAAAAGGAAACCCAAGGGCGAAAAGTTGCCAACTGTTGCCACGACCCGCCGTGAGAATGTGCGAAAACAGGCACAAAGTTCGTTTTCATGTTCGTGAATTCACTTCATGCTTCACATCTGTATGTACATATCCACCCATCCCCAACCTAAGCCTATAATCAGGTGTGGTGCGCGGCGCACGGCATTTCATACTGTCGATGTACCTCTCTAGCAGATAATGCTGCAACTCCGGGTTCGACTCCCGGCACCCGAATGATCGGACAACGTCTATGAGTTTTTATCACAAATGTCAATGCTGACCCGCTTTTGTAGTGTGCTGTACTTCAAATTCATAAAACGGTAACAGGTCGAGTACGTTTTCAGACCCGAGTTTTTCAGCAGCTGCAACCCAATCCACCCACAGTTGAACCAGCCTTCTCACCTCTTATGCTCCGTCGGCTCCATCTCACATCACATCCCTTCTCCCAACGAAAGTATAAATTAGGTGTGGTGCGCAGTGCACAGCAATCTTCGTTGAGACACGAGCGAGGCGAGGGATTTACGGCTGCCCCTCCGGGTTCGACTCCCGGCACCCAAATGTGGAGACATGCATATAGCTTTTTGGTCCGTTGGCGGGATGGGAGCTGAGGTCCAGCAGACTTTGACTCAGCCCTCCTGCTATTCAACGAGCAGCCAGTCAAGTTGGAATTCAATTTTGACTATCTAAGTTGAACCAAATGCCCACCCTGTCCCTTGCCGCGATTTGGCGCACTCCATCCCAATACCACTCCACCTCAGCGCTGCGCAGGCAATGAAAACAATCGGGTGGGGTGTGTGGTACACAGCAGTCCTCATTGTATTTGGGACAAACACAAGTAAATGCGCTGCAGATCCGGGTTCGACTCCCGGCACCCGAATAGCCGGAGCTTCAAAAGTTTTTATTTCCCTAGAAGGAACAGAACTATTCTTATTCCAGCCGCTGAATTCAACACCCAGAAATAGTTCATTTTCAGGTCTGAATCCAATTCAATTCAGTTCAACCAATTGCAACTTTGCATCTTCATGCAGCGTCACCTTCATCTCGCACTCCTCCTTCCCAACCCAAGGTATGCATGATTCATTGTCATGAATCGGGTGGGGTGCGTGGTGCACAGCAGCACTTCATCGAGTCGCGAGAGACATACGAAGCTGCGCCTCCGGGTTCGACTCCCGGCCCCCGAATGTGGCAGTGACAAGGTCTTTTATTTTGATAGGCTGGCTTATGGAGGAGAATTTTGGGTTTACCTGTCCCCCCTTTTAGTGACATAATACGGATTCATCACAGGAACTAATTTGGGTTCAACCCAACCTCCTCCTCCTCCCCCCGTATGCCATATGTGCTCTGGGTGGGCATCCACCCAACTCCTCTGACGATTCTTCCCACTCCGCAGTCTACTGTCTCCCTACCCCTTTACCGTAATCGGGTGTGGTGCACGGCGCACGGCAGCATTAATTAATTGGTCTAATGAATATGTTGCAGATCTGGGTTCGACTCCCGGCACCCGAATTGTCAAAGTTTTGTTGTTGTTTTGTCAGGACTCGGCAAGTCCAAGGGCATCGCTGCAGTCCCTCCCAGTACCGCAATATCTTTGATGAACAGCCACGCTAGTCTAGTTGTCTAGACAGTTACTGTGATGATACCAGCTCGATCCGCACTCATCACAAGATATACACGCTCAACTCGTGCGTATTGTCCCGGTTTCTTTTCGAGCGATATCCACCAATCTGAACGAATCTCGTCAAGGAGGCAGCAGGCCGCTGCTAAAATTTGGATGAGACATCGACGCAGATTATTCTTGCAAAAGGACCCCACTCTCAATTTCTCCCGCACGTTTTCGGTCAACGAACTAATCTCCGCGCGCACCCAGAAGTCGTCACCGCTTTCTACGCCAATCCTTCAGTTATCCACGTACGCGGTCCCTATCGCCATCAACGCGCGGATAAACGACAGTTAGGTTTTCCGCAAAGCGAATCGCTGTGTACCGGCCAAGGGCTCGATCCAGCGGAGGGTGACTCATCGGCTACTCCGAAAACTGCTTTGAAACCGAGACCTACCAGGCATGCTCGATGGCATGCTCGCAGAAGACGAAGACCAGTGTCCGGATGCGCGATGGTGACAACCTCAAAGATTTCAGGAGGAAACGGTGGGGTGTCCATGGTGGTTTGGGTGAAAGATTGGCTGGCACAGCATTTCCGAATTCTGTCGGTATTCGGCACGTCGACCGAGCTGTCGGCCGAACTTCCTCTTACCATCATTTCAGACCGTCTCGAAGGGTAGTCAACCTTACCTTTTAATTTCTAGCGTGCTATTCTGCGACTCCCAGCGCGACCACCCTCCCTGGCTGCAGGCTGCAAACCCACCGTCGTCTATGCCCTCGCTAACTTCTGGAGTCTGGACGTATAACTTCCTTGGCTGTTTCTTTCCTTCTTTTTTTTTCTCGCCGGCGTCTGAGTAGTATACAGCCAATATTGCAATCCTCTTCAGTCACCCAGGCATCGCTCTCCCATAGAATCATCTTCCTTCCGGCAGAAGTTCGCCGATGCTGTCAAGATCATGATGCTGTGCGCGGTCTCGCCCGAGATGCTGTTGACAAGCTGTTGATCACTCTTTTATCCTGCTCTCATGTCGCACACCCCAGGAATCTACCATCGTCCGCCTCATTCGCTGTCTGGTCGTCTCCTCCTGCTTACCATTCCCGCAGGTCTAGCGTTGGCGCTATCCTTCCTCTACATAATCTCCGGGTCAATAACCTCTGTCTTGTACGGATTCGGTGAGGCCCATTCCTGAACTGCCCTCATCCGCCAGAATTTCATCTCACCTCATAGGTATATTTGAAAGCTATATCACCGTCCTTGCGCTGCTCACTTTGGTGGTGCTTTGGCGACTGTAAACATTTCTACTTTGGCGGCGTCAGTCTAGACCTGACCGTGAGAATGTGGATAGAGTCCCATACACCACACGGGTGGACGTCGCCAACCCTCTATCGCGTGCCGGGCGACATTTCGTTTTCGTTAGTTCTTTCATGATACTCTGGTTGCTCCCAGGTACCGCACCGCAATCCTTCGCGATCGTCTTGCGGTACTAAACCGTCCCAGCCATCCTATCCTTTGCCGCCATTCTGGAGCGCAACCCTACCAAACAAACTGCAGTGGTAGCGGACTGCGTCCATGACCGATTTATGAAGCTCCGATGCGTCCCAGGCGGGATGGATGTCATCCTCGCATTCGCTATCTTCGGTATTTGTGCGTACTTTTTTCGCACCCATCCTGCGTATATATGCTAATTGTGAACCATATAATCATATATCTGGTTTCAGTGGTCCGCGCCTCCTGGACCATATTCCATCGCGCCACCGCCATCCACGGCGAAGCCGACATGGCCCTCCCTGCCGACACCCCCCACCCGGCGAATCTTTACCCGCTGAAATTTTACCCTCCGGGCAGCGAGGTTCCGGTGTGGATGCTGGCCCATATGGCGGACATAGAACAGGATGAGGAAGTGGATGCGGATGCGGACAGCGCGGTCGGGCTGGTGTGATTGGTTTGTGTCTCGTTCACTGGTGTTGCACATGAGATATGATTCAGATGTGCCTCAATGTTTCATCGCCTCCAGATTTTTGGTTTCTTCTGTAGTCTGTCCGGGTCTCAGAATAGATTTCGCGAGACTCTACTCAACGACATGGATCCCAGCCAGCCTATGTTCACCTCGCTCGCGCATCTATGCATCTTCGACGACATCCGATTCGTTTTCCCCAGTTACCGCACAGACGCTGGTCCAAGTCGTGACCACGTTCCGGTAAGTCGCCATTCTCATTTGAACTTTTTGTCAATATGACGTTTTCGTTGCTGAGATCTAACACAGCGTAAGCAAAATAATTCCAGTCTCTCTGGGTTAAAGGGCATCTACAGTGATGTTTCAAAATCCCCCCCCCCCGCAAATATTTATTTCTTGAGCCATCTGCATGACTTCGCGCAGCCTCAACGTCATATCGAGGTACTTCCGAGGTCTGCCTCGAAGGAGGGCGAAATTTATTCTATGCCCGCACCAGCAATTAATCGGGCATCCGTCCTTCTGGCCCCTTCGGCTTGGCGTGGCCGAACGTTACCTTTCCCTCGCATGGCAAAAGTAACTTATTGACAGGTAACTTATGCGGTTCAGAGCATCGTCCATAAGCGTTACAATAGAGGCTGCCTTGTGACTCAGGACTCATTACTGGACATTATATTCGTCCCACCCCAGTGTGCGCAAACTACGTGGGCTTGTGGTCCTAAGTTCAACCATGCACCACTATGTAGCGGATGTGTTACCATCGTGGGATTGGTAGGTAAGCACAATGCAGAATCGGGGATTGCACCCCTACGGGGCGCGCGCTACGGCGGCGCGCGTCTTCGGATGTCGAAAAAATTACAGAACACTGAAATTTAGTCCGTTATTTTAATTCACCGTATACTTTGGGTTGTCGGCTCCTCCCGGAATACATCCGCATTCGCACCGCCGACTATCTGGTGCCGCGCCAGGTAGTCGGCGAGGGCGAGGAGGAGGAGGAGCCAGGGGAGGATGGCGAGCGAGAGGGAGGCGGCGGGCGAGAGGCCGGGCGGGAGGAACGGGAGCGTCAGCGCGGGCATGTTGAATCTCGAATCAAAGGTATCGCGGGGAAGGGGGAGACGGGTTCATGGGGGAGAGCAAGCTGGCTGGCTACTTAGCTCCGTGTCCATGCTGCATGCGGAACACGCGAGGTTGCCACGACCCGCCGTGAGAATGTACGAAAACAACCACAAAGTTCGTTTCATGATCGTGAATTTACTTCATGCTTCACATCTGTACATGTACACAGCCTATCATCGGGTGTGGTACCGGTGCGCGGCGCACGGCAGCAGTTCATCCCTTCAATGGGTGTTCTAGCGTCTATGCTGCAAGTCCGGGTTCGACTCCCGGCACCCGAATGCGTGGGTCATATCCAAGTCATATCTTTATTTTTATATCCCTAGGGGAGCAGAAATATTGCCGACTCCCGCTCAGATTCATAAAACGGTAATAGGTCAAGCACTACTTTTTTAGACCCGAGTTTTTCAGCAACAGCCGTTTCAACTAATAAATAATTACAGTCCTTTCTCAGAATCTCAACGCAGCCCAGCCGGCGGGCCTCACATCTATGCAGGCACGTGTACATACCACAGCACTACCCCTCCCCAGCCTAAGCCTATAATCGGGTGTGGTGCGCGGCGCACGGCAGCATTTGGTACAGGGCACCGCAGTCGACGTAATGAAGATGCTGCAGATCCGGGTTCGACTCCCGGCACCTGAATTGGTGATTGTCGCTTGAAAGTTTTTATCAATTTGAAATGTTGCTGACCCGCTTTTGTAGTATGCTGCACTTCTGATTCATGAAACGGTGATAGGTCAAGTACGTTTTCAGACCTGAGTTTTTCTGAATCAGCAACTTCAACCCGATCCAACCGGTTGAGCCAACTTTGCATCTTTGCTTCAGCACTCAGCGTCGACATCATCTTGATACCCCAGCCCAACCAAAGGGCAAATCGGGTGTGGTGTGCAGTGCACAGCAGTCTTCGTTCAAGTGCGAGCGAGGGATTTACAGCTTTCAACTCGCGACACCTAAATGGACGCCTGAGACATGCATATGGCTTTTTGCAACTGGTCTGCTGGCGGGATGGGAGACGTCCAGACTTCGACTCCACCCTCCTGCTATTCAACGAGCAGCAATTTTGACTACCTAGGTTGAACGAAATGCCCACCCTGTCCCTTGCCGCGATTTGGCGCCCTCCATCCCAATACACTGCACCTCGGCGCTGCGCAAACTATGAAAACAATCGGGTGTGGTGTGCGGTACACAGCAGCATTGTGTATTTGGGACAAACGCAAGTAAATGCGCTGCAGATCCGGGTTCGACTCTCGGCACCCGAATAGACGGAGGTTTAGAAGTTTTTATTTCCCTGGAAGGAACAGAACCATTCTTATTCCAGCTGCCGAATTCATTATGACAACACCTGATTTTCAGGTTTAAATCCAATTCAATTCGATCCGAGTTCAACCAATTGCAACGTTGCATCTTTCACGCAGCGTCAACCTCATCCCGCACTCCTCCTTTAACCCAACCCAAGGTATGCATGATTCATTGTCATGAATCGGGTGGGGTGCGCGGTGCACAGCAGCATTCATCGAGTCGCGAGAGACATACGAAGCTGCGTCTCAGGGTTCGACTCCCGGCCCCCGAATGTGGCAGTGACAAGGTCTTTTATTTTGATAGGCTGGCTTATGGAAGTGAATTCTGGGTTTAGCTATCCACGGCCCTTTTAGTGGGATACGGATTCATCACGGGGGATTCAACCTCTCCCTCCTCCCCCCGTATACCATATGTGCTCTTCGCATCCACCCAACTCCTCTGACGATTCTTCCCACTCCGCAGTCTACTTTCTCCCTACCCTCTCACCGTAATCGGGTGTGGTGCACGGCGCACGGCAGCATTAATTAGATGGGCTTAGACAATGAATATGTTGCAGATCCGGGTTCGACTCCCGGCACCTGAATTGTCAAAGTTTTGTTGTTTTGTCAGGACCCGGGAAGTCCAAGGGCATCGCTGCAATCCCTCCCAGTACCACAATACTATCTTCGATGAACAACCAAGCTGGTCTTGCATTGAGAATTCAATTTCATTCATCCAACTTGAATCAAATAGTCCTCTTTCCTCAACCCAGCCCGGCCCGGCAGACTTCGCGTCTACACTACCGCACTTAACCACTGCACAAGCTAAGCCCATAGTCAGGTGTGGTGTGCGGTGCCCAGCAGTCTTCATTGTGTTTAGAGCAAAAACAAGTAAATGCGCCGCAGATCCGGGTTCGGCTCCCGACACCGGAATACGGGAGAATTATGCCTTTTTATTTCCCTGAGGGAGCACAAATATTGCTGACTTGACGAAACAACTTGGCACTCTAGTAATGGTGGTTCGATTTCAAGGTGCTGTCAACTATCTAGGAGCCACTCCACATTGAACAAACATCTTTATGGGGGACGATAGACATCAGAACACTGTCCGTTGGATAAGCGTCATGTTGCTTTGCGAGATATCGTTGAAACTCACCACTGCGTGCACCGAGATCGGCTTCGTCCCCGTGTGTTTCACATGTATCATAATTGTCTGCTCCACAGTCGGCCGGAGCCGGCGAGCCTGCGGGCGAGACGGACAGGTAACCCGTCCAAGCGCCATAGTGAGACATGCGGAGACAGACATTCGAACACCATCCGTTCACATACTCCTCCAGAAACGCGTCGATGGCGCCGCGAATCGTAGTAAGTCCCGCCGTTGTGTCGCAGAGGCCATTCGTGCTGACGGTGTAGTAGCGCCACTGAACCGCGTCGATCGCGCCCGTGTGTACCCTGCAGTCCTGTGCTTCAGATCGGCTCTTGACGAAAGATGCGATGGAGGTCCCAATGGAGCGGAGGTTGGGTCCAAGCAGAAAGCAGGTGGAAACTGGGGTTCCGGGCTTAGTGCAATCCTGGATGGTATCGCGCTTCTGGAGCGCCGTGGCGTTGGGCTCAAAGTGCTCGAGCGAAACGCTCACATATCGCGTGGCATCCAATTCCCTTGCCGTGACATCCGTACCAAGTACAGATGCGGCGAGCACGAGGAGGGGAGCTGCAGCAGCAAGGAAAAGGGCTTTGAATGCGATCATGGATTTGCCTACAGTCAAATTAAGTGAGTGAAAGAGTTATTGCGAGACGAAGAGATGTACTCGACTATCGCTTGGGGAAGGTTGACGATGTTACCCTACTCGCCGTCGAGTATTTATTTGTATGGAATCTTCTCCTTATAGTAGCCGGCGTGACCACCATTCTCCTGAATCTCGAGGTTTATTCGCTGCATCCGCGGATTCCGCTGTTCACCAATGGTTCACGTCAGGGCCGATTTGCAGTCTGACATGGGCCGACAGGACAGACCCCTGAATATCCTTCGCAATGAGACGTGCCGGACGTGTAATTTTGGGCTTGAGAACCTTGGTTCGAACAGGACAAAACGGGCCCTCAGAGCCGGTAGGGCTAGGTCAGACAAAAACCTAAGATTCCGCCCAAGTTTTGACCCATGAACGGGTGAAGGTTGGACGCAAAAACGACCCCCTTGAACTCGAATTATATCCAAACTGCGATTTTACAAAACGGGCGGGGGGCTGGGCGCTCTGAGCAAAGAGAAATTGACAATCTTGCCTCATGGGTGGGAAATCCTTTACAAGCTTCTGCTACGTGCTATCCGGACAAAAACGACGCCCGAGGGATATTAAGGGGGCCCTGGGCCCTGGGCCGACATCGGTAGACGGAGCCCAAGCCATTCCGTCTGCCTACCGTATCCTGAGGCTTGCCAATCGATGTCGACCGGTCTTGGGCAAATACAGACATTTTCAGGCCACGGCAAGACCCATATGATATAGGGATCACCAGACGGAGTCGAGCATAAGCGGGACATTGGACGAACCGAAAGAAAGACGAGCGGACTGCAACTCAACATCGGTTCCATAAAGCCGCCGAGTTGACTATTGTATCGACCGTTGTCCTCGGCATTCACACGCCACTCACATCCCACCAATCCACTGCTCAATACTATGATAACCCCCTTAAGTTCCTATACTCACTGCTACTCTTCCTCATCTACCTACGCACCCTGTACTGCGCACTTGCGGTCTCCATTGTTAAGATGATTGTACACCGTGGAACTCAGTCGCAGGGGATTTCTGATGTGTCACAGGGCAACTGCAGTGTAACGCGCACCCTTGAGTGCGCGCGACAGTCACCACGGGTTTTAACCCGCGACCTCCCTTGAATGGGTGGAGGTTCACGGATGGAAAACCCACCCACCACGTAGATAGTCAAGTAGCTAACTAGTCACATAGGCCATAAATGGCCCGAGGACTAGTATAAATATATTGATTTCATCATGACAAGTCCGTATGATCCCCATGTGCTCGCCGTAGGAGGCTCACGCGAATCGGAGGCGAACCGCGGCAGCACGGGCCCCGCGCTCTTCGCGCGCCGCCCGCCCAAGCCCAACCCGAAACTCCGCCCGAACCCGAACCCGGCCCCGGGCTTGCTGCGCGCGCGGCCGCGCCCGCGGAGTGTGCCCTGGGCTTGTTGCGGCGGCGCGTGCCCCTGCGCGGAGGTCGAGCGCGCGGCGGGGGCGGTGGTGGGGAGCACGTCGGAGGAGGAGGACGACCCGGCGAGATGGATGTAGTAGCGCGCGGGCCGCCGGAGGGCATGCAGCAGGGCCTTCGCACCGCCGAGTATCTGGTGCCGTGCCAAGTAGCCGGCGAGGGCGAGGAGGAGGAGCAGCCAGGGGAGGATGGCGAGCGAGAGGGAGGTGGCGGGCGAGAGGCCGGGCGGGAGGAACGGGAGCGTCAGCGCGGGCATGTTGAATTGAGAATCAAAGGTATCGCGGGCAAGGGGGAGACGGGTTCATGGGGGAGAGCAAGCTGGCTCCGTGTCCATGCTGCATGCGGAACACGCGAGGTTGCCACGACCCGCCGTGAGAATCTACGAAAACAACCACAAAGTTCGTTTCATGTCCGTGAATTCACTTCATGCTTCGCATCTGTACATGTACACAGCCTATCATCGGGTGTGGTGCGCGGCGCACGGCAGCAGGTCATTCCCGCAATCGCGTCGACTTACGCTGCAAGTCCGGGTTCGACTCCTGGCACCCGAATAAGTGGGGAAACGGTATTTTTATTTCCCTGGGGGAGCAGAAATATTGCCGACTCCCGCTTTGGCAGTATGCTGTATTTAAAACGGTAATAGGTCAAGTACTACGTTTTCAGACCCCAGTTTCTCAGCAACAGCAACTTCAACTAATAAATAATTACAGTCTAATTCTTTCTCAGAATCTCAACTCAGCCAGGCCGGCGGGCTTCATACCTGTACATATACATGTACATCCCACAGCACTACCCCTCCCCGGCCTAAGCCTATAATCGGGTGTGGTGCGCGGCGCACGGCAGCATTTGGTACAGGGCACCGCAGTCGACGTAATGAAGATGCTGCAGATCCGGGTTCGACTCCCGCACCTGAATTGGTGATTGTCGCTTGAAAGTTTTTATCAATTTGAAATGTTGCTGACCCGCTTTTGTAGTATGCTGCACTTCTGATTCATGAAACGGTGATAGGTCAAGTACGTTTTCAGACCCGAGTTTTTCTGAATCAACAACTTCAACCCGATCCAACCGGCTGACCCAACTTTGCATCTTTGCTTCAGCACTCAGCGTCGACATCATCTTGATACCCCTTCCCAACCAAAGGGCAAATCGGGTGTGGTGTGCAGTGCACAGCAGTCTTCGTTCAAGTGCGAGCGAGGGATTATAGCTTTCAACTCGCGACACCTAAATGGACGCCTGAGACATGCATATGGCTTTTTGCAACTGGTCTGCTGGCGGGATGGGAGACGTCCAGACTTCGACTCAACCCTCCTACTATTCACCGAGCAGTAATTTTGACTATCTAAGTTGAACCAAATGCCCACCCTGTCCCTTGCCGCGATTTGGCGCCCTCCATCCCAGTACCACTCCACCCCAGCGCTGCGCAGGCAATGAAAAAAATCGGGTGTGGTGTGTGGTACACAGCAGTCCTCATTGTGTACACAGCAGTCCTCATTGTGTGTTTGGTGCAGATCCGGGTTCGACTCCCGGCACCCGAATGGCTGGAGCTTCAAAAGTTTTTATTTCCCTGGACGGAACGGAACCATTCTTATTCCAGCTGCTGAATTCAACACCCAGAAATAGTTCATTTTCAGGTCTGAATCCAATTCAATTCAATTTGATCCGAGTTCAACCAACTGCGACTTTGCATCTTTCACGCAGCGTCAACTTCATCCCGCACTCCTCCTTCCCAACCCAAGGTATGATTCATTGTCATGAATCGGGTGGGGTGCGCGGTGCACAGTAGCATTCATCGAGTCGCGAGAGACACATGAAGCTGCGTTTCCGGGTTCGACTCCCGGTACCCGAATGGTCGAACAACATTTGTGAGTTTTTATCACAAATGTCAATGCTGACCCGCTTTTTTAGTGTGCTGTACTTCAGAGTCATAAAACGGTAATAGGTCGAGGACGTTTTCAGACCCGAGTTTTTCAGCAGCTGCAACCCGATCCAACCATAGTTGAACTGGCAGCCTTCCCACCTCTCATGCCGCGTCGGCTTCATCTCACACCACATCCCGCCTCAGGACTATCAGGTGTGGTGGGCGGTGCACAGCAGTCTTCGTTGAGACACGGGCGAGGGATTTACAGCTGCGCCTCTGAATCCGGGTTCGACGTCGACTCCCAACGCCTGAATGAGATTGCCGTCGTTGACATATCTCTTTTTTACATGTATGTATTTGGCTAATAAGCACCCCGATTCAATCCTCTCAGTCTTTAATTGCGATTCAATTCAACCACCCAACTCGCACCGATAGGTACTCCTCCCTTCTCAAAATCTCAACCCAGCCGCGGGCTTCACCTCTCTACCAGTGGCCCCACGCCACCACTGTCCATTCATCGGGTGCGGTGCGCGGCGCACGCAGCAGTTCATTTACAAGGTTCTAGCGTCTGTGCTGCAAGTCCGGGTTCGACTCCCGGCACCCGAATACGTGGGAAATCATATTTTATTTCCCTGGGGGAGCAGGAATGTTGCCGACTCCCGCTTTCGCTAGGTTCGGAGCAAGCCTGTCGCCGCTCCGGCCCGGCGAGCCGGCCCTTCGCTTGAAGGGGCTTGCTTCAAACTGCGCCAAATACAAGGCTTGCGAATCTGTTCCTAGCCACCTCAATCTCAACCTAAATCCTTAGGAGTAAGGTATATCCTCAAGCTAGGACTATTAGGCATCTTAGGACGAATTTCTCCAATATCTGAAATCTCTAAGTGCTCTCCGACTTGTGCACTGATGCCGTCTTCAGTAATTTTTGGAAATTGTGGGCTGGCGGTCTAGCTACACCCCAGACGCATAGTGTTTCCGTGGCCAAGATGTTCTAGTTGTTACTGAGAGTGCCTGTCAATATTTCTGAATTCTCCTTGCACGTCGTTGTGGAGAGGTGGGCGGGGCGAGAGGATGAGTTGGGGATGTCACATATGTCACACATCTTTGACGCACCTTGTCCTCGACCACAACTCGGTGTGAGGATTTCTCTGGCATGTATATGGTGTCTTATACCTATTTAACGCGTTTTGGCACGAAGAAAACACGCAGCTGAGCCATCTGGATAAATCGAAATTGAATAGCCTCCTTGGGACAATAATCACCTGGCTTGAGGAGATTCTAGGGCTCCAGTGTTGACTTAAACACTGTTATAGGAGCAGGTATGTCTTAGGGGCAGTATTGAAACCTCTAGATATTGGTGTCTTGTCCAAATTCCAGCCATGAATTCCAATTTGAACTTAGTCTCTCGTAGACAGACACTACAAACGGTTGAACCTTGTACCTCGGTAGTTTGTAGTCTGTTGATCACCTTGATCAGTTGATTGCTCGCCGCCCTTATCACCGATCACTAAATTTCTCAGCCACTGAACACGGTTTAGGAACGCGTTTTTCAGTCATTTGAGGTTGCATTCGAGTTTATTGGGTCGAAAACTTCAAGTTCTTCCGCAAAGTCGTGGTGGTAGAGTCAAAGAGCATCGATGCCGGATTTTGATGGCCCGGCACACGGGAAAGGCCGTGGACGCCGTTTACAAGATTGAGACGCAATGGAATAATCCTGAACAAACAGTTTCCTGAGGAAATGGATCAAAATATATTCTGCCTCTTCAATTCTGCGGGGAGAAGTCTGTGTGCGTTGGATATTTCTTAGAGTAGATTTAAACTCCGACGATTAGTAATAAGGTCGGCGACCAATCACTGGTGGCGCGGTAAACTACAGACTAATTTGAACTGGCCAAGTGCTCTGCCTATATTACACACCTTTTCACGGCTACTGGATTCCAACTACTGGGTTTCAAATACACCTTTATTCCCAAGAGTCGTTTAGCACTCGAAGTGTATTTTTTGGCCCCACGCCTATGGTGCAGCGAATATTTCTTCGCGAAGTGTGATGCAGAAACGGTAGTCACACTCCGTGACAATGTATGTGATTTGGACCAGTTTCCGAAATCAATGTTCGATAGCTTCACAACCAAGAAATATATTGCTTGGGTCTGACGTGAGTCATGGAGAGATATGCTGAAGGAAGCTTCAAATGAAAGGACCTTTTGAATCTGATGTGAAATAAATATATTTGAAGCACCTCGAAAAAACAGTGTTTACACCACTTTTGAGGGACCTCTAACTCGATGAATACCCACTCAATCCCTTCAAGGTTTGAGGGTGAATTGTAGCCATATTGATCACCTAAAGGGTTCACTAGCTGACCCCATACCTGCGGGCTCGCGTTGAGGTGCTAGAGGGTGATCGGCAACCCCCACGATTTCGGCAGTCTGAAGCAAGCTCCTTCTGATGAAAGCCATGTTTGGTGTGTTTGTGTTTGGTGTGATGTTTGGTCTATTTGTTCGGTCCGGCATCGCGCGACATCGTCAGAACGGGGCTTGGAACGAACCTACGCTTTCACATCGGATTTCTTTTGTTTGGATTTTAATTGTATCAAAAATTCCGAATCGAACACGAATTGATCGAAATAGTACAGTAGCTTACCTTAACATAGAGCCGGGAGACAATAATTAGTTGGCAACCTTTCATTGGCTGCCGCACATGATCTCGACAGCATGACCTCTGTTAATAGATTACCAGCGGGAGGGTAACAGGGATGAAGGAAGCATCTGCTGGGTGTGACATGCCGAGGTTTTGCTGCGGATGTGCTGAACGCGCCGTCACCGCTTGCTCGTGGGACAGGCCCAGATGGACAGGTTCATGTTGGATATTGAACGGCTCGAGATGCTGCAGAAAGGATGAGGCTTAGGAGACGAGTGGGTGGCAAGACGAAAGCCGCGGCTGCCGACCCGATCTTAACTGATGACAGATCCACAAGTTACTGTATCATTTCGACCAAATGTTCAGGTGACAGGTGACGGGGGGTCGTGAACTGAACAAATTTGACCTTGGTGACAGTGACATCCCGATTTTAAGGCTCAAAATGAGTGAAAAATGTAAAAAAAATTGAGTCCGGCAAATGCCGGACTTCGTGATTACTGAGAAATGAACACTGAGTCCAGAGAACATTTGTGGTGACAGCCTGTGAACATTTGGTCAAAATGATACAGTAATGCCGTCAACTCGTTCTTCCAAGAATAGCCGCAACAATGTCGCGCGTGGGGCATCCCTGACAGTTTCCGGATGCCAGCTCCTGATCACCCATGACCCAGCCTTCTTTCCTCCCACCATGTCTCTTGAAGCTGCCTTACATCTAGCGCTCGGGACGACTCCTGTTCCTGGGCTCTCTGCTGCATTCACGTTGCTCAGATTCATTGTGTCTTCAATTCAGACACTCCAGGCCAGCAAGAAACAACTCGAGGGGCTGGCCAAGGCTGCTGGCCGGCTGCTGGCTACGTTGAACTCCGAGTTCAAGGGATCAAGGCTGATTGTTGGGAAGTGCAAAGAGCAGCTCACAGATTTGCAGACGTAGGAAGGTTATCTCACGAATTTTGAATCTGGCTGAGGTTCTACAATAGCCTACTCGAAGACATTTACCAGTTCATTGACAAGGAGCAAGCCAGGGGTTTTTTCAAGTCCCTCTTGAAGATGGATTCTCGGGTTGCCAGCATAGAGCTATTCTATCGTCGCATTGGAATCATTGTCAATGCCTTTCAGGTGAGCATCATTTCTGCTGCTGCTACCGTAGACATGGGCAACTCTGACTGGCCTCATTTTCAACAGATATCAGGACTGATAAGTATTCAAACTATGATGGGCAAGAACGAGAAGGCACAGAATGAGGACATAAAGGTCTTGAACACTCAATTGAAAAGCCTTGGGCAGAGTCAGGTGCAGCTGCGAAAAACACTTGGTTCGTGAGCTCTGTTGTCCTTGTCAAGTCAAATTGATTATCTACCCCTCAGAGATTAACCAAGACAATATGATTGCCATGATGGTTTGTATTCAAAGGCGGCTGGATGGAGAGCACCTCAACGATCCTGAACGAAAATTCTATTCACATACACTCCAATATCTGACTTCAACGAGTGGCCGGCAGTTGAAGTTAGAAGACTGGATGATTGCCTCTTTTGAGGTTGATTATGGCCCAGAAATCGGGGCCGGGGGATTGTGAGCTCTGATTGCTTGAATATCCCACTGTTCTCACAATTACACAGCGGCATGGTCTATCGGGGGACTTGGAATCGAACAGATGTCGCCATCAAAGTACTGCAGAATGTAGCAGGTGTTACTCCAAGTCTCGTAGTGAGTATAGTACAAGCACATTACAGTGTTGGTCTGACAGGTTGGCTAATGTGCAGCTCCTACGGCAAGAAATTGATGTTGGTGCCCAATCTAAACTGCATGTCAGGTCATACTGACTTTGTTTCCCAGATCTGGCTCACTCTGCGTCACCCGAATGTTCTTCAGTTCCTGGGTGCCAATACTTTGGACAACACACCATTCCTCGTGATGCCATACATCAGAACTAATGCTAGACAATTTCTGCAGGAACGTCCAGGATATAATCCAGTCTATATCGTGAGTGCAACATTTAATCACTCAAAAATTATACCTTCATGACATGACTAGCTCCGGGACATATCTCGAGGCATGCAATACCTGCATTCACGGAAGATTTGCCATGGTGATATAAAGGGGGTCAGTAAAGCATCCTTTGACATTGTTCTCTAATATCTGGCAATTCAGATAAATATCCTTGTTGAAGAATCTGGCAGGTCACTTTTGTGTGATTTTGGGCTTTCTCGAGTCAAGGCCGATATCACTGGTCGAACAGCTCAAATAACAAATAACATGGTAGGCAGCCGCAATTGGATGGCTCCTGAGCTCTTGGCTGGCTCACTGCCTAAAATCCCATCGGATATCTATGCATTTGGAATGACTTTATATGAGGTAAAGATCTTGTTCTCCCTCACCCCATATTCTGTGTTGAAAGTTCAATACCCAGCTATATACTGGCAACAATCCTCTGAGCGGAATTGCACACACAGATTTCATTGAGCTGGTATTTCGGCTGGAAATTAGACCAGAGCGCCCAGACCATAATGATGTCCCCACACTCAGTGATCCTCTCTGGACCTTGGCAGAACAATGTTGGCTTCAGGACCCAAAGGCACGGCCATCCGCAGGGCAGGTCCATGATCTGATTGTGGATGTGATATCACAACTTGTGGAGAATGTACCCGAACAGTCTGCATCTGAGAATGGGACAGAGACTGGGAGGAATGATGATACAATCAAACAAGAGCCCAAGTTGTTCTCAAATCCAGAGCTTGCGAAGTTGAACCACAATTTGCTGGAAAACAGATTAATCCTGGGGGACAGCCATCCCAAGAGCCTCAAGACCATGACTGAGTTGGTCGGTGCTTACACTCAATGCGGGCAATTGAAGCGGGCAGAAGAACTTGGGGTGGCAGTGTTCAAGAAGCAAAAGGAAGTCTTGGGAGAAGATCACCCTCTCACCCTGTGGACCATGAGTCAATTGGCCATCACTTACAACCGCTTGAAGAAGTTCAAGGAGGCAGAAGAACTCGGGGTAGCTGCAATGAAGAAGTACAAGCTTGTTTGGGGAGAGGATCACTCTAAGACACTGACAACCATTGGGATCTTGGTCAGAACACACAATAACTTGAAACAATTCAAGGAGGCAGCGGAGCTTGGGGTGGTGCTTGTCGAGAAGTTAAAACAAATCTTGGGGGTGGACCATCCTGACACTCTGCTGGCTATCAGCAATCTGGCCGAGAATTACAGTGAATTAGGGCAATTGAATCAAGCGGAAGAATTTAGTATTCTGGTGATGAAACGGCGCACACAACTACTGGGGGATGACCACCCTCACACATTGGTAGCCATGAGCCAATTGGCGAATATCTACAACCTATTAGGAAAATTGAAAGAAGCAAAGAGGCTTGGGGTGTTGGCGATGAAGAAGCAAACAAAAGTCCTTGGGGAGGGCCATGCTACGACCCTGTTGACCATATCTCACTTGGTCAACACTTACAACCGCTTGGGGCGATTGAAAAAAGCAGCAGAGCTTGGCACTTTGGTCATGGAGAAACAGAAGGAAGTCCTGGGCAAAGACCATCCTGAAACTGTGTGGATTATGACAGAATTGGTTTCCGTGTACCAGAAGTTGGGCAGGGCTACCGAAGTGCAGGTGCTATCCAAGGCTATTGATCAGATCCTCAATAAGGTTTGAGATGACCCTAAATTCCATTGTTGATCTCATAAATGTGGAATATCATGGTGCCGAGAATGACATGTAAATGTAGTCTTGCATGAATAATGGAAATGAATATTGTCTATGAACTCGTACAATTTGTGACTTTCAACGACATCTAATGTGTATCCCCCTACAGAAAAACAAATCATCAACAAGCATCCTCATCTGAGATGAGGGGGCATTGATGTGTGTTAGTTCTTGTTTGCATGTGAGGCACCCCGTTTGGCCTTTAGTTCTACTGACTTGTCCTTGTGCCAGAGCTTGTTGGGAAGACCAGAACTCTGATTGTATAACCTATGCACATCAGAAGGACACGCTAGAAGATTGACCAAGGGAAGCACATGGACCGAATCCATCCACTATGACCGACCTGTCCGAACCTCCTTTTGTTTAATCAACCTTCTATCTATATCAGGCTTTTATCACTGTCCCAACATCTGGGATGACAAGAGACTTGGGGCATGGTTCAGCAGGTATTGAATTCGAGGCATAAATTGAGTGGCAGAACGGCTTGTGAACGGGAATAACGGCTGGATCTGTAGTGTGAAATTTGTGACCGATAGCAAAATGGTGTCCAAGGTAGTTGCGAGTCAGGATCTGGCATGGCCATAAACGGCCATGAAAATACACAGTCTGAAGGAATTCTGGCGCAAATCTAAGTAGCTGGGAGTCAAAAGGGATGTTTCGGCTCAACTTGAAGTGGTTTCCTCGAGTCCCAAAATTATGGAGGCGAAATGGTGCTCCAAGGTAGTGGCAAGTCCAGGTCCGGCATTGCCATCAAGAGTCGTGAGAATATGTAGTCTGAAGGGATTCTGGCACAAATTTGGCTATCTGGAGAGTTAGATGAACTATCTTGGCTGCATCTCAAGTCAGAAGTCGCAAAAGATCCTGTGTTTGAAAGGGCTCTGGTGCAATTCTGATCATTGGGAGAGGCTGATAGAATACATGACTGTTCTGAGGCCTTCTCCGCAGATTCCAAAACTGCAGTGGCAAAATGGTGCCCCAGGAAAATTACTTAGTCAGGATCTCCGAGTCGCATGCGGGACCTGAATTGGGACCAACTGGAGGCCAGGAAAATTGGCTGGGTATGCAAAAGGCCTTTGTAGAGTTACTGCCTCCCTCTACTCAAGTGCAAGAGGGTGCAGTGACTGCTCTGTTATCCACACCACTTGCACTTTGTAACCGCGCACAAAAGACCACAAACACCCTGAACATATATCTTTACATCACCGGCGAGTTGAATCTCAAAGCTTATTCACCTTTCACTGTACAACTGCCGCCTGACTGGCACCAAACAGTGTGTCTCATCCTTCTTCGCGAAGACCCTACGAAGCCCTTATGTTTATTGATGTCCAGACCCATGAGAGTGTCGGGATGCAATGTCAACTCCATGACCCTTGACCTCTACAGGTTCCGTATTTTCATGGACTGCACATGGTCCACATAAAAGATTGCGGCAAGCGGGGGACTCCTCCCTGATTCCCGTCAGGTCTCATCAGCAGGCCAGGTAAACCACAGATAAGCGAAATTCTGAAACATGATAAAACTAAGAGGCCAAGGGTATAATAACTTGTGGCCAGCGGCAGAAAGCCCTAAAATCTGTTCAATTCGTAGATATACAAACAATTTTCTTGGCCCTAAGTAGTACCACACTATAGACACCTCCTATGGTCATTGTTGCAAGGTGGTGCTTTTTTCTGTGGGTTGGCCACGAGGGTGGGTAAAAATAACAGAGAAAACCAGCTGTGTTTTCTTTTCTTTTTTCGCTGCTGCACTAGGGTGTGAAAAAAATAGATAATTAACAAGAGCGCGGCGGGGTGCTTTGCACCCCACCACTTCGGTTGAATATCGGAGGATGCTGGAGGATTGATGCCGGAGTTTAAAATGGCTTCAGACAGACAGACACATGTAATTTTAATAAAGGGGTGATACCTGAGTGTTTTTTGTTTGCAGAACCCATGCAGTGAATATTTCTACAGATCAAAGGCTGTGAATATTTTTATCCTAGATGGACCAGTGTGATTCTTTTTGTGGTCCAGCCAAGTGGTGAATTTCTTTGCAAAAAGTTCCCATAATTATGGCCCAGTATTACCCCCAAACATCAGATATCATACATAAAACGATAATAGGTCAAGTACGTTTTCAGACCCGAGTTTGTCAGCAACAGCAACTTCGACCCGATCCAACCATGGCCAGTTGAATGATCCCCGAGGTAGATCGCACTTTAGGATATATATATATATATATTGGGAACAGCCTATTCTTACGCAGACCTATCAGAGCGCGATCCCAGTGCATTGGGCTCGAATCTTGCCTGTTGTCTTCTTGTGGACTCCAAGTCTCCTCTGGATGATGTAGCGATTGTACACGACCAGAACATCTCAACGCCGACAAAGACTTCCTCTTACAATACCTACCTTTCCACCAGACGACTGAATCGCTACTTCCAGCCGGTGAGATCGGGTGGAGGCCTGGATTTCCTTGCTAACACTGCAGTGTTAATTTCACGTAAATCCGGCGAAGGTGAATGGGTTTTAAACTGGCACTCGCCTCAGTTTCGCAGCAGGTTTGAGAGGACTTAAAGTGCAATCAAGAACGAGAATCAATCAGAATTGATTTGCACCGAGCGAAAAAATGTCCCACAGCAACGTCAAGGATGTTACATAGCTGATAGCAGGCCCAGGATATACGCGCCCAACTGGTGCGTATTGTCCCGGTTTCTATTCGAGCGATATCCACTAGCAGCCCGCTGCTAAACTTTGGATGAGATGCAGATTATTCTTGCAAAAAGACCCCACCCTCAATTTCTCCCGCACGTTTTGGGGCAACGAACTTCTCCGCGCGCACCCAGAAGTCGTCTGAATCACCGCGTTGTACGCCAATCCTCCACTTATCCATGTACGCGGTCTCTATCGCCATCGACGCGCGGATAAACAATAGTTAGGTTTTCCGCAAAGCGAATCGCGGTGTACCTGTTAAGGGCTCGATCTAGCGGAGGGTGGCTCATCGGCTACTCCGAAAACTGTTTTGAAACCGAGACCTACCAGGTATGAACTCGATGACATGCTCACAGAAGACGAGGACCAGTGTCCGAATGCGCGATGGTGACAAGCTCAAAGATTTCAAGAGGATTGAACGGTGGGGTGTCCATGGTGGTTTGGGTGGAAGATTGGCTGGCACAGCATTTCCGAATTCTGTCGGTATTCGGCACGTCGACGGAGCTGTCGGCCGAACTTCCTCTTACCATCATCTCAGACCGTCTTGAAGGGCAGTCAACCTTACCTTTTAATTTTATCGGCCTATTCTGCGACTCCCATCGCGACCGCCCACCCTGGCTGCAGGCTGCAAACCCACCGTCGTCTATGCCCTCGCTAACCTCTGGAGTCTGGACGTATAATTTCCTTGGCTGTTTCTTTGTCTTTTTTTTCTCGCCGGCGTCTGAGTAATATACAGCCAATATTGCAATCCTCTTCAGTCACACAGGCATCGCTCTCGCATAAAATCCTCTTCCTTCCGGCAGAAGTTCGCCGATGCTGTCAAGATCATGATGCTGTGCACGGTCTCGCCCGAGATGCTGTTGATCACTCTTTGTCCTGCTCTCATGGCGCACACCCCAGGAATCTACCATCGTCCGCCTCATTCACTGTCTGGTCGTCTCCTCCTGCTTACCATTCCCACAGGTCTAGCGTTGGCGCTATCCTTCCTCTACATAATCTCCGGGTCAATACTTAACCTCTGTCTTGTATGGATTCGGTGAGGCCCATTCCTGAACTGCCCTCATCCGCCAGAATTTCATCCCACCTCATAGGTACATTTGATAGCTACATCACCGTCCTCGCGCTACTCACCTTTGTGGTGCTTTGGCGACTGTAACCATCTCTGCTTTGGCGGCGTCAATCTAGACCTGACCTTGAGAACGTGGATAGAGTCCCATACACCACCCGGGTGGACGTCGCCAACCCTCTATCGCGTGCCGGGCGACATTTCGTTTTCATTAGTTCTTTCATGATAATCTGGTTGCTCCCAGGTACCGCACCGCACTCCTTCGCGATCGTCTTGCGATGTTAAACCGTCCCAGCCATCCTATCCTTTGCCGCCATTTTTGAGGGCGACCCTACCAAACAAACTCCAGTGGTAGCGGACTGCGTCCCTGACCGATTTATGAAGCTCCGATGCGTCCCAGCCGGGATGGACGTCCTCCTCGCATTCGCTATCTTCGGTATTTGTGCGTACTTTTTTCGCATCCATCCTACACATATATGCTAATTGTGAACCATACAATCATATATCTGGTTTCAGTGGTCCGCGCCTCCTGGACCATATTCCATCGCGCCATCTCCATCCACGGCGAAGCCAACATGGCGCTCCCCGCCGACACTCCCCACCCGGCGAATCTTTACCCGCTGAAATTTTACCCTCCGGGCAGCGAGGTTCCGGTGTGGATGCTGGCCCATATGGCGGACGTAGAACAGGATGAGGAAGCGGGTGCGGAACGCGCGGTCGGGCTGGTGTGATTGGGTTGTGTCTCGTTCACTGGTGTTGCACATGACATATGATTCAGATGAGCCTCAATGTTTCATCACCTCCAGATCTTTTGGTTTCTTCTGTAGCCTGTCCGTGTCTCTCAGAATAGATCTCGCGAAACTCTTCTCAACGACATGGATCCCAGCCAGCCTATGTTCACTTCGTTCGCGCATCTATGCATCTTCGACGACATCCGATTCGTTTTCCCCAGTTACCGCACAGACGCTGGTTCAAGTCGTGACCAAATTCTGGTAAGTCGCCATTCTCATTAAAACTTTTTGTCAATATATGAAGTTTTCGTTGTTGAGATCTAATGCGGCGTAAGCAAAATAATTCCAGTCTCTCTGAGTTAAAGGGCATCTACAGTGATGTTTCAAAATTCACCCCAGCAAATACTCATTAATGGCAGGGCCGAACTTTACTTTTCCCTCGCGTGGCAAAAGTAACCAGGTAACTTATGCGATTCAGAACACCGTCCATAAGCGTTACAATAGAGGCTGCCTTGTGACTCAGGACTCATTACTGGACATTACATTCATCCCACCCCTGTGTGCGCAAAACTACCTCGGCTTGTGGTCCTAAGTTCAACCATGCACGGCTATGTAGCGGATGTGTTACCATCGTGGGATTGGTAGGTAAGCACAATGCAGAATCGGGGATTGCACCCCCACGGTGTAGCAGGGAAAGGGGCCATGGTGAGGGACATGGCGGATACGGACAAAGAGTGGAATGACAGCTGTCTATTACCTTACATGCGGATATGTATGTAATATCACCACAACGGGGCGCGTCTTTGGATTTCGAAAAAATTACAAAACACTGAACTTTAGTCCGTTATTTTAATTCGCCGTATAATTTAGGCTGTTGGCTCCTCCTGGAGTACATCCGCATTCGCACCCCCGACTATCTGGTGCCGCGCAAGATAGCCGCCGAGGGCGAGGAAGAGGAGGAGCCAGGGGAGGAGGGGGAACGAGAGGGAGGCGGCGGGCGAGAGGCCGGACGGGAGGAACGGGAGCGTCAGCGCGGGCATGTTGAATCTCGAATCAAAGGTATCGCGGGGAAGGGGGAGACGGGTTCATGGGGGAGAGCAAGCTGGCTGGCTACTTAGCTCCGTGTCCATGCTGCATGCGGAACACGCGAGGTTGCCACGACGCGCCGTGAGAATGTACGACAACATGCACAAAGTTCGTTTCATGTTCGTGAATTCACTTCAGGCTTCACATCTGTACATGTACACAGCCTATCATCGGGTGTGGTGCGCGGCGCACGGCATTTCATACTGTCGATGTACCTCTCTAGCAGATAATGCTGCAACTCCGGGTTCGACTCCCGGCACCCGAATGCCAAGAGGCGCTTCAGAATTTTTATCAGAATTTTGCTGACTCCCGCTTTCGCAGTATGCTGTACTTCAGATTCATAAAACGGTAATAGATCAAGTACATACGTTCCCAGACCCGAGTTTTTCAGCGACTTCAACCCGATCCAACCACAGTTGAACCAGCCTTAAGCTTCTCACCTCTGATGCCGCGTCGGCTTCATCTCACACCACATCCCGCCTCAGGAGTATCAGGTGTACACCTGGTGGGCGGTGCCCAGCAGTCTTCGTTGAGACACGAGCGAGAATTAAATGCTACAGTACAGCACTACCCCTCCCCGGCCTAAGCCTATAATCGGGTGTGGCACGGCAGCAGTTCATTCCTGATAGCGTCTATAAGTTACGCTGCAAGTCCGAGTTCGACTCCCGGCACCCGAATGCGTGGGTCATCTGTATTTTTATCCCCC
The DNA here is from genome assembly GCA_029378375.1 of Mycena olivaceomarginata. Classification (NCBI taxonomy): domain Eukaryota; kingdom Fungi; phylum Basidiomycota; class Agaricomycetes; order Agaricales; family Mycenaceae; genus Mycena; species Mycena olivaceomarginata. The sequence goes on along the minus strand of JARKIC010001316.1, from coordinate 42,421 downwards.
GGGGGAGCAGAAATATTGCTGACTCCCGCTCAGATTCATAAAACGGTAATAAGTAACACCTTCAATGTCGTCGTCCAAGACTTGGACCCGGGCTGCCAATGTGCCAACAGGATCAACTTTACCCCGGGCGCGTTCTTTCAGCTTGACTTGTGACTGACGGAGTCATCATCCGACGCTGCCTTAATCAGCCGCCCTCAACTCTGGATAGATTCGTCATAACTGTGGCTGTAAGTCTGTACTCATCCCGTCTCTGTTTCCCAGTGGATGGGCCGAAACCCTATCTCGAAAATTGATTGAGAATGTTGCCTGGCATCGTTTAATACAGTGTCTGCTTGCGGAGAACCGAATACTCTTCACATACTTTCTAAGGCTGTGAGCTGTATGGGACCTGTGGCAAGTTTATTATCGTCCACGCAAACCTCAATTACCCTCTGGCCGAACAGTCACGACAGTCAACATCCCTCTATTGTGGAGCTGATAGAACACCCCCTCTAGATATCGAATCCCGCGCTGTAGAGCCGGTGTATAGTCGTAGCGGGACACAATTCGGACAACAACATCGCGCAAGGCCGAGCGGTCCTCCCCGAGATTCTCGAGCGCTGTAGATTGCATGAAATGGAATAGCTGATCCGGGTTCCAAATGTTGAGATTGAGAACGAGATGTTCGATGGTGTGCGGCGCCGTGTCCAAGGTGCGCATCGCATCATTGAGCGGATTGTGCCGCCCTTGGCCTTCGAGCTCCTCGATTTCATCCCAGTCCAGGCTGACTGTGATTTTCAGCGTCCGAAGGCCCTGCATCTTCTCGAGGATTGGGTTTTCATCGAAAGCTATGCAGCGTGCATTCATGTTAATTTGGCGGCAGCATCCGGAAAATCAACACGCACAGAAAATGCTCCCGAAGGAAAGGTGACAGGTCTCGACGCAAACAGCACCGTCTACAAGCTCCTGGACGACATCTAGCGTGTTTTCTTCGACCATGGTATGCAGATGTCGCAGCCAGTTGAGGTCAACGGCGCGAATCGCCCAATGAAAAAGCGCCGGAGCGTAACTATCGAGATGGAGGGAGGTGAGACGCAACTCTGCGGAGGCGCTGTTCGGAGCATCGCGCAGGGAGTTCTCGGCGAACACGTTCAAGAAAGATGCAGATTCGAGACTGGTGGGAAGGCATCGAAGCAAAGAGAAAAGCCTCGCGTTCGTCTGAAAGCGAATCTCTTTGATTTCGATGGATGAGAGCGAAGATCGGGTGATAAGGGTGTAAATCGCTTGTTCGCAGTTCGAGTGGAGGTAGTCCCAATTGTATACGCGGACTTGCAAGCTCTCCAGTTCGGTAAATATGGAGAGAACTGCGGGAAAAATGTCTGACCGCATCCACACAGACGGCTCATAGAAGCCAGGTTGAACGAGGTGCAGCGTGCGGACGTACAGCGCTAGATGCGGAGATGCTGAGAGAACATCTGCAAGACGTTGCAAAGCGACAATGCTGTCACGTCCCGAAAACGGAATCGTGAGGTCGGAGAAAATCAGCTTTTGGCTCGCCGGTCGAAACGAGCGAGCCACGAGCGCGCACGACTTCAGGGTTTCCTTGTCCGCTGAGTCGGTCTTTCCAAGGATGAGTTCGATTAGTTCCTGTGGACATACACGAGACGCGCCGGAGCGGTTAGGGCGTGCCATACGGGTGCAGCTGCTGAATTCTGGGTCAGCTTTGGGCCAGCTGGGCTTCGAGTGTTGTCTAAAGAGATGGACACACTGAAAAGCACGAATGATCAAGCCAGATGTATCACTCTCAGCGAAGCTCTGCGACGACGCGAAGGGTGGTGATGGTGTGAATCAAGCCTCGTTACTGCTTGTTCTTGTTTTCTCTCGCCGGCTCTCGGATGCCGACGAGTCATCTTCCAAATTTACGAGATCTGGTTTTCTCGCGCCTGTCTTCTTCCCACCAACACCGCTGTCAGAGGCTGGTGCACACGGCTTTCTCTTGCTCTTCCCAGTGATCATGCCTCACTCATCCGAATTCCGTAGCAAGCCTAGCTTCTTCGCTGTGCTGTGCAAATTCCTGCGCTCACACGGACGCTACTGGTGGGTACCGTCGAATCTCTCAATCTCCTTCGTCCTTGTGTTTCGCTCAATCTATGGCCTGCGGCAACTTCCTGCAGCACAACTTCTTCCTCCACCTGCTTCTTTTGCCCGTGACTCGAGCGCATATTCCCTGATGCACCAGAGAGTACTCAGCGTGGACAGCATCTATTTGGAGATTTCTGATAATAGTACGCCCCATATATCCGCTAGATCACAGCGCTGGCCTGTCATTCTTGTGTCATGTCAAGCGTCCGGTTCACAATTGAAAAGGGCAGGGAAACCGACCCAGCAATCCTTCCCATCCAAGAGTTATGGGACAACATCATCGACCAGCTCCACAGATCCCAAGAAGATCTTCAATCATGCAGTCTTGTTTGTCGTGCGTTGGCGGCCCGCGCGCAATCTCATGCATTTAGCTACATTCACATCGAGAGTCGTGTTCACAGCAATCGATTCACGCGCCTTCTGAAAACCTCCACCCACCTCATTCCCTACATCCATCACCTCCACTTCAAAAACTGTGGAGGGCTCTCGATATCCCCACTTGACCTCATACCGTGGTCGAATTTGGACACTCTAACGCTTCACCGCCACTCCTCGCGTATTCCATTCTACCGCCACGTCCTTGAAGAACTGCAAACCTTAGTAGCGCTTCCTTCCATGCGGCACCTCAAGTTTCGTGGCCGTTCGTGGCACTCCATGGAGCTATTCGATATATTCGCCCACTGCACCGCGGCACTGGATGACATCGATTTCGGTGACTGCTTCCTCCATTCCCTGCCCGCTTCCGTCCCCGCGGATTTACCTGCACCCCACATTCAAAGGCTCAAAGTACGCCGTCTCGCACTCGATCAATCTGTTGTTGGGGAGGCAATACGGGACTCGGCATGTCCGCTGGATGTTTCGGGCCTAACCTACGTGCAGAGTCATTCGTCTACGATGTCCCCTTCAAATTGGGCTCTTGTTCTGCGATCCCGAAACACGATTGAGACATTGGATTTCTCGCGGATTGGTGAGTTCCATCTACTCTGAATGGTCACTAGCTGACTAGAAGGCACGCAGAAACTGCCGATGAGCACTGGGGAGACCTCGTTTCCATAGACCTCAGCCTCTTCCCCGCCCTCTGCTGCATCATGCTCGGCGAATTCTTCGCAACCGACCCAGGGATACCTGTTCACCCCCACGCCGAAATTCTGCTGCGCCTTCCGTTGGACAACCACGTGATGACAATATGCTTCAAGCTGTCTGGCAGTCTATGGACCCTCAGGAGCGAAGACCCTGATCACATAGAGGTCGACGGCGTGGCACGGGACCTACATGCCTTCGAGACCATGCTGAACCGACCGGAAATGTCCTCCCTCGCGAGGGTAGAGGTTGACGTCGATTCGACGAACATCGCAGATTTTGTCCGAAGATCGATGCCGACGTTGCATGCGCGGGGGATTATTTCAATTTATTGTGAGTAGTTGTGGGTGAGCGCGCGCCGTCTATACTCGCTCCTGCGAGTATTTCTTGGTCAATCCGAGCCAGTCATAGCCGATGTTGTCGATAACGAACAGTCCGCGAGGAGTGACCATGCCCATAAGCAAATGGTGATCAATTGGCATTTTGTTCACGGAAGTGGTCGCGGAACGGATTGAAGTTGGTAGAGAAGCACACGTTCTCGCTAATGATCTCCGACGCCGTCTGGGTTTGTGGGTGAGAAATGGGAGATATCAAAGCCCAGTTCGTCTCACTTGAGGATTGAACCCGAAATACGCCAGCTATCCGTACCACCGGAACCCGATTCTTGCGGAATTGTTAGCACAATGCGTGGCTCGAAAGCGCCTCGATATTTCCGTCAGCCCTACAATCGAGGTCGCCATACTCCTGTACAATGGCAAGCAAAGAAAACGCGCGGGTCCCACAGAAGGCTGAGCCCCGGACGCGACATTAGAAGTGAAAAGAAAAAAAAGCCATGGCGGAGCGCTGCTAGGAGGTCACAGATATGAATGCGCACGACTTGCCGCTCGCAGGTGTCGTCCTCTCCCTTTCCTCCCATCCAATCGCAAAAAGAGCAGCAGAAATGAGACGAAGAATAATACGTATCCATCGACGACGCCAAGTTAAACGACGTACCTATCATTTCTTTCTCTCCCTGTCTGCCGCTCGTTCTCCGCTCGTTTTCCGCGTCTCACACCGCCTCCTCGTCCTTCAGAGTCATAACGATGCACGTTGCCAATCAAGAGGTGAGCCTTCGTATAGATGTCTCACTCGTCACAGCTTGCGTCCAGGTTGTAACGGGTACGCCTTCGCGTCTATTTTCTTTTTCAACCACATCACCCCGATATGGCAATTACCTCATTCCCTCGTCCCTCCCTGTCCTCGCTCTTACTTTACGCCGTCTACTCTATTACCTATTCATTCCTGACATCCTTGACGTCGCACTCGTGCCTCGATTGATTACTCACCCCATTCATTTACTTACTCATCCGATCCATCTCCATTTTCCCTCCTATCCCGTAGTTACTTATAAACGCAGCATGTACGTCGAATACTTCAGTCAATCGACTACTTACACCAGTTACTTTTGTCCGAATCTCTATCTCTCGTGTGCCGGGATCTAGCCGACTGCTCCCCGTCACATATTTTTTAACTCTTGATACCTCGTCACTGTCTCGCTGGTCCCCTCTGGTCTGATCAACCCGTCCACACCGCTTTACTTTCGACGCCAACACCGACTGAGTGATGTCTGCTACTGCTGCTGATATCCCGACCCGTCCAACTCGCTCGGCGACCCGCGCTGGTCACTTCGAGGCGCCGCCCCGCGTGTTTGGACCCTCCCGCTCGCCTTCCCCCTCGGACGGCTCTCCTGCCCCTGAGGAGAACGTCCTGGCGAGCTCCGACTCCACCACCGCGCTGTACAGCACCGCGGTGGTTGGAGAGCCTGTTCCTAGTGAACACGGCTTGACTGTTGACGCCTCTGGCGTCTCCAGCGTGCTCTCTGAGCCCACGCCGCTTACCAGCGACGTTGACTTCGGTCAAACCCATCGTGACGACGATGGAAAGCAAGGGTCTTGGACCCCGGTTGATAATAAGAACGCGCGCTCGCACCGCGAGCGCTCTTCGTCTACTACTAGTAGTCATAAGTCCAACGGCATTGTTGAGACTAAAATACCTACTACTGTAGTGGGCGATAAGTCGATTATTGACCGCGCTACGGCCGAGATGAGCTACGAGGAGTTGTTGACCCTCTCTCGTAGACTCCTTACCCTGGCTCCTAATGGGGAGTCCATGGTATCTGTGAAACCCCAGGGAAGCGCACCTGTTGTTTCCATTCCCGCTTCACCGGTGACGTCCACTCCGGTGCAGCCGAAGGTCTCACTTCCTCGGAAGGAGGCTGTGAATGTTCTAAAGAAGAAGTTTAGCTTCGGAGAAATCGATCGGCCCTCTGTCTTAGATGTGCCGATCCCCGAATCACCCGTCGTCTCGATGGGCGAAGGCCCTTCTAAGCCTAAGGGAAAAGGAGCTGACCCCAGGAACTGGGGAGACATCAGCTTTGGAGACTTCACTGAAGCAGACTTCAATGCCCAGCGCAAAGCGCTGGCTAATTTCGCGGAAATAAACCGTGTGATTAAGGAAGAAGAGGTGTCCACCCCTTCTGGATTATTCAGAGACCCTGTCTCGAAATCCCCTGTTACTGAGCCGCTGCGCACACAGCCGGCATCGGTACAGTTTGTTCCCGAATCAAAGGCCGAGGTGCCCGATTCGATTGCTTCTGAGACCCGCCCCGCGAAAGGGGATGGTATTGCGTCTGGCCAGACCAAGGATGAACAGATCGCAGAGTTGAGAAGACAGCTCGGCGATGTGAAGCAAAAGGAACGCACCGAGAGAGCTTCCAAGAAGTCGATTAAAAATCGAACCAAGGAAACTGCTCGCGATAATATCGCGGGTTTGATGCACGGCGAAAGAATTTCGTCTAAATCCAACTCGGAGAATACCCGACTTACTCCAGGCCGAATTGCGGCTGGAAGTTCGCTCGATAAGGCCATTCGTGGTGCAGCGAATATGAGATCCTCTCCCCCTGATTCTGACCCGTCTGATGACTCGTCAGACCCTGGTTCAGATAGCGACCACGGTTCCGCTAGTGAAAGCGGGTTAAGCGATCATGGGAGACGCACCTCAGCTGCTTCAAAGCACCGTAGAATGTCCACGAGACATAGCAGCGGCCCTCGGGAGCGCATGCTTTTGAAACCAATCCCACCTACCAAATATGACGGTGAGGTGGATTATACCGCGTTCCAGCGCTTTGTGCGTGAAGGTTCTGCGTACGTAAAAATGGGACGGGTCCCTCTCGAGGACCAAGTCTTTTACCTTTCGTACTATCTGAAAGGGAAGGCATCCGATTTTTACAATCAGGTTGTGATTTCGGAAGAGGAAACTTACACGATGAAGAAGTTCTTTATTGAACTGTTTGATTTCATCTTCCCTCCCGATTTCCGCAACATGCAGCGGAAAAAGTTGAACCGCTGTTATCAGAATGAGAAGAGCGTTACCGCTCATGTAGCTGAATTTATTCAGATCTACAATACCATCGGTCTCAACGACGACCAAGAGAAGGTGGTTAAAATCTGGAACAGCTTCCGCGGCGACATACAGCAAGAGCTGTATCGCGATAAGCTGGATCCTGAGCTTTCGACCTGGAAAGAGGTCGTCAAAGCGGCAGAACGCGCCGAGGTTTTGCTCAAGGCAGGCGCCAAGAGCAAACCCTCCCAGAACAACTCCAAGTCGACTCAGAGTCAACAAGGAGGTTCGTCCCAGGGCAACCAGAATGGTTCCTCTAGTGGACGTAACCACAACGCTTCTCGCGGAGGTTTTAAGTCCCGCGGACGCGGACGCGGAGGGCGGAAGAATTCCGGTCCCCGTGGTGTTTCTTTCCAAACGAATGCTGTTCACTTACCTGGGAACAACAAGTCTTCTCCCCCTGAGAAGAAGATGTCCGCTGAGCGTCGCAATGAGATGCTAGCTAAAGGACTGTGTTTCACTTGCTCTGAACACGGCCATGTGGCGCGCGACTGCCCAAAAAGCTCGACTGTGAAGTCTAAAACGAAGGGTAAACCACCTGGCAGTAACACTATCCAGGTGGCGTCCACATCCGCTGTGGATAACTCCCTTTACGAGAGCACGGAGGTGCTCGAAACCTTGCATGTCGGCGCAATTTTGCACGACCTATTGGAAGTCGAGGAGGGCGGGGTGCCCATCCAAAGTTCTGAACTTCAGACGATGGAAAATTTCGATTTCCAACATGACGACTCACCAGTTAATCCAATTGGTGATTTGTATGCATTGCAAGCCCAGCTTGCCCTTCAGTACTCACAACCGTACCCAGGCGACGAATCCATGTCAGCAGACGAGTGCTGGCAGGATGAGCGCTTCGGAGTCTGTCGGTTGAACGATTCCGAGTACATCATATTCGATCATGAAACGAACGAAGACGCTATGCTTGAAGCAAAGTACCTCCAACACCCCGAGTTTAAGCTCGGAGCATGGTATGCATGGAGACGTATGGAAGCATTGGGACTTGATCCCGACGCTTTCCCCCAAGACGAACGGTTTGACGTCGAATTGGGAGACGCGCTTGTTGATGGCACATGCATCTTGCTCGGCCGAGAGGCCCGAGACCCATCCCGCTTCGAAGTCGAAGAGAGTGGATGTGGAATGCTCACCATTCGGGACTCCATCCTCGATGTTGAGGTCCGATTGGTCAAATCCGAGTTGTTAAATGAACAATTCGACTTGATGGCTTGGTGCAAAGCGGCGTTTGATGCCGCCAACGCAACTGTAGGAGAACCCGATTTGATGTCCGTGCCTGACACGGACTTCGAATGGGTTTCCTCAGACTCTGAACTCGAGCACTTCAGTGAAACTTCAAGCGCCCCTTCGGGGATGCCATCGCTGCAGTCTGTTTCAGATTCCGACTCCGAGGCCTCTAGTACGGCCTCGGACATGCCGTCTTTGCAATCCGTATCTGACTCAGATGCGGGTTCAGACGTTGATGACGATCCCATTAATTATGGTACCCAGGCCGAAACCTGGGAGGATCGTCTCAAGCTGTGGGAGAAGGCCACCAACGAGAGCTGGGATTATTCCCCACAGTCCTCGACCGAAGATTTGAAAATCCGCACTCACCTTATTGGTGATCTGCTCGGGAATGCAGTCGCTACATATCTCGAATATATGCAGCCTTTTCCTGGAGATGAAGACATCTGGTGGAGTGACGAGAGACGGGAACGTCCTCGTTTCACTGTCACCCGGATCTCCAAGGATTTGTATACCATATACGATACCTTCTCTGAAGAGATCACCGAGATGCCCATGGAATATCTGCGGGTACCTTATTTCAGTCTGGCGACCTATTATGCTGGATTGTGCGCCCAGCGCAGCGAAGTTCGTGACTACGAACCTTATGAACTTCATCGCGAAGTTATTGGCGAGCTATTTTCGGATGCTCTACAACAATATTTCGCTGAAGTCGCCTTTGAATTCCCGTCTTTCAACGATCTGAGCGTCAGCAGAGTTCTTCGTGAGCCTGACGATCTTGAAGGACCGGATACCTTCGAGATAAACATTCCGCTTGAAGGACGAGATCTCCAGGAATATATTCCTGAGGAGGACTTAATGAACCCTCGCTTGGACATGGTCAAGTGGATCCACCGTCGCGTTTCTCAGGCTATCAGAGCTGATGAATACACCGGTCCTTGGTGGGAGAATTCACGTACCAAGGATTATTTCGGGTCTCTGTTCGACTTCGAAGAACCCGAGGAATCGAGTGGTAACATCCTATTCTGTGGTGGTGCCCAGATTCCGCCTGATTCCATGAAAGGAATCTCTCGTACCGCTTCCACGCCGCGAGTCCCGCAACGCGTGGTGGCCAGGCCACTTGTGATTGTGATCCTGGTTAACGGTCACCCAGTTCGCGCGCTGGTTGACTCTGGTTCACTTGGAGACTTAATCTCCACCACCGTTGCGGATCAACTTCAGTTGAAACGCGACGAGTTGACCGAACCTATCACCCTGCAGTTAGCAGTGCGAGGTTCTCGATCCAAGATCAACCACTCCACCGTGGTTACGTGCCGTTATCAAGATATTGACGACGAACGCACCTTTTTTATTGCCAACTTGAGCGGCTACGATATGATCTTGGGCACCTCTTGGTTGTTTCAACATCAGGTGAGCATTGGTTTAAATCCTGCTCGTGTTTGCGTCGGGAGCGCTAAACCTTTGCCTTTAGAAGGAGTTGCCACTGCCAAAATATTTGCTGGAGCTTTAAACGTTCAGGAAGAATCCCTGGAGGCAGCTCGAGAGGAACTGCTGAAATACGCACAGTCCATATGCCTTGTAGCGTCTGATACTCCATTACCCCCTCTGCGGGCAATTAATCATTCTATCCCTCTCATTGACGAAGATAAGATTTTACCTTGGCGCCCTTCTCGTTGCCCCGAAGCTTTAAGGCCCCAGTGGGACGAGAAGCGGAGGGCGTACATTAAAGCAGGTCGTTGGCAGATCACCAACTCTGGCAACACCGCCCCGATGTTGCTCATTCCTAAGGTCAAAACCAACCCTCCAAAATTGCGAGTGGTTGTGGATCTGCGTGCTCGTAATGCGAACACGCGCAAGATGACTTCCCCGCTTCCTGACATCGAAGGAATTCTTCGCCGAGTTGCCCGGTGTAAATTTCGCTCTCTGATAGATGGTCAGGATGCATATGAACAAATCCGAGTCATACCGGAACACGTTGAACGAACGGCTGTTAGCACGCCGGATGGAAATATGGTTAGCCTTGTGCTTCAACAAGGAGACTGCAATGCGCCTGCGACGTACCAGTCTCTTATGAACCATATGTTCTCCGACTATATCGGCCGGTTCATGGACGTCTATCTGGACGATATCGTGATTTATTCTGATACCTTGCAAGATCACATTAAGCACGTCAAATTAATTATTGACAAGCTGAAGGAGCAAAGTTTCTACCTGAATGCCAAGAAAATGCAACTCTTGAAGGTTGAACTCAAAGTTCTCGGCCGAGTGGTTGACGATCAGGGAATCCGTATGGATCCTGACAAGGTTGATTCAGTTCTCAACTGGAAAGTCCCCACTAACCGCGACTTACTTCGTGGATTTCTTGGTTCGGTTGGCTATCTCACCGAAGATCTTGCCCGAGCTCGAATCATGATGGGTATCCTTCATGATTTGACCAGCGATTCGGTGCTGTTTCGCTGGACACACACGCATCAGCGCGCTTTTGAAGACGTCAAGCGCGTTGCTCATCAGAGCCGTGAGCACAGGCGTAAGCCCTTAGTATACGGGCCGAAAGCCTTACCTGTTTGGTTGGTCACCGACGGTTGCAGTTCAGGCGTGGCAGGAGTTGTCTGCCAAGGCACTGACTGGAAGAATGCAAAGGTTGCGGCCTTTTTCTCTGCAAAATTAAACGCAGCTCAGCAAAATTATCCTGTGCATGAAATAGAAATGCTTGCCGGCATTGAGGCGATGCTGAGGCATCGCGACATCCTTCAAGGATGCCCGTTCACCTGGATAACTGATCATAAGGGGTTAATTCACCTTATGAATCAGAAGAATCTATCCGGCCGTCAGGCCAGATGGATTGAGAAGATTTCGAACTTTGAGTTCGAAGTCCGGTATGTTCCTGGGACTGAGAACGTCCTTGCCGACGCGTTGTCGCGTATTTATTCCCATGAGTCCCCTGGGACCGTACGTGCTCGGTCGGAATTTACCTACCATGACGTTATTGATAACGACGTTTTGAACATTGGTTCAATTTCGATGCCCGTGTTTGCTGGACGCGAGGCTACCGCTCTAACAAGCGATAGGATTACCAGATCCATGGCTCGCACCGCTTCTGGTGTCACGGAGCAACCCAAACCGCCTTCGAAAGTTCGATTTGCGGATCAGCAATTCTTTGGGTCCCTAGGCGACCCAAAGGAGGGCGGGGGTACACAGAAGAAAAACTCACCTGCAAAAACTCAAACCACTGAGTTGAAACCAAAGAAAACAGCGAAGCGCGCAGCTTCGCCCGCACCTCAACCGGTTGAACCACATGTTCCCAATGTAGAATCTTCCACCGCTCCGCTCCGCGACGATGCCATTCCTTCTGAACTTGATTCAGAACTGGAAAGCATGGATGAATCCCTGCTCGAAGTCGTTAACAGCGGATGGATAGGCTTGGATATACCCAAGCTTATTACCAATAGATACGGCGAAGATCCGTTCTTCAAGCACATTCTTGACGAGCCGAAAATGTACCGCAACTTTGAGGTCAAAGATGGGTTAATCTATCTCAAGAGGTCCGACCGACGCGTCCTATGCATTCCCCGCATGGAATACAAGGAGCGCAGCTTGCGCGAATTGATTATTTCGGATGCCCACTCAATTCTGGCCCACCTAGGATTGAGGAAGACACTGGATTACCTCCGGGACTACGTCTGGTGGAAGGAAATTGTGGATGATACCCGCAGTTTCTGTGAAACTTGTGTTACTTGCATGCACAGTAAGCCGAGTAACAAGCGGCCGTACGGCTTGCTATATTCTTTGAATCCACCTACTCAGCCCTGGGAGGCGATTGGAGTCGATTTTGTGGGACCATTGCCCGAGTCGAAGAACCGAGATGGAGTGTTTAATTCACTCACTGTCGTAATTGACCTTCTCACCGGCATGGTCCACATCATCCCGAGTCGCATCAATTACACGGCCCGGCAGATGGCCGAACTAATGTTCGAACACATCTATAAACTCCACGGCCTTCCTAGGTTTATCGTGAGCGACAGAGACGTACTGTTTACCAGTACTTTCTGGAAACACTTACACAGCTTGGTTGGGACCAAGTTGAACATGTCTAGTGCCTATCACCCGCAATCTGACGGCGGTACTGAACGCGCCAACCGCACGGTCACTCAGATGCTTCGCCAATGCATCGATGCTAACCAGAAGGACTGGGTCTCGAAGCTTCCCGCGATTGAATTCGCAATGAACTCCGCTCGCTCTGAAAGTTCTGGATACTCACCATTCTTTCTCAACAATGGAAGAATGCCTCGTTCTCTTCTCTGGAACATCGACCGCGACCGCAAGTACCCTGGCGTTGCAGCTTTTGCTCTGAAACGCCGTCTGGCTATTATGGCCGCCCACGACTCGATTCTGGCTGCTCGTGTCAAGCAGACTCGCAATGCCAATGGGAAACGGCAGGAATCCCCCTTCGCCAACAGGGATCTTGTGTATCTTTCTACCAAGAATATCAAGTTTGAAAAGGGATTGGCTCGCAAGCTTATACCCAAATATATTGGACCGTATCGCATCCTACGCGATTTTGGAAACAACTCATATGAGCTTGAGCTGTCCTCTAACTTGAAACAACGCGGGCTTCACTCCGTATTTCACGCCTCCCTTTTGCGCGTGCATATTCCCAACGATGATAGACGTTTCCCCGGACGCTTGGATAATCAACTTGGTTTATCCCGCGAATACGAGACCAACGAGTGGGCCGTTGATCGTATTATTAGCCACTATGGGCGCAAGTCCGAGGCGATCTTCGAAATTCTGTGGAAGTCAGGAGATAAAACCTGGATGCCCCTCGAACAGGCGGAACGTTTAAACGCACTGCCCGAATATCTTGAGACTCAAGGTGTCTCGGGTGTCGAGGAACTCCGGTACGGAACTGGGAGACCTCCTGTGGGAGATGAGACACTCCTATCGGGCTGTGTTAGAATGCAGCTCTCGGGTATAAATAATCTGGAGGGCGAGACGATTCTTCAGTCGTTCTCCCTCTCCAGACTTTTACCCTCTTACCCTCATCTTATTCACACGATGCCTCTCAATTGCGACTACGACCGGGACCGAGTTCCTCGCCAGTATCACGCCTACAACCGTAACCACGAGGAGCTCGTGCGCCTCGACCGTGAACGCTTCCTGATGAGCTTCACCGACCCGCCCGCCATTATCGCCGCGCGGCAGGTCCAGATTTACTGCCTTCACCACATGAAGGTGGTCGCTCCTGGGTACACCATCGTCCAGAACCCTTACGGGCACAAAATGTTCGCTGAGTACATGAATCAACACACCTCTGTTGGTTTGGGTTTCGCATACGTCGACACGGAGGACGACTGTTCCACCGTCTATCCACCCACAGGCTTTGAGCCTGCAACTCTTGACGAGTTTTTGGTTACCGACGCCGATTTCGATCTTGGAGAGATCGTTCGCAAGGACCATGTGCAGGTATCTCGCAAATGGTATGATCTCCAGGTCCAGGCGATCCAGCGCCGCGACGTCGGGCGGTACGACAAGATGCAGGACAGCAAGGCTGCCAAGAAGATCAAGGGCGGCGTCCCTGATCTTTCGACGCCTGAGGCACGCTCTGGGATGGCCAGGAAGCGTGCCTTGGGTAATGCCGACGCCGACCACCGCTCTGGGAAGAGGCACCGCGGTGAGACTGAGACCCGGGAGGGGACTCCTGTCTCACTGCGCGGTACTCCTTCGGAGCGCGATGGGACCGAGACTCCCGCCCTTCCCTTCGCTTCGTCTTCGTCCTTCGGCGGTTCCATCGCTGGGGACAAGACGCCCCGTTTCTCTCCTGAGGAGGAAGTTATTCTCGCTGATCTTAACAAGGAGGCGGATTCCGAGGTTGAGAAGGTGTTGAAGGCGAAGGAACTCAAGGATAAAGAACTCAAGGAGAAGGAGTCTTCCAAGATGGCGGTTGACTAGAGGTCGCCGTTTGCGTCGACCTGGAGGGCGTATGTAACGGGTACGCCTTCGCGTCTATTTTCTTTTTCAACCACATCACCCCGATATGGCAATTACCTCATTCCCTCGTCCCTCCCTGTCCTCGCTCTTACTTTACGCCGTCTACTCTATTACCTATTCATTCCTGACATCCTTGACGTCGCACTCGTGCCTCGATTGATTACTCACCCCATTCATTTACTTACTCATCCGATCCATCTCCATTTTCCCTCCTATCCCGTAGTTACTTATAAACGCAGCATGTACGTCGAATACTTCAGTCAATCGACTACTTACACCAGTTACTTTTGTCCGAATCTCTATCTCTCGTGTGCCGGGATCTAGCCGACTGCTCCCCGTCACACCAGGCCGCGGCCCGCGAACGTGTTGGGCAACGTGTGCGACAGTGCGCAGAGCACATGCGAGGGCGGCTAGGTGGGCGTGCCGCGGGGTTTTGGGGCCGCAGAACGGAGGGTTAGGTTAGTTAGGTTCCTAGGAATAGGCTACATACGACAGGGGGGGGGGTGTCGCATATAGCCTATTCCTAGGGCTTTTATCACGATCTTCGTCATTGTTTGCTATTTGACGCAATTTGACGGTATAAGAAATGGTTCTACAAAAATGCTTCCAAATCCGTCGATATATCGAAGAAAAGAACGCCGATGGACCTTTATCCTGACAGTGATGATGAGGTCATAGATCAGGGCAAGGACACAGTCCGCAAGAGGTAGGAGAAGAAAGCGAAGACGTGTAAGTTTTCTTTGTCGTTCCTGTATTATCCCGCTCATGAGATGTATTTACGATCGTTGTTCAAGAATGCCTTCGCCCATAGTCTCTCGCAGACAGACACTTCAACATGTGCGAACTCGTACCTCGTACTTCGCCCAGGACCATACCTTTGGTGAATTTCACCAAGTTCATGCGGAGGGCACGCTACCGATTTATTTCCAAAAAAAAAACCCACTTCAACCTCATTTGCGATACATTTAAGTAGGCCGCCTTCTCCTCAACCCTTGTACCTAGATTCGATGGCAAAAACCATGTCCATTCACGTAACTGCAACAAACTATTGAAATCTAATAGCTAAATCCATAAATTTCAGTGGCGACCTTTGAGATGAATTCGCCGTCCTGACAAATTACATAAATTTGAAGGCGAGGTAATATCAAGAAACTCTTCTCTCTCTAGAAAGGAGTGTGCGCTGGAGCGCAGGACGAAACACAACCAAACTCAAGGTATTTTTCGGTGACTTTGAAGAGATCGTACTTCTATTGAAATGTTTTCCCGTTACCGAGGACGTACACACGAATATCAATCCGAGCAGGTGCAGGAGTAAAAGTGTATTTTGGATTCTGGAGATTGTTCGACCGCTAGCTCACGTTCTCAGATACCAAGCTTAAGTTGCATTGGTACTTCAGGGCTGGTCGGCCCGAATTTTGGATCGTTCGTAGTCTGGAACACACCACTAAAAATTCCAGCTGATCCAGTCTACTCACTGACATTTTTTCAAAAGAAAAGAAACGCTAATTGGTACAGATGAAATGACATGTTGGGATGATCCCGGCACTGCAAAGCTATACATCGGCGAGCAGGTAAACGGATGGCATATAGGCGTAAACTGGTTGCATGTTATAGAGATAATTAGCTTCAGCCTCCGTACCGATAAAACCCATGGCCAATAATTCCAACAACAGAATATTCGAACCCCAACGGCTAAACTACAATCGCATTGGTGACAACCGGAGCTCGTCTCCGAGTTCTTCAATTCCAGTAACATTTCTGTAGAGATCTGTTGAGCACTGCAAAAGATGCGTGACAATGGCGGGAATACCGTGTCTCCTCTTCGTCTTGAATCAGGCAGATGGGTAAGATGAGTATGGTGGCTTTCCCCCATCGGCATACACCTGTTGCCCTACAGGCCCAGGATGATACTGCGATGTTCCAGTGTCCGCTCCAGCAGCGCCCTCTGCTTCCGCTTTCGCTTTCGCCCGCTTGTTGCAATTCCGGACGCCGATCCAGAAGGCGAGGATCAGCAGGAGGACTCCTATGACGATCCCAGCGATTTCCCCACCGTTCAGCCCGTCACCCAGCGTGCTCAACCCCTTGCCACCGGTTTCGAGAGCAGGACCGCCGATTTCGGGAACTGATCGCGCGACTAGGTCCGTGGGGTTGCCAGCAATGGTGTGCGGGAGGTGCTGTGTGTGGTTACCCAAAAACCCTTCAGAGCTACTTAAAGGCGAATGGGCAGATGATCAGTCTTCTGTGTGATCGAAGAGAAATCGGCCACTCTAAGGGCCGGAAACGGCCCTGCCAATTGCCCAGAAACCGAACGTGCCGAGCGCCATTGAACCCTCCATCATAGAACTTAACAAGCGGAGATTCTATGGTGATAAGGGCCAAACAGTTCATTGGGCAGCAGAATTAGCCTCGGGCCTCAAAATCATTCAACTGCAACAATGTCAGTTGAATGCCTCCCAGGCGGCCCTTGATGAGCAAGTACCACCCGTATCCTGCCCTATATGCCCTGGTTATATTGGTCAACACACCACGAGTGCGTCTGGCTATTCCTGTCTAATCTCCCACGAACCCGACTCACCTACTACAACCGTGGGTGAAAGTTAACATCATTTTGTCATCTATAATGGACAGTAACTAAGGTAGAGCTCACCTGGACACGCACAGCCTCCATGACTAGAATGCAGAGCGGTACCCGTTGAACGGCTACCGGGTATTATGGAATTGGACTTCGCACATGCTATCTTGGAATGCTATGGAGTGGGGCGGGAGTCAGATTCCGCAATAAACGTAGATATAACACATACCTTCCCGCCCAATGAGTTCCCCGGCCAAATCAAAAGCGGCACGAAAGCAGGGTATAAGGTTAGCTACAGTGGTATCTTCAGCTGGCTGTCAGAAAAAGAGAGTTGACGATTTACCAATCCTGCATATGTGGTATGAGATGGATCAGTGGAGATAAAAGGTGGGGTATATATACTCCGATGGGGAGCTGTAATCGAGAGCCCTGCACTCCGGAAACAAAGACGGGTTGGGAATAACGACATTAAGAACGGGGCCCGACAAGCCCAAGGGGAAGCAAGCACGAGTCGTACGAGCCGGGAAGCAGCTCGAGTGAAGGGACCGGGTGAAAACGCTCGGCGTCGGAAGCAATCGGAAATACAAGGGGTCCCTTCAACTCTTTTGCATCCATTACTCCAGGGGAAGTGTGAAATTCGCACCACGGGCGAGACCTGTCATGAGGATGAGACCTCAGGAGACTGCCACTATTGCGCAGATTCCTGCGAGCTGGCGGCGCCACCAGTGCGTGCTGAGGAGCGTGGCGAGCTTGGAGGCAGGTAGACGGCGTGACCTGAGGCACCTGTTCTTGCCACATAGGCTGGTTGTTGCTCAGCAGTCGTATATTGAGAACAGCATCCAACACTATGTCGATCCATTCCGGCCTAATCCTACCCAGAGGTTTTCACAAGGACAAATCAGGGTGGGGCGAGAAAAAACCGTATCGGAGCAAATACGATGTCCAGATTGGCTGAGATTTGCGGTTGTGCACATGAACCTTCGCCTCCCACCGCTCCTTGAGCTGGACCCTGAGGACGCCAAAAAAATTCCGACACATCATTTTCATCATAGAAGTCTTCCCCACTGTGGGGATTAGCATCCAACTACAGAAGGATCGCAAAAGAGCACACCTTGCACCTGAAATTAACGAAGTGTTGAGCCTGAGTGCCGAGCTCCTTTGTGGAGGGTATGTTCCGACTCGACCCTTCGGTGGTGGTAAGCCAGCGGCGGTTTGGCTCGCGATCTTGCACTGCATCTTGTGCGCCTTCCAATCGCCTGTTCCAAAGGGAGATAGACCCTGAGTCCCTGGGTTCGGTTAGGATAGAAGGATACAAACACCGTTGGCATTCTTGGGAGTAATAGCCGACTACAGGCCCAAATTTAGCGAGGTAAAACGAATCAAGATCGAGTCGTACAAACCAACTTCTCGATTTTACATGCAGAAGACGGATTCATTGCTGGCTTGGAGCAAATTCATGAGGGTAAACCACTTTCAGACATCCTGAGGGCGTATACTTGTAGATCCTGGGAGTCCGCAAGGCTTGAATGAGTTGCTGAAAAAAATCAGCGAGACGAAGCAAGACTGCGGCTTGAGTCTTTGTGCGAAGAATTACCTCGGCGTTGTGGAGTATACCATGGATCGAGCCAGGGGATTACAAGAAACGTGAAGGCTTTCCGTTGAAGTACAGGGTTGGTTTGTTGCAATCTTCGAGAAAAAACAGGTGTCACAGGATGAATGAAAGATGGAAGCATACCTTAAGTGCGGGACTGTTGTACACAGGTTAGAGCCCGTAATTGCGGCGGCTTAAGGTTTGAGATTAGAAACCTGTTGGAATGTTAGTGTGAACTTGAATCGGACAGAGAGAGCGGAAGACAAGTGGAAGGCAGCGGAAGGGTAATGCTCGAGATGGGTGATGAAAAGAAATGTCAGGAAAAATCGGCGAGCAGAGATAAGTCAAGAACCCTCGTTTTGGGACCGGATCTCAAACCAACAAGACGTCGATTGGTAGGTGATTTCGACACTTTTAACTTTCAGCAGTAATACCTCACCGATAAATTGTGCCTGCCAGACTGAGAAAACCGAATTGCTCGAAGAGTTTTACTATTAGACAATAGATCCATACCAGGAGAATCTACCCAGCGCTTTAAGTCCGCAATTGTAAGATGAATGGACAATATTAGCCTAGGTCATCCCCGGCCGCAACGGTGTAATATGACATCAGCAAGCCAAAAAGATGAGAAAAACCACAAGCCGTGGCAGTAGACACTTAACACACATAGCTGAGCCACTCAGATTAAGTATCTAGTCTGTAGGGGGCGAGAAATATGCACAAGCCCGTTTCATATTTTGGCTGGGCTAAGCGAGCGAACAGGTTTGCAGCCAACAAACAGGCTTGCAAGCCGAAAATGTCGCTCTCTTACAAACCTGATACCAAAAGACAACACAAAAGGTCACAGGCCTTAATCCAATAGAAAAATACTAGGATCCCTCTAAACAACATCTAAATTATTGACAAGCCCAACACAAGCCCGTTTGTCTGATGCCATCAGACAAACGGGCTTGTGTTCAACTTCTAAGTCGAAATCAACGAGACTTTCAAGGTTTTTCAACGAAATTCAGTATCAGATTTATTTGAGTCAACTGAAGCTTCAAGTTTGAGTAGTAATCTATGCTCCTGAAGCTCATTTCCCGTTGAACATTCTCGCGGTCAAGCCCAAGCCCGTTTTTCTGATGCCATCAGACAAACGGGCTTGTGTTCAACTTAGACAGGCTTGTGCGTCGGTCAACTCAAGATTTCATCGCCTACGCCCAAATCATGTATGGCACAGGCTTTTGAGTATTCATGCTTAATGTGGGCAATTTATTTTGTGTTCAGTCTGTGGAATGATTTAGAACTCCGGATACAAGCTATTCTGCTGCCCAAGCCTACGGTTTGCCGGAAGGACTCGGATGAAATCAGAAATCAAAGTCAGCTGCAGCCAGCACATCTGCTTTGGGACAGGGGGTTTATAATCTTCACAATCACTTTGTAGACACCTCAACATCTTATAATTTATCCTGACAGTTGATTTGCATAGAAAAATCAAATCTTGGCTCCTGCTCTAGTTGTCTCTGGCTAAAAATAGCGAACAGAGCATTACTACTGCGCACAAGTTAGACAAATTATAGCACAACATTAATGCATAACAAGCTGGATTCTAGGTGCCTCTGAGGCATGTGGTCCGAAGGCTACAATGTGGAATACAAAAGGCCTACAAAGGTCCTTAGGTCAATGAATAACAGACAAAGGAGGGACAAAGATTTGCTGGGTGGTGAAAATCCTGCCTGCCCTTTGTGTCACCTTTGTTAATTCTTTGTCCACCAGTAATGCGTCTCGGGACGGTACAGTAGAGGTACCTGTGCGATAGGGAAAGATGATAGAAAATAGGGAGTGAGTAGATAATAGGTGACCGTTAACGCCCATTGAGGAACCCGAACACATCATACATAATTGCATGAGCGACGAGCGAGCCGGGAGGCACTTCCACACCCACCTCATGTACCTCCTCGGACAATCCTTCCTCAGTACTTCATCCACGGTCTCTCCGTTATTATCGCTCGTTTTGTACCCCACATCAACTAATTAATTGTTGCTTCGCTCCAGCGAACTCGTCTGTGTTTATTGCGGGAGGATTTGAAAAAACAAATTGTGGAAGAGTATAAAAATTGCGGATGCAACTTATCCTTATCTTGCGGGCGACTCTGTATCTTGCGGGGGACGCGTCTGTATCTTGCGGGCGACGACTACATATATCTTGCGGGATGCCACGATTTCCCCGCAAGTTAAGCGACGTGATTATCGTTATCTTTCTTGCGGGGAAGGGATCAAATCACTTATCTTTGTTGCGGTAAGTCCGAAATCACCACTTTATCTTGCGGCCGATTAAATGTGCACTTTGACCGCCATATGTGACGAGAACCAAAATGAAACTGACATATTTGACTGGATTTGAAAGAAGATAATTCTTTTACAGGCAATCTTTGATGAAGACAACACTATTCAGAAGCTCGATTGGGCGCTTTTTAACCAAGTCGGAAGAGCAACATCAATTATACTAAAAGCTAGACCGGAGCCGGTCTGTCTATGGAGCAAGCTGTCAGTAGACAGAGACTCATCTCTCATCTACAGGCTGGTTTCGAGCCACAATGAGCGAGTGGAGTCAGATTGTGAGAGGACGATGGCCAGCGGCCCAAAGATCGAGTCCTAGGAGTATAATATATTGGAGTGAGGGGGGCCGACAAGAATCGTTGACACCAATAAACATGGTGCGTTGTCTGCCATTACACGCTATTGAAAATCCGTTGGGAAACTGCTGGAAATTTGATCTAGCTGCGACAGACGAAGGAAAAGTAAACGGAAACGAATGCCCTCATCAGATTCAGCTTAATCCGATTAGTCTGCCGGCTTTCCACAGGCCACCTTCTTGGAGGATTCCAACCGTAATCCTAAGTAATCATGGGCTCTTCCCAGCCGTGCAGACGCTGGAACAATTCAGCCTATGGATAAACAATACGATTACAGTGACATGAACAAAACCCAGAAGCATGAATCTTCTCTCCAGGAAGAACCCACTTGATTAAGAGGTACTTACAAGAGGTACTGGTCCTCAAGTCTTCAATACAACAGTTATACCAGAAGAAATTGCCACAGCTGAGGTAGTTTCGGGGCCAGTGGATATCATGGTGGTTATACCAGGGAGACGAACAGGATGGGCCGACCAGAGCAGAAGACAAGAATGGGGGCAGTGGCATAGTGATGAACTAGACATCGTCTGCAGAAGTTGTGTTGTGGTTTCCCTTACGGAACCCATGGAAAGGATGAGAATTGGTGGCAATTTGATGTTGACGCTCGCCGGAGCTCGTCGCATCCGACCTCACATTTACGATCCGACTACCTCTACTGAAAATGTTTGTGTGGTATCTAACTCAAACCTCTTCTTGACAAAATTCCCAAATTGCAGTGGAGGACAATGCATTCCCTTCATCCAGATCCTGGCTAGGTGAGCTTCGCCCATTCTCAAACTTGTGGTCTGTTTTGACTGGGTCCTGATCAGCCTCTGCGCAAGAATCCTCTTCGTCCACTTGGTGGAATTTGTTAGTCAAACAGAGTGATTCACTTTGGTATGATTGACTCACCATGGGCAAATGGAGGATCTGTCTCACTGGACAATTGATAAAGTTGGTTCCTTAGATGCCGGGCGACGTCCTGATTGTCAGGATCGAAACCGTTGGCTTGGTGGAACTGGCGGAGTCCAGCGTAGACGCTGGCATCCCAGTACCATGTGTCTATCGTCGTAATCAACCGAATATATGGGAATCCATGCTGTGTTGCCTCCTCTGCGTTAAGCCGTTCTGCACCCGATGGATCGAAGGACCAGTAGGCGTGGCAGAGTGGCCATCTGAACGATGATGGCCGGTCTTGAAAGTCATTCCCTGGACATAGAAATAGGAACCCATCAGGGGGGTCTTCTGTGGTCCCCGAAATTTGGACAGCGAAAGACATGCCATTCACTAGAACTATTTAAAAGTCAACGCCAAGACGACACGAGGCATTAGTTGGAGAGGCACCATAATCCTCGAAATTGGATGTGATCCGGAGGCGACTGAAAATATGGTTTGCTTGACTGAGCCAAGTAAGACTTAGGGAGTTCTGGACCATTTGCCATCCGTATATCCCAATAATGCTGTTCAATACGTCGTTGGACCGAAAACTTGGAGAATAACCACCATTAACACAGACAAGCATCCAAAGAATAAAACAAAATACCGTGTCCAGCCGTTCCCCATTAATTCTCCTACCGCTTTTCCTGAACTCTCCCAGCGGTCAAGATAAGCCTCAACATTCGGCAAGGATGCAATCTCAACGGGATCTTCGAGTGGATTGTCGGAAGAATAGTAAACTACTGCTCCCAACTTTGTAGGTGTAAGGAGCGAAATGGTGATGCGTTGATATTGAGACAGACTCCAAGCACATATCCCATGATATTGTTCCAGCGTCAGGAAGTTGCTGGCCATGGCCTCCATGTTCAGTGAACTCAGGGAAAACATAGCCAACATGGCGGGTCTCTGCCCCCAAATGGGATGAAAGTAGGGGTCAGTCGATTCAATGAGATCCACGCAGAGCCGGCCAGTTGAGCGACGTATCCAAACGGAGCATTCCCACGGGCACTAGACCAATTCATAGGTAAATCAGGTAACAGATGATTGAACTCACGAGTGCCCTTTGTAATGCTGAATAAACATAGCCACTTGCAGCCTGCCACGCCAGTGTAAGAAGGATGGACCACGGCGTTGAATGTTCTTACACTGAACTCCGTTTCCTTCAAACAGATCAGTATCCGGTAAAATTGAGGTACGGATGCACGTACGCAGCAGGCATAGATATATACTGTCGAGACATGGGAATGTCGATAGAGGTTCACAAATTCTTTGAACGGAATTAGATCTAACTTAGGCGTCAAAATTTGGTGGTACGACATATTATGATCTGACACCTCACCGCCATGGAACAGTGTGACATATATACCCCCGAACTCGCTACTCCATAAATTTGAAAAATACTCGGGTGTCTGGGTGTATGATTTGGTAGGCAGAATTGCGGTGCAGTCGTTGCGAAGTACTCACCGAACCACCATGTATTTTGCAATGTCCTGCCGCCATTGCTGCAAAGGGTGGTTATAGACCTGTTCGGAAAGCAGAATAGGACACACCTCCTCGGCGCCGTCCCCCTGGTACCTAGCCACCGTTACACACGACTTTCGACCTTCGATTTTGGCAGTATATACACGCCGAACGCGCGGGCGTCCACGTCTGCAATCGACAACACCGAAATCTGATCCTATTTCATGTCGGAGGTCTATATCCCCCAGCGGGATCATTCGAAAATCTGCCCCAGATTTAGGCTTTTCGCAAGATGCGTAGAGAATTTTTACCAGAAGGTAAATTCGGAGCAGTGGTGTAGTTGTTTGTAATATTGGTCAAAGTTTGGCCAGTCACGGTGAAATTTCGCGAGCCCGAGAACATTCCGCTGCCATGCCTAGATCAGGCGCCGGTGAGAAACAATTCGATCCAGACATTAGGGGAGCGAGGAGAAGGACTCACAAGACAGGTTGAGGATTGTATGTGCTTGTATTGGAGGCGAACTCAGCACTTGTATGATAATCACTGTCCATGGATGATGGAGGGAAAAGGCAAGGAAAAGGAAGAGAACTTAAGCGCCGGAATGACAGCCATATCTCGTATATTAAGCGGTTGGTCCGTGTCAGATTCGGACCTGTTTACTCCATTTTTTCGCAGCCGCTCCCAGATGCGCATCCCATTCTCTTTTAATTTCGGGGTTTGCCCGCTGACTCATGAATTAGAGATTAGCCTCAGTCCAGGAAACTGGACGCTATTTTGAACCTCGCCGATCAGCCGTTCAAGGCCCGTTCCAAAGGAACGCCACTGCGTTACATCATTACATGAGGTTACATGGCCCCGTCGGTAGAGCTTTTGACGTGGGTCGACGTTTGCCGACGTCTGTCACCGATCGGCAGACGTCCATAGATGTCAGCCTAGCCGCCTGCGCAGCCTCTTCCGTTCTCACTCCCATCAAACAATTTCGACCGTTTCGGGGAAGAATTGTCGCAACGCGCTGCAGATTTCGGCGCACGTAGACACAAGTTCAGGTCGGCAGGTCAATCTCCCTCAACTTCGATTCCATTGGCGCAAATCGTCAATCGTGCTCTCCTTCACCGAATCGCCGTCCTTCATCCGCCCCATGGCCTCGGATGACTAGTCCCTCCCCGACGAATCCACAACATACGCCACCCCGCTCAACTTGAATTCCCCCGTTTCTCTCCTAACATAGTACATGAGCCGACTTTAACTGTCAAGGACAAAATGAATGTTCGGTGCAGTAGGCGGACGGATTTCTGTCCGCCCCGCTGTTAAATATATTGAGTCTCTGGACAACTGCGATCATTTCGACTGAGTGTTCACCTAACGTGTAACGCGCGCCTCTGAACTGAACATTTGGGCCATCGGTAACGCTAACATCGAGATTTTGTGGCCCGAATAGGCTGAGAAATGGCAAAATTTCCGCTCCGGCATTTGCTGGACTGCCATTTATACTAAATTTCTCATGATTGCTGAGAAATGAACACTTGGAAAAATGAACACTGAACATTCGGTCGAAATGATACAGTATACGACTGGAAGAAGACTTTGACTAACAACATGAATGTTGGGCACACTCGGCGGATGTCTGCCGAACTGGGTTTCTGTCCGATATTTAAATCGAGTTAGATCCACGCGATGATATATACGTACTTCGAGCATCTGCCATGGCGTATGTAGTATGGCTATTAGTATTGACGAGGCTCTGTCGTACCTCATACTCGGCTACGAGCGGAGCAGTATACTGCGGGGTGGAAGCCGGCAGCCCAAATGCCCTAATGTGTTCGTCGAACGAGCTGTTCGCGGATATCTGGGCCTGAGAGTAGAGATTTCAGTGTATGGCTCCAGCAGGCCGCAGTCCAGTCGTACAGTCTGATATTTGAGCAAGTTCTTCTGCACGACGGGGAGAGCCACGACAGCAGCCACGAGAGCCTTCATTTTGCCCAGCAACTCGTTAAATATCCTAGGGGTTGCCCGGTGGATTCCAATAGCGAGGAATCGGCCTCTCGTGGGAGGGCGACATGGAGGTATGCGGTGGGAGGCTGAGGAGCGGCGGCAGGGCTTATCGCCTCCCGGAAGCTGGGTAACGGCATTGTGTTGGCACATTTCATTGTGGCTGCCTTGAATGGTCATCTGGGCACATATATAATGTAACGCGCATTGCACCGGTTAATGGCGTCACCGGTTTCTCCATCTGTGTAAAAATGAAGCGTTCCAGAGCAGTTGATTCTGCAGGCGTTAATACGTAGAACCGGGCAGCCTGCAAACGGAAGATATGTTGAGTTTCCCTTTGATCGGCCAACGACCGAGCTTTCTTTGAAACAACCCAGCCAGCTAGTGCTGTGCT
The DNA here is from genome assembly GCA_029378375.1 of Mycena olivaceomarginata. Taxonomy (NCBI): domain Eukaryota; kingdom Fungi; phylum Basidiomycota; class Agaricomycetes; order Agaricales; family Mycenaceae; genus Mycena; species Mycena olivaceomarginata. Next base: position 16,961 of record JARKIC010001316.1, on the reverse strand, counting down.
AGGAATTAATAGCAGGTGCTATGCTATGTTAAAAATTCCGAACCCCTGGGGACAATGTAACCATATGAAGTTTGATTAAGCAATGTGCATCTCAACGCATAATCCAGCTTAATCAGTGCTTGTTTAAATTCCCACCAGTAGTAAGGCACAGCACTTATATTTTATTCATGCTCGTAGTACGTGCATCGAGTGATTCAACCCTGGCTTATCCAAACAACTGTTTAAACCAGAACACAGAGAAGCGAGGGGAATCAGCGGCTTGTTTAACATGAACCGGAAAGCCCATTATCTGACTCCTGTGAACGGAATGAGCAGGGATGATCCAACCAATGTTCAAAACGAGGCAAGTTCACGATGTATGTGTGGTGGACAGAGAGAGGAGCTTGAGCGGATTAACAAAGCAAAACCGTGCGGGTTCGATCTCTTCAGCCATGGATTATCAAAACAGTGTTCAAATCACAAGCTCACCCTCTAGTGGCGGCGAATAGAGAAACTGATTTGAGCAGATTAACAAATCAGAGCAATGTTCGATCTTCCCAGCCATGTGAATCCAAAGACCCGGTTTACAAAGGTGAATCCACTGTAAATAAATAAAACACGAGGAAAGCGAAGTCACACAGAGATACCTTCAATTGTTAAATCTAACCTGGCAAGTGACGAGTTGAATGCACTGAATCTACTACTAGGTGCTTCCGGGAAGAATCTGAATAATCTCCAACGATGTGATGAAGCGAAATGCAAATGGATAGTATCTTCACCTGTCGAGTATGCTACAGATTGGATTCGTACCATCACTAAGCCGGAGTGTTCCTTCGTTTTGACTAGAACAAATTCCAATGCCGGTTAGGTGCCGCGAAAGTCGGAAATATCACCGCACCGCCTCAGCTCTCCTGCGCCAGTGAAGTGTTGTGAGTTCCAGAAGCTTGGGGCGGAAGTAGGAGGATTGACCGCGATTGGATCTTTGGATGTTGAGTGGCACTTAGATTTATTGTCCACTGGTGTGAGGTTTGATGCTGAATGAGACGCAGAATGGAGAAATGTTCCGTACCTCAACCCGACTCCTCCCGAGTCTCTTCCAAGTTCAGCAGCATTGGTAAAGAAGAGCATGATGTTAGGGCCTCGATGTGTAGCAAGATTTTGCACATTTTTGAATGTGAGTGCTCTGCGGTCGATGGAGCTGGCGCTTCAGCGGCTCTGAGAAGGTGTGGAAGAGAATGGGATGGATGTTGGGGAGAGGACGAGAGTAATTGATGGAAAGGTCGACTGATGCTCCAAAGGTCTGCGCCACCAAGCGACCGTGAGTCCCGTCTGCCTCGAGGCGGTTTCATGTTTCTAAATCTGGACGGTGTGGTTTCAACCCGAAACTCCTCAACCGGGTAATAGTGCATTGTCAAACTGACGTCATTTTGCTACAATGGTCGTAGTAACTGCATTAGTGTCGTTCAAATATGGCCATTATTACACTCCTGAAAATCTTCCTGATTTTCAAATTTCAGTGGGATTGCCACTCAAATTTCGAAGCAGGAAAAAAAATCAGGAAACAAATAATGACCATATTTGAAACCCCCCCTCTGTGCATTTTACAACCAGGAGGAAAGCAGGAGCTTTCTCCTGCTTTTCTCCTGGTCGGCAATGCTCGGCATGCCCCCGGCCATGATCTCGGGCATCAGGCGGCCCCGTCCAGCTCCAGCGTCTCTCCGACGCATCCCACGCGCATCCCACGTGCCTGCCACGCGCCGGCCACGTGTCATACAGCTTCAGTGTTACTTCTAAGTTCTAGCTTTCACCCCGAGCCATGGCGACACGCCGCACAGTGTCTAAGCGCAATTCGGGGCCGCAGCCCGCACGTTGTGTGAATGGCTTTTGTCCTTCTTCTTAGGATAGCAGACCATGTCCCTCAAGGACTATGAGCAGAGGGAGGAATGATAGCTCAACGTCGACGGCTGGGTCAGTGGCGTGGAAGAGAAAATTATGACATGAGACACCGCTCCGAGTAAGCTGATCGCCAAGTGTGAGATTTGATGGAGGAGATCAAGCAGGAACAAGAGAAGGAGCGAGATAAGGAGTCCTGATTAAAGTAGGAGCCCATGGTGCTCCTACTTGAATCAGGACTCCTGATTCATGCTCCTGAACGCGCTCCTGATTGCGAGTAGGGAAAAAATCAGGAGTGGTTTCAGGACGCGAATAATGGCATATTTGAACGACACTATTGGTTTAACAAGGACCTTTATCAGTCTTTTGTCCACCAGTTCACGACCTGCGGAGAACATGCCCCAGAGGCACCTGGAATCCAGGTGCATCGGGGTTTGCCCTTGGTGTAAGGGAAACCATTTGTACTCTCCAGAACACATAGGAGCCCTCAAGAGCTCATAGACCTGTGACGCAGTAACATCAATCTCCTCTGGAACCCAATTGAGAGGCGCTTCTCTTGTGAGTTAAATATCATTGCGGAAGGCATCAACCGTAGCCTGAGAGACCGGGATTGCAAAGCAATGTCCGCCATAGTACCTGCAATTTTCGGACCCTAGTATCCAGACTATCCCGGACCGAGCATATCTCTTCAGCGACGCTTCTAGAACATCCTCCTCTGGCCCTATAATCATAATCAATGACTAAAGAGTCCCCGCACGACGGGAAAACCTGCATGTCCCATCGTCGGCCCCGTCATCGCCATTTGGATTATTTGCGGCCTTCTCCTTGCCCTTATTCAATGGGTTATCAGGCATGGATACGATTGAAGAGGCAGCTAGAAGTGCGAATGAAACACTGACACGCTCAAAGTTTTATAGCTTCACTGGGTTGTCACATGACCGCGTCAAATTATGCGCGACTGCGCTGCGCGACGCGGGCCATTACATAGGTGAAACAACTTCTGGGCAGCCGCACATAGAAGCCAGGCATATATTAGATGTCAGCACCTGTCATTCCAGGCCAGGAATGGGAGAAAGAGGATTGTCATGCAAGATTCCATGACCGCCACTCACCCCAGTCCTTGCCTCGGAAGTAACATGACACATAGTACATGTTGTGACCACCACTAGGAGCCCCCCGCACTCGGGAATAACACGATGCTTACTGCATGTTATTAGTGAAGACTACGGCCTGAAAAGAGGAGTGGAGGCTTTTTTTCTTTTTTTTTTTCCCACTTCCTCAGCTGCCTGCACAATGAGTGTAACTGCTCTTTCCGGGTTGTCAATCACTCCTCTCTTAAATACTCAATGTGCAAATGAGAACCAAGGTGAAGGTTGTAGCTTGACCTTCCCAGAGAAAACAACTCCTGGGCTATGCCAGCACTGTATCTTTCTGGATTCTTTGAACCCAAAGAGCGAGCAATGTGCACAAGCTCAGGTGTGCCTTGATCTCTGTTGATATTTTAATCCTTCACCAAAATGTGGCTTCCCAAGCACAACTGTAGTGCATGTCATGTGGTGTTTCTTGGAAGTGCTTGCCTTACACAGACCAATGTGGACCATCCCATAATAAGGGTGAGTTCTATTTCTTCATCTCATGCTGTGTTGACAATTCTTTAGCATTCGCAGCTGCAGGTATCTAACCAGGGTCTTGATGTTTTGACGTTGCCAGACATACTCATGGCCAGGCCTTCAGCTCCGAACCCATCGGTAGCTGAAACCAAATGCGTTGGCTGCCACACCTCAACCCACAATTGAACTTACCATGTCCGCATTGGATCAATTTCGCAACATCAGATACAACGGGACGGATTGTGCAAAGGTTTACGCTGAGGCTCACTGGACACTACCTCAAAGGTCAACATGCACCTTGGTCAAACATCGAGATCTTATCCGGATACTTTACGGATGATACGCTCTTTCTTCATGAGTTACTTGCCGGTTTTAATTCTTTAATCATTCAGAGGTCAGAGATGAGCTTCTTGCAGGTTGTAATGTTACCTGGACAAAAACAAAAATGTATCCTGTGACAAAGTTTGCCCAATCTGTATCTTCGCATTTGCCTTTTATTCACTCCTCCAACAGGGAGGACACGGAGTGGTGCTTCCAAGGCAACCAGAATATCATCCCAGAAATCCAGTACATGGCCATTCTTGACTTCTATCAGGTGCACAAAAATTCCAGCACTCAAGATTACGAGTACTTTACGTAGTAAAGTGATCGTTCTTTTCATAATCGAGACCAGGTTTTTGAGTTCGCGAAACTTTATCAGTGCGTTTTGACGATGTAAAGAAATAGTGGCAGTGTTCATTAGCTTTTTGAAGTCTTTTTAAGAGCTCGATCTAATGAATTTAGTGGTGATGTAATCAAGGCGGGTGGGGCTGGTTCGATTCTGCCGGTTCGAACTGTTTTTTATTTTTAATTCTATTTTCTTTCTTCATATTTCTCGCCAGGCACCAAACAGCTTGACCAATTTGTCGGTGTTATGTCGCAGGACTGTTGCGTAGTTAAAGGCCAGACCTATCTTCAGCAAAGTCACTCACTCAGGGATCTACACCGCGCATGCACGTCGTTTGGCTCGTACAATGGCTCAGGCCGGGTGCGCACGCAGAAAGATTGGGCCATTAGTGGCTGAGATCGCAGCGGTTTTTGGGGTGAAAGTCGACCGCCAAATGAGCCGGTGTACCGTAAGCAGGGCAATACTCGAGGGTGGGGTTGCAGCTTCGATGCAAATGGTCTATGAGATCGGTCTAAATGACGGTATATCAAATCTATTTTATCTTTTAATATCACGTAAATCCGAAGAAAATTATAGCACTCACCATCAGCGCAGATAGTACATCCAACCGGGGGAACAACTATGAATCCAGATACATTTCGATGCGTGCTCCTGAGTACGCCTCGGGACATGTCGAAATCGATCCTACATCAATCCCCAAAGTCCGCAATGTTGGTATAATCTCGACTCTCGACCACAGCAGCGCCCGATCCGTTGAGGGCTGGAAAAATACCATCGAAGCCAGCATGGTGACCTTCAATTCCAGTCCGCTCGCGTCTCGCCTACAGAAGAAGTACAAGTTCCGCGATATGCTTCGCGTCTTGAAAGGCGGCAGTGGCGATCACGCTTTGACAGAAAAAGGCAGTGTTCGAGGGATGGAAAACCTGAAGAAGGAGGGGGCCATCGAAGATCTAGGCGAGGCAGCACTTGCACAGAAGGACCTGCAGGGGCTCTGTCCTCTACTTTCAGGCCTGGAATGCAAAGAAACTTGTAGCGCGTTGGGGGCATTGATGCCTACAACAAGCTCTCCCCTACCGAGCAGTCCAGACTCTATGCAGACCTGATGCGCGAGATCATTGACACCCTTGGAAGGAAGGAGTATGAGGCACTGACCGAGGAGGAGCGCCGTCCGCTCACATTATTCATTTGGGGTGGATGCTGCATGCATAAAGATCTAAACAGTTTCAAAGGTGGAAACACGAAGATGATGCAGGAGCACGAACGGTGGATTGACGCCTCCAGTTGTCCTTACCAACAAGCATAATGCCGTGCAGCTCAAACGATGGTTGGAGCCTGGAACGAAAGTTCCTGACACGTTGACGGCAGAAGAACAGCTGGCTTTTGAGTCATCGACAAGGGGCGGAGTCAAGACCTGCGCGATTGCAGGCGCTATCATGAACAACAAGGACGATAAAATTGGCCAGGGCGACCGTCACGTTGAGCTCTTCACTGCAACAACCGGGGAAAACTCACCAACGCTTCCCCGATACAAGCAATATTATACCCGTTTTGGAAGTTACGGTCTTGCTGCAGCCGAACTCATAAAATTCCTCGACTATTACCTCGAGTTCCTGGAGGTCATAGAATACACCAAGATGACCATCTCACTCACCAATATTGAGGTCAACCTTCAACGTGCATTGAATGATCCCGCGTCGTTGGCGGAACTTGGCGCGATGACTTTATACTCGTAATGCATCTCTCACCCATACATGGGAGTAGTTCGTGGATCAGGTACATCGAAAACCAATCACCTGGACCTTGGACCTCTCCACGTTGAAGTCCGAGTCCACATACAGCGCATTTTGGATGACCCGGATTTGCTGTCTGGCTCGGACATGTCATACGCAACGGTAGCGTTGGATGCACAACCCTGGGAGGATGAAGATGCCGTCGATGCGGTGGTGAAGCTCGTGCCCCGACTGCTTAATATTCGGCCAATTACCCTTGCTTTCTTTCGTGGCGCGCTGGCAACTTTGATTCGCTTCTCGGCTGAGTTTGCTCCCGGGGGATTGATTGATACAGCATCTCCCGCGGAATGACAGGCTGCCTGGATGTCGTCAACGAACGACGCAAACGGAGGCGCTCTGGGAACAATGCGGGTGAAGATGCGTGGACATCCGACACTGACACTTCATCAGTTCAATGCGGAAATGATGTACCGTACCAAAGACACCCAAACCTTCGTGGACGCAGTTTTCACGGTGGAGGGTGACCTTTACATCATGCGAAAGGCTCGGGAAATTGACGCGATCGGGATAGAGAAGCGGAGGAGGCAGGATCTGCCTGATTTCCGAGTCCATCTTACCGAGATGAAGAAGGCACAACAAAAAGCCGCAAGATGTTCAACGGTTGACCGGCGATCAAGCCGAACATCAAATCCTCGGTATTATCCGAAGTGTTGCGTACACCAGACAAGCACAGCCACAACGTAAGAACAAAAAAAAACTAAAGTACGAGTTATGCCGTGCGCAGCATCGGCCTCCCCCCAAGTGCATATTTCATGAAATTACCAAACATATATGACTGTAATACTGAATCACCACCTCAGGCTTCATACCACAACCAGAGCAGGAGCCAAGGTTTGATTTGCCCTTGCAAATCAACTGTGCAGGATAAATTGTGAGATGTCGAGAGGTGTACAGGAAGTGTCTACGAAGTGATTGTGAAAATTATAGACCCCCCTGTCCCAAAGCGGATGTGTTGGTAGCTGACTTGGATTTCTGATCTCATCCGAGTCCTTCCGGCAAACTGTACAAGCCAGACTGAATTCCAATATAGCGGCGACTACCTTAGAACGGTTAGAGTCTTCTTTTGTGATAGACTCGCAGAATCTCGTATTAGGAGTCGGCATCGGCATAATTAAATTATCTTGAGTTATCCCAACAATGAATACTAACATGTCTCGAAAAACTTAGTTCTAGTAGACCGGTAAGTCGAATTGTAAGAAACCATTTGGAGGTGAATTGACAATGCTGTCATGTGTCGTCGTCGGCGGTGACGGCGTATCATCACATCAGTGAGCACAATACCATAAATAATCACAAGCCCTATAAGTATATACTTACTGTACATAGTGTATCTACTCATATTGAGAAACTAGTCTGAGGGGGACGAGAAATACTCACAAGCCCGTTTCTCGGCTAAGCGAGCAAACGGGCTTGCCAAGCCGACAAACGGGCTTGCAAGCCGATCGGCGGGCTTGTGGCGCGGGCGCAAGCCCGTTTGGCAAGCCGAAAAGTGAACTCTCCGCTTGGCGGAAGTGGGCCTCTTAGGGGATTACGCTCATACAAGATAAATCCCCTAAGAGGCCCTTTATGTAATTTAGGCGGACCTCCCTTAGGTGTCCATATCAATTTGCGGACCAGCATCCGGCGGCCCGCCACCCGAGACTCGATTGACCAATGCTGACTGTTTCGGATCGCCGCCGGATATCTTCCGTCGGATATTCTCCCGATGTCGTACATGGCCTCCCAAAATCAAAACTGGTTATCATAGCGGCTTGGTCAATTCGCTTGAGCACAGGCACCACGGAAGCCGCTTTGACATCCCAGCCGTAGTGTCCACGAAGCTATATCCAAAAATATTCATACCTCATCAATAAGTCGCTGACGCAGCGAGGGCTTTTGGACGTGCGAGAACCAATGCCGAGCCGCGTCAGCATAGGGCCCAAGACGCCGTTTATCCGCTGCGTCAACTACAAAGCTTGCTACTGAGGCGTTGAACTTTCAGCCCACATCCAACAGTACGTCTGAGTTTCACCCGCTGCCGGGCATATATTAACCCGAATTTCCCTAGACTCACCATGGCCACCAGCACACGCCAGAATTACATCGAGAAAGTCGCTATCGTAGGCGTAAGTTCAAATTTCCTAATTGAAAAAGTAGTCCCTCACAGTGCCTCAGGCAGGGGGCCAAATGGGCACATTCATTACCGAGGCGTTTGCCTCAAGACCGGGAAACATCACCTCACCGCCATAACCCGGGCTGACAGCGCCTCCAAGATTCCCGCCGGCGTCGAAGTCAAGAAGGTCGACTACGAGGATACTGCATCCCTGGTCGAGGCTCTTCGCGGCCAGGACGCCCTCATCATCACCATGAGCGTCATGTCACCCCCAGGCCAATCTGCCAAGCTCATCGAAGCTGCCGCCGTCGCCAATGTTCCCTGGGTCTTGCCCAACGAATATGGCGGCGATCCCACCGAGAAAAAGATGGGGGAGGATGCAATGATTGGCCCGGGCAAACAAGCGGACCGCGACCTCATCGAGAAGCTAGGGAAGAGCTCCTGGATCGGCATTACCTGCAGTTTCTGGTACGAATACAGTCTCAGCACTGGGCCCTCCGCGTACGGTTTCGACTTCGGACAATCGTTCTGTTACCTTCATCGACGACGGTACCACGAAAATTCAACACCCACCACTTGGCCCCAGACCGCCCTCGCCGTCGCGCGTCTTCTGAGCCTCAAAGTGCTCCCCGATGATGCCAGCGACCAAAGGCGACACATTGTCTCAGTTCCGCAACAAGCCGGCGTACGTCTCGTCCTTTTTGCTCAGCCAGAAGGACATGCTCGAGTCCGTGTTACGGGTCACTGGAACGAAGGAGAGTGATTGGAAGATTGAACATGACGCGCACGAGGTGCGCTTCGCTGCGGGAGTGGCACCAATTCAAAGGGGGGGATCTACGCGGGTTCCAGAAGCTTGCTCTATACCAGGGGGTTTTTATCCGGACGGGTGCGGGAACTATGAAGCGAGAAATGGGTTGCACAACGATATTCTCGGGTTGCCAAAGGAGGATTTGGACGAGTTTACGAGAATCGCGGTGGACAGAGCGGCGCGTAAATAGTGTTGTAAACGTCGGATAGATATGTCACAATAGATAGTGAATTTGTCGGCTGAGCTATCGACGTCGCTCGGGGAAGGTTCAGTAATGAGGACCTTGCGGGTGTTAGAATGTGGATTGGTCAAGGATGGAGGGCGCACCATGTCAAAAACGGCGTTCAAACGCCCTCTTTTTGAAAGGAACATAAACACTGGTATATATACCACCGATTCAACAGATTCTGAGCACACTTGATCTCAACCACCCCATTTCACCCTAGTACCGCAAACTCAAGTATCAGTCGCGATTTCTCAGAAAAAACATATCAAACACATATAAGGGCGAGAAGAGAGTAAGGTAAGGCATGTATACGAATCCGGTTGTATCGTCTATTCCTGTCTGCTGTCAAGTGGGTACGAACTGCAGTGTCCCGGTGAGGAAGTGGCCCTGCGGGTCTGTCTGCAAGATCCCCATTCCCACATGTCGTTGCGGCAGCGTTCGACCCAGCGCAAATGATGTAGATCGTTTGTACCGGCGGTCCCCGGTAGCTCCGAATTAATAGTCACACAGTCAAGGACCTGGTTGTTGACCACGAACGTGATCGGTGCTGTTGACTTGGTTTCCGGTCTGGCCTGCGCAGTCCATCGCGAGAAACGCGTCCGTGGACGCTGGTACTGGCTGTTGAGCTGACGCCGATAGCCCAAACGCCGGAGCAGGCCGAGTACAGCGTGGTGTGAGATCCTCGGCGATGAAATGTTCGCCCGCAAAGTCGGCTCCGAGACCTAGAGCGTAAAGTCTGTCCTGCCAGACCCTAGAATGCGGAAAGTGATGAGAGAAGATTCTTGGTTTCCACCTGGATCTTGGCCGAAATGGATCTTCCCTTGTGTACCCGGATGTTACAGAGTGGCAAGGTCGGCGCCGGAGGGATAAAGTTCTATGAGTCAACTTATTAGTTGAATTTTCCAAGATGATAGAGCAGAAGACTACTTACCTGCCATGCAAAGCTTTTGCGCGGTGATCTGAGACTCGTGGTCAGCGCAGGCGAAAAATGGAGCGCAGACGGGAAATCTTACACCTGTATGGTAGAGTGGAAGCATTGCGGCACCACGCCGGTTGTTGCCTAGATTGGCCACAGTGGTCATCTTGTTAGCGTAGTAATTAAAGACATTATTCGCCCGCGACCTACCCAAGATTCAGTCAAGCAGAAGGAGATTCTGAGAGAAATAACGCACGTGCATCCAGCGGGATATGTAGCGGCAAGGTCGCGCAACCAGTTGTTGAATCGAACCGGAGATTGACGGCTGGATGTGTCCGGTGTGATTTGGGCCAAACGATTTTTGGACGCGGAGGGCTGTGACCCCGGAACGTCGCGGCGGTGGCTCCGAAGTCTGCATCATCGTCAGTGCCGTTTGGATTCCACCAGTGAAATGGACGAGTTACATCCTCCAAGAGCTGCAAAATTCCGGGCAAAGTACTCGACATCTTGAATCACGTTGACAGAGTTACCGCCAGGGGTCACGTCTGCGATGTTGTTCATATTACTGCGCTGAGGGGGGTCGGCCGCGGTCTGCTTGTCCTGGTTCACGACATTTGACTTTGCTGCACGAAGTATCGATATGTTTCGACGGATGGAAAGAAAAGGAGATGCACCCTGGTTCAGCGACTTTTTTTTTTTTTTTTTTTCCATTCAATTTGCCCCTCGCCGCGTGCGGCATGTTGGGCATCCTTCTACACACTATGTGAAAACGTAGTCCTAGGTAAGTAGGTGGGGAGTGTCCGTGAAAATATTTGTTCTTCGAAAACGTGTCCGACGCCGACTTAGGCTGAGACGAACGGTGGCGACTAAACAAGGTCGCGTGCAGCCCTGGAAGTAGTTAAATGGACTGGGGCGTAAAGTAGTTGGTGGTGTAGGCCTCCCGAGGGTAGGCGCTGGCAAGTAAGATATAGGCAAAAAGAAGAGGGAAGCATGGGTTATGACCGAGCCTTGGGAACATAGGGGAGACACGGCAGCGAGACCCGAGAACGAGGGCTCCGTTCTGTATAAGAGGTCAGCATCCCTCCTGGATGAGAGGGACACTCGTAAGGGTGCGGTTTTCGCGTGGGAAGGATGGCATCTGTGCACATGAATGACATCTCATTGATGCGGTCAACGACACCGGCGACTCCAGCCATGAGTCAATGCCACGGATTGCACGCTCCTGGGCAGGCTCCCAGTGGTACCGTGTCAACTGATACAGGAACATTGTGTATGACAATATTGTGCCAGAGTTGCCTTGGTCAATCGAGGGAGCTGTTTCTGGGGAGGTGGAGGAGGGCGAACAAATTCCAAATGGCAGGAGCTCGCTTCACTGCCTCCTCCATGGTGAAACTCTCGCCGTGAGAGAAAAGCGACGGTGAGATTCCCCTCGGTGTCCACGGACACTGCAAGCTGCAGATCACCAATGATGGACTTTGTCCTGAGACCGGAGAGATTATGAAGGGAGGTGGTCGAGAGAGATAGTGTGGGGGAGGCGATCGATGCGGAAAACGAGGTCTGGGTTCGAGGCGTGAGCCTTTGGACGCCCCGATGGAGGTGGAGGATATCTCTGCGTGTCATCGGTTGTCGAGGTGTGAGCCTTTGGACGCTCGGATGGAGGGCGGAGTACGTGTCGGCGTGTGTGTGTCATCGGTTGTCACCGGATCAGTGGCTGGGTGACAGCCTTGCGTACGTGGCAATCACTGGTGCTGGGGACGGCGTCGGTGTCGGGGTGAGGTCCAATGGAGCGGGTGTAGGGCAGGGAGATCCATGAGTGTGCCGGCAGAGAGCCCGCAACACTTCTGTCATGTGGCCAGTGAATGCTGGTAGGGCGGTGGTAGAGGCCGAATCCCGGATGAGTGTCAACGTAGCAAGAGCAGAGTCCAGCAATGATTCGAGGCGAAGGTAATGGCTGTGAGGGAATCAGAGTGCAGCAGTGAGTCCCCCGCATATGAATGGGGAGACAGGTGGTTTCGGTGGTACGGTGCTGTGGACCACCGGTTTTTGGTCATGGTGGTTACTGCGTGAGAACATCCGGTCAGCGACTTGTCAACCCAGACCATATTCACGACCTGATCAATATCCAGCAGTAGTGACAAAGCCCACGGGTAGCACCATCCCACCCCGCACGATTATATACATTATCAAGGATCCTTGGATGTATTAGCTCGATGCAACGGCAAGGGCGGGGAAACAAGATATACCAGGCGCAAGATATCCCATTGCCATTGTCATTGAGCGCCTCGAAGAATTGCTTAATTATCCCAACCTATGGAGGTGTAAGTCAGTGTCACTTCGGTGTGCATAGAACATACTCGAACACATGTTCCTCTGAGTTGCGATTTCAGTTGACGATATATGAACAGTGGCACAAGGTAACATATGATTGACTGTAGGGGTCCGTTACCAACAGGTCGGCCGCCGAGCTAGTGAGTTGAGGACAGTATTTACTCCGCCTGCAGCCTTGAGGCGATGCTGTAGTATGTTCCGGCGCCCAAACTGACAGCACTCGGGTTAGTGATGACGTTGATTCTGTTTGGTATGCCGCAGATGGCAGTGTGATGACTTTTCAAGAGTTAGAGAATCAACCAATGAGTGCAGAATGAGCTCACATCGAGGGGAGGCCCGTGCTACAAGATGTTACGCCGCCTGTCCGGATCGTCCCCATTGTCTTCCCAGTCTGCATTCTCAGAATCATCGGATAGAGCATAAACCGAGGTGGGTCTGGGACAAGAGGAACCGGAAGGGGATCCACTCGCTGAGCTGAGATTGTGGTTGTAGGATCAGGATCCGTCCAAGGACCCGTCCAGCCTGGAGGCAGCCCTGGAGTAGGTTTGATGCCACCGATTCCGATGTCTAAAGGAAGCAAGCCAGCAATAATTCCAGGAAAGAGCAGAAGCCACCAGTCATCTCCGTTGCTGTTCTTATCGCCAGGCGGCCCGGTGATATTTTTCGGAGGAGAATGGAAGCTGCGGGAACCGGACGACTGTGGTGAATGACGGGCGGTGAAAGTCACGGAGGCTACAGAGGTCGGCGGTATGATTTGGATCTAAAATACCCGGCGTTAATTCGCGAATAAGGAAAGAACGTGAGATAATTACTCCAGGTAGGAGTTGGCTCCAGGTAGCGACACACCCGAAGGAAGGGGACCATTGATCGGGGTACCTCCAGGAGCAAGTGTAATGCTCGCGCCACCTATAACCACGGTGGTGGTGGTCGTCGGAATGGCGATAATAATGGTTGTGCTCGACTGAACGAAAGTTTCGGAGACCGCGCCAGAGGGGGAGCGGGGTTTGGATCTCGAAAATGAGATAATGAGTGTTCCTGAACGGACACCACTCACTCCAATAAATCTCGGTGTAGGAGGCTATCGGAGGCGCCGTGGTTGTCTAAACGAGAGTCAGGGGACAAATACAGGACCGAAGGGCGGAGACTCACGTGGTCGAAGGGAAGGGAAAAATGAAGCCAATCATTGAAACTAACCAATCATCAACGATAATAGGATTACAGGGGGGATGACACACTTCAAATAGGGTACAGTGCTTCCCGTCGCAGCCCACGCCACAATTGCGTTCCACAGTGCAATGACTACGGCAGTAACTTTCAAACCGATGATCCATTTCAGCAACAATGCCAAAGCAAAGATTCAAGAGCCAGAAACTGACCTAGGAAAATTGTTGCTGTTGACTGCAGTAAGCTCTCCGTAGTAGAAGTCGATGTAGTTCTGTTGAGTTATCGGACTGATAAGTCTGAAGGCTATCCATAACCGATCGACGTTGGCGCTCACCATCCTCCAGAGGCGAATGCACAGCTGCCGACGATGCCAGCATAAATCTGCATCAGGTTGAGCCCAGTTAGAATGGGTAAATACAGATGATGAATTCACGGTCGTGTAATCAAGCGACGCTTGGGCCGCGTTGGTAACTGTAAAGCCAGTTTGGCACTCGACACTTGTGATCAAGTCTCCGACCTGGAGGTAATATGAGATGGGATTTGAAGCTTGAAGATGAGGGAGAAGCGCTGCTTACACCGTAGCAGGTGGCCGCCGCCACGCATGACTTGATTCCCCAGAGGTTGTTCACAGTCTGGTAACAGAAAAGAAAAAACTGTCAGGTGCTGCAGCCGATAAAATTCTTGAAGCACGAACACCCGAGTTGACAGTATCGATACAGTTCGCAGCCAGGTTGAGGCAAAGAGAGTTCGACCGTTTTGAGACATGCTGGAATTGCCGCTCGCTTTAGAAAGGTTAAGCGGGCTTTATCAGTGGTGTTACGACTCGTTGAAGCCGTCGCCGAGAAAGAACCGCTCGAGGAAGGGCCGTCGACCGTCGTCGTCGCAGAACTAGGAGTAGTAATTTCGACCGCCGATGCCGAGAAAGACCTGGGTGGGAGTGTGCTGGACAGAGAGGAGATGGCAGGCGGTCTGGTTGCAGGATTAATGCGTACCGCGGGAACCCCCAGTAGACCAAGGACCCCCGTCGCCTGTAACAGAACCCCGAGTTCGAAACCGACGGTTGGAATGCGCATCGTTGTTAGAATCCATTGGACCCAATTCCGTTGTCTTTATACCGAATATAACCAGCGCCTTTCCAGCGGCTCTCAGCGGCGATATAACTCCAAGTGGAACGGACAAGTACGGTGTCGATAATGTGTTGATAAGCTGGTTCCAAGCGCTGTGCCTCGGGTACCTGATACTGTACGCCGACGCCTTCCTTAACCGTGTACCCGTAACCATACTGAACGACGATTTCTCGAGGTTTGAATACGGCGAATAATCCAAACTCGGCGGTAACTTGACTTGAGGTCAGTGACTGGTCAGCGCGGCCGAGGTGTTAGTGACCGCACCCATATATCGCGGGATATAGACAGCGCGCTCAGCCGAGGTTCAGGAACAACATCAAGTGAGCAGTTCATGCTCAAGCACTACGCCTCTGATGAGTGCCTACAAATTTGAACAGGTTGAATACCTCCTCCCCACTAGCTCATCAGGAGACGAGTGCGCGATGGAGATTATCAAGCAGAGATCTTCGTTCCAGCAACGGAATGCAACTCGATCATACGCACGCTTGTTTTGCGGATCAAGTTGGCGGCGTAAGTGAACTCCGACCGACGTCTGTGAAAGCCAGCACGACTAGCCTCGGCGACTCGCCCGGCTTAGTCGTGTATATTCGGATGCAACGCGAACTGGGGCGCCCGCGCGCGCCAAAGGGGTTCCAACATCCAAATAGGACGCTCGAGATCTAGGATGCCGAAGGGTACACCGAACTGTATCCGGCAACGACAACGAACCGAACTAGACAAAGTCGAATTTGCAGTTCGCCAGTTTCCATCCAAATGAATCGGCATTTGTATGAAGAACAAGGCGTATATAGTCGCTGTGCATGCGTTTTCATCAGGCCCGAGTGGAATGAACGGTCTCCCTCGGCAACTTGGTGGGCCGCCTGGGCGGCAGTGGCAGTTTGTTATCTGTGGAGGGTATCGGCAATCAGATCAACTTTTTGTCTTCTCGTCTCGTTCTGCCGCAGAACGAGACGAGAAGACAAAAAAGTTGATGATTGCCGATACCCTCCACAGATAACAAATCCAAACATTGATGTTCGACCTCGAATGAGAGCAACCCACTATTCAAAGTCCGACTTACCACATTGGCGTACTCCGCCTGTGAAACGAGTATGTGACCTGCAATTGTGGGCAAGCGCGAAGCAAGTCGGCGGCGGACAGGGGTGGCCAGATGTTGGAAAAGTGAGAGTGTTCGACTGGTGGACCGAGAGCATTCGAGGATTAAATCAAATGCACCAGCTTCCTGTTGGGCCGTTAATGTATTTCAGTTGCTGCCAGTATTTTAAATGTTCTGGCATTTCCTCTCCTTCCATCGGGTTCGATTTACCTTCGTCCCATTGATATCTGCTACCAGAAGCTTCAAAGAAAATTCCCAAAATGCTTGAGGTCGACATCTCATGCAATTCATCGCTTGAATCCATCATAAACGTCCTCGTCCGCGCCTAACAGCTACGTATACGAAATGCACGAAAGTCAACCGATGTCCTGAGTACCTAAGTATCACGGTCAAAATGATTGATTGAGTATCTATTATCGTTACAGGAAAGTGTATGTATAGCTGTGTTCCTCAGTTGGGACCCAATATAAAATGCCTCTTCACCAGCAACTCTCACACCCAAAAACAAACCAAGTGGCGTGTGATCAGTCGAGCCGTTGCCACCTCAGGTGCACGGGAATTCACAGTCCATAACTTGGTAGTCATCGCTTCTAAACGAGACCGCTTTCAACGTCAAACTGGATGTGGTCATCGCTAGGTGCCGTCACATTGAACAGCGAGTCCCGCAAACTGATCGAGGGCGGGGATTCCATGCAGTGACGCACCGCGCGCAAGCCGACCCATTTATTCTTCAGCAGCAAGAACTCCGTACGGCGGCATGCACGGGAAACGGCAATGCGGAAATCCGTCTATGACTGCTTCCTTGCACCACGGAGATTGGCATACCTTGTGACTTTGCCCCGAACTCAGAACTCCGAGTCGTTTCGTCTGTCAATCGTTTTCCCAACATTTTCCTCAACGTGCACAACCTCCCCACCTCCCTCACACATCCCAAGAGAGTTTCCTTTTCCCTGTCCCGTCCCGCCAACTCAAACAGCTAGGCATAGATCTGTGGCATGAGGTTGGTTGAATCAATTTGGCACGAGCAAATCGAATTCGTGGGAATAATGATGTGGTGGAAAAAGGGTGCTCCAACCCGAGTGCGCCGCCGTGGCTTGTCAGCAACCTTCACAATCGACTACGATGACTCTCCCAACTCTAAGATGCAATATGGTGACCATCGACCTGCAACCTTGACGCCGCTCATTCCGCCTCCCAGTCCGCCTCGGTAACTCCGGGCTCAAAGTTTCCAAGATCATCTTCGGATGCATGAGCTATGGCTCTCC
>JARKIC010001315.1:0-132414 GCA_029378375.1 Mycena olivaceomarginata | reverse complement strand
TCCGGAGAAGGAGTCCGTTCATTTGGAAGCAGTCCACCGGTTTTTCAAGCAGTCCACTCCTTCTTTGCAAGGGTCAGCACTGGGCTAGTGGGCGTGAATTGGGATCAAACATGCTCTAGTACACCGCTCTGAACTATTTTGATGTGTAACTTGCCTTGGGCAAGTGTCTGGCCGATCCGGCAAAGGAGTCCATCCATTTCAAAGCAATCCATCGGTTTTCAAGCAGTCCACTCCTTCTTGGCAAGGGTCAGCACTGGGCTCACAGGCTTGAATAGGGATCAAACATGCTCTAGTACACTTGTCTGACTCATGTTGACGCGTAACTTGCCCTGGGCAGTTGTCCGGCCAATCCGGCAAAGGAGCCCATCCATTTCGAAGCAGTCCATCAATTTTCAAGCAGTCCACTCCTTCTTTGCAAGGTTCAGCACTGGGCGCACGGGCCCTAATTGGGACCAAACATGCTCTACTACACTGCTCTGCCTCATTTTGATGCCTAACTCACCATGGGCAAGTGCCTGGCCAATCAGGCAAAGGAGTCCATCTATTTTGAAGCAGTCCACCGATTTTCAAGCAGTCCACTCCTCTTTGCAAGGGTCAGCACTGGGCTAGCAGGCGTGAATTAGGATCAAACATGCTCTAGTACATTGCTCTGACCTATTTTGATGTGTAGCTTGCCTTGGGCAAGTGTCTGGCCGATCCGGCAAAGGAGTCCATCCATTTCGAAGCAATCCATCAGTTTTCAAGCAGTCCACGCCTTCTTTGCAAGGTTTCAGCACTGGGCCCGTGGCCCCAGTTGCTTTGGGCAAGTGTCTGGCCGATCCCGCAAAGGAGTCCATCCATTTTGAAGCAATCCATCGGTTTCAAGCAGACCACTCCTTCTTCGCAAGGTTCAGCACTGGGCTTGCAGCCCCAGATCGTCATCAAAAATGCTCTACTAGTACACCATTCTGAACCGTTTGCAATTGACGTGCAACTTGTGTTGGGGAAGTGTCTGCCCAATCCGGCAAGGGAATCCATCCATTTCGAAGCAGTCCACCGATATTCAAGCAGTCTACTCCTTCTTTGAAAGGTTCAGCACTGGGCTCGTGGGTTTGAATTGGGATCCAACATGCTCTAGTACACCGCTCTGAGCAGTCATTTTGGTGTGTAACTTGCTTTGGGCAAGTGTCTGGCCGATTCCGGCAAAGGAGTCCATCCATTTTGAAGCAGTACCATTTTGAAGCAGTCAACTCCTTCTTTGCAAGGGTCAGCACTGGGCTAGCGGGTGTGAATTGGCATCAAACATGCTCTATTACACTGCTCTAGGTCATTTTGATGTGTAACTTGCTTTGAGCAAGTGTCTGGCCGATCCGGCAAAGGGGTCCATCCATTTTGAAGCAGTCCACCGGTTTCCAAGCAATCTACTCCTTCTTTGCAAGGTTCAGCCTTGGGCTCATGGGCTTGAATTGGGATCAAATGTCCGTCCATTGCGAGCCCTGTTCTGAACCTTGCAAAGAAGTCATGGACTGCTTGAAAACCGGTGGACTGCTTCGAAATGGACGGACTCCTTTGCCGGATTGGCCAGACACTTGCCAAGGCAAGCTACACATCAAAATAGGGCAGAGCGATGTACTAGAGCATGTTTGATCCTAATTCACACCTGCTAGCCCAGTGCTGACCCTTGCAAAGAAGGAGAGGAGTGCTTGTAAATCGGTGGAGTGCTTCAAAATAGATGGACTCCTTTGCCTGATTGGCCAGGCACTTGCCCATGGCGAGTTAAGCATCAAAATGAGGCAGAGCAGTGTAGTAGAGCATGTTTGGTCCCAATTAGAGCCCGTGTGCCCAGTGCTGAACTCTGCAAAGAAGGGGTGGACTGCTTGAATATTGATGGACTGCTTCAAAATGGATGGACTCCTTTGCACAGATCAGCCAGACACTGGCCTAGGGCAAGTTATGTGTCAAAATGGGTCAGAGCAGTGTACTAGAGCATGTTTGATCCCAATTCGAGCGCGCGAGCCGGTGCTGAACCTTGCATGGAAGGAGTGGACTGCTTCGAAGTTTAAAATGGACAGACTCCTTTCCCGGATTGGTCTGACACTTGCCCAAGGTGAGTTACGCGTCAAAAGGAGCAGAGCATGTTTGATCCCAATACGAGCCCACAAGCCCAGTGCTGAAACTTACAAAGAAGGTGTGGACGGCTTGAAAACTGGTGGACTGCTTCGAATTGGATGGACTCCTTTACCAGATTCGCCAGGCACTTGCCCAAGGCAGGTTATGTGTCAAAATGAGTCAGAGCAGTGTACCAGGGCATATTTGATCCCAATTTGAGCTTGCGAGCCCTGTGCTGAACCTTGCAAAGAGGGAGTGGACTGCTTGGAAATCTTGGGGGTTGGAAATGGACGGACTCCTTTGCTGGATTGGCCAGACACTTGCCCAAGGCAAGTTACAGGTCAAAATGATTCACAGCAGTGTACTAGAGCATGTTTGATCCCAGTTCAAGGCCGTGAGTCCAATGCTGAACCCTACAAAGAAGGAGTGGACTGTTGGAAAATCGGTGGACCTCTTTGAAGTTTGAAATGGATGGACACCTTTCCCCGGATCAGCCCAACACCTGCCAAGGCGAGTTACGTGTCAAAATGACTGATCCAACAAAGGGGTCTATCCATTTTGAAGCAGTCCAACGGTCTCCAAACAGTCCACTCCTTCTTTGCAAGGTTGTGTACTGGGCTCGCAACCCCAGATTGGGATCAAACATGCTCTAGTACACTGCTCTAACCCATTTTGACATGTAACTTCACGTGGGTAAGTGTCTGTCCAATCCGGCAAAGGAGTCCATCCATTTCGAAGCAATGCAGAGCAGTTTTCAAGCAGTCCACTTATTCTTTGCAAGGTTTAGTACTGGGTTCGCGAGATTGGGATCAAACATGCTCTGGTACAATATTCTGACTCATTTTGAAGTGTAACTGGCCTTGGGCAAGTGTTAAGCCAGTCCGGCAAAGGAGTCCATCCATTTCAGACTTCGAAGCAGTCCACTCCTTCGTTGCAAGGTCAGCACTGGGCTCGCAGCCCCAGATTGGAATCAAACATGCTCCAGTCGGAGTTCCAAAGGAGTGTCCACGGGCCTGCTCAGACTCATTTTGACGCATAACTTGCCTTGGCTAAGTGTCTCGGCCTTATCCTTGACTCGTAACTCGCCCTGGGCAAGTGCCCTGGCCAGTCCAGCAAAAGAGTCCATCCATTTTGAAGCAGTCCACTGGTTTTTAAGCAGTCCACTCCTTCTTTGCAAGGTTCAGCACTGGGCTCACGGGCTCGAATTGGGATCAAACATGCTGTAGTACACTGCTCTGACTCATTTCGATGTTACTTGCCCTGGGCAAGTGTCTGGCCGATCCGCTGATAGGGCGTCGTGCCAAAACATGCATGAAAACACCAGTTTTTTTTTTTTTTTTGCATTTTGAACCTATTAGCGGGCAGAAGTGAGGCATTAGATTATGAGCGTACACCATCCCTGGGGTGGTAGGCTACACTATTGATGGCCAAAAGTCAGTGGTAACAAATCAACTATGAAGGATTGAGTAGACTTGACAACACAGCCCAAAAGGCTGTTACGTCCTGACTATGATATTCTACACTGACCTATAGATGGTGGCGGTAAACCCTTGTCTTATGCGCTGGAGGTGAAACATCAGGGAACCACTCAGAATTATTGACTTGCCGCTTCAACAACCTCTGAATGCTCTGATGGCTATTAAAACAAGATATACGAAGTCAGGATTGGTATAACCACATTAGGGCCGGCAGAGCTATAGCGCCGCACCATTTTGTGTAGAAGTCCAACTGATCAGATTGGGATGAAGACATGTTACTGAGTTAACCATCAATGTGGTTACTCGGGCAGATCTGACCGATAGAAAGATGTGGTCCTCGTATCAAAGATAAACTGATATGATTGATGAGGATCGACACTATAGAATAGCGCCGGCACTATATTTTACTGGTCACTATACTGGTCCATCATGAGTGATGATGTGAAATCAGTTTATTATACTAGTGCTCAGGCCATTTATGGCCTATGTGACTAGTTTGCTATGATCTACACTACGCAGTGAGTGGGCTTCGACTGGGAGCCTTCGCTTATTGAAGGGAGGTTGCGGGGTTAAAACCTGTAGGGACTGTTGCTCGTGCTTGTGCGTGTGCTACGGCAGTGTCCCTGTGCCGCATCGAAATCCCCCACGACGAGGCATCACGGTGTACGGCCATCTTTTGGCAGTAGAACCGTTGATATCACTACGAGGGGGGGGAACGAGGTAGATGGGTGGGTGCTTGTAGCAGTGAGGACAGGTGCCAGAGGGGGAATGGGTCATAAAATCAGCGGTGTACATAGGGTGGGGGTGGGGGACAGTGTGTTCCGTGAAGGCCGGGAAGGGACGATGGGGTGGTCCCAGGATGAGGTGGATTCAAGCAGACAGAGAGAGAGGAGAGAGAGAGAGATAGGGGAGGCATAGGTATAGATATAGTGGGAAGATGCAATGAAAAGAAAAGAAAAGAAAGCAAAACAAAAAAAACAAAAAAGGAAAGGACAAGAAATCAAGAGGGGTGAAGGAGCGTACTGTGGGAACCAGCCCGTCGCCGCTACATAGTTGAGTAGCAGGGTCCTGTTTTTTGATTTGCCGAGGTAGGGAGCGCTTGCTGAGTTGCTGGTGGTTTGCAGCATGGAGGCACGGCGCAACATGTCGCGCTGTTTGTCCAAAGTGACGGCAGGTGAAAAGGAAATGGTTGACGGTCTCGGGCTCGTTGCAGGTGGGGCAGTGGCTGATGTCGACAATGCCAAAGCGCACGAGATAGGCATTCAAGCCAATGTGACCGGTGCGTAGCTGCGTGAGGATGCTGCATTGGCGTCGGGGGAGGTCCGCGTACCACTTGAGTGTGGATTTTCCTGGTGGAGTTTTGTTGGCTTGCGCGATGTGTTTGCCAACCCGAGACGTCTCCCATTCAGCGCCCTGTTGACGGGCGACGAGCTTCTTTCACGCGGCCTTCAGTGCGGCGATGCTGGTAGGCAGGTCATGGAGGGGGAGGAGAGCCTTGGAGAGGGCTGAGGAGTCGCCTTGCGGCTGTGCGCTTGGCTTCCTCATCCCCCGCTTCATTCCCCTCCATATCCTGGTGTTCAGGGACCCACGCAATGCAGAGCTTGAGGGTGCATCGCTGACGGCAGAGGCATTGAGAGTGTGGTGGAACCGGCATACTAGGTGCTGGCCAGGCTGAGGGCGCGGCCTGGCAACAGCGCGGATGGCTGCTTGGTGTGTCGATGGGGATTGTGGCGGAGCCAAGCGTGGGATGGAGCGAATCAAATCAATCAAGGCCCAAGATCAGGCCGATTAACTCCGCTTCGAAGACTGTGTGGCTCTTCCATTGTCCCAGGTACACACATCGGCGATCAATTCCGCCGTCCTTGGTTTTCATCACCGCTGCCACCGCCGACCCCGCCCTCCTCAAAGGCCCGACCTGTCCCCATATACGCATACCCGTTGGTAAACACGAAAACTCCGCCTTGGCTTCTTCCTTGTTTCCCGCAATTCTGTAGGTGAGAGGCACCGTCCACGTTGTGTCTAGTGGAGTGCGGTCACCCGTTTCGAGGCCAGCGATCTCCGGGAAAGCTGAAAACATGTCATGCAGGACAGATCGGTGGCGGAGTGGGCACATGTTCATGCAACCTGCGTACCATTGGCTGGAGAGGGTGGTGGGGGAGGGAGGGATGCGAGATGTGCGGCAGCGTTGAACGACGTGTGGTTGAGGCGCAGCATAACAGGGGGATGCATGCAAATAGTTGAGTGCATCGACTGGTGTCGTCCTGAATGCGCCTGTTATGGGACGGCAGGCCAGGTTCTGTACCTTCTCTAGCTGCGTTGAAACCCTACTGACCCCTTGTGGTGTTTCCCCCCTGGTGGAGTACACGGGTGAATACCACACGCACAGGCCGTACTCCATCTTTGGAAACAATGACGGAGCGGTACAGCCTGGCGGACGAATTGGTGGGGCAGTCCAAATGTCGGTCTTGTGAGTCTATTAATTGCCATTACAGACTTGGTGCCTTTCTTGATCACCTGCTCTACCTGCTCCCTCCAGCGAAGTTGGTGGTCCATGACCAGCCTGAGATACTTGGCACTCTCGGATGCCGGTATCGTGTGGGTGGGGTGGGGTAGGTAACAAGTGGAAGTGCTTTGTACTTGTTTCCGGTTTCGCGTATAGTGCACAAGCTGAAACTTTCCGAGGTCAAATGAACACGCGTGCGTACGCGACCAATCGAAAGTGAGCGGCATGATTGCACTGAGCTTCACAAGGTTTCCTCAGACCGTTTCAGACTCAACGGCCAGCATCATGTCGTCGATATACCCCGCAGCAAATCGGGGTCCAGGATCTCCAGGAGATCGGATGAATAAAAGAGTACAGGATGGGGGGAGAGTGGGGAGCCCTGGGGTATCCCCATGCTCGCAGACAGCAGGGCTGATGTGAAATTGTCGAACTGGAGGTGCATGAATCTGTCAGTGAGAAAGCTTGACACCCAATTGGCCAGATTTCCCGGGACACCTTGTTTTCCTCAGGTTGTGCAGCAGGCGCTCGTGGTTGACGGAGGAGTTACGTGACTCACCTTGGGCAGGTGTCTGGTCTATCAGGCAAAGGAGTCCGTTCATTTCAAAGCAGTCCACCGGTTTTCAAGCAGTGCACTCCTTCTTTGCAAGGTTCAGCACTGGGCTCGAGGCCGCTGATTGGGATCAAATATGCTCTGGTACAATGCTCTGACTCATTTCGATGCATAACTTGCCTTGGGCAAGTGTCTGGCCCATCCAGCAAAGGAGTCCATCCATTTTGAAACAGTCCACTGGTTTTCAAGCAGTCCACTCCTTCTTTCCAAGGTTCAAGCACTGGGCTTGCAGCCCCAAATTGGGATCAAACATGCTCTAGTACACTGTTCTGAGTCAATCGAAACACATGACTCACATTGGGCAAGTGCCTGGCTGATCCGGCAAAGGAGTCCATCCATTTTGAAGCAGTCCACCAGTTTTCAAGCAGTCCACTCCTTCTTTGCAAGGTTCAGCACTGGGCTCGTGGCCCTAGATCGGGATCAAACATGCCCTAGTACACCCCTCTGACTCATTTTGACTCATAACTGGTGTTGGGCAGGTGTCGGGCCAATCTGGCAAATTTGTCCATCCATTTCAAACTTTGAAGCAGTCCTCCAATTTTCAAGCAGTCCACTCCTTCTTTGCAAGGTTCTGCACTTGGCCCATGGCCCCAGATCAGGATCGAACATGCTCTGGTACACTGCTCTGAATCATTTCGACAATTAACTCGCCTTGGGTAAGTGTCTCGCCAATCTGGTAAAGAAGGCTGTCCATTTCGAAGCAGTCCACCGGTTTTCAAGCAGTCCACTCCTTCTTTGCAAGGTTCAGCACTGGACTCACAGCCTTCAACTGGGATCAAACATGCTCTAGCACATTGCTGTGAATCATTTTGACCGGTAATTTGCCTTGGGCAAGTGTCTGGCCAATCCAGCAAAGGAGTCCGTCCATTTCAAACTTCGAAGATTTCCAAGCAGTCCACTCCTTCTTTGCAAGGTTCAACACAGGGCTTGGAAGCTCGAATCGGGATCAAACATGTCCTGGTACACTGCTCTGACTAATTTTGACACATAACCTGCCTTGGACAAGTGCCTGCCCGATCTGGCAAAGGAGTCCATCCAATTTGAAGCAGTCCACTGGTTTTCAAGCCGTCCACACCTGCTTTGCAAGTTTCAGCACTGGGTTTGCGGGCTCGTATTGGGATCAAACATGCTCTGGTACAATACTCTGAGTCCCTTTGACGTGTAACTCACCTTGGGCAAGTATCAGGCCAATCCGGCAAAGGAGTCTGTCCATTTCAAACTTCGAAGCAGTCCACCGGTTTTCAAGCAGTCCACTCCTTCCTTGCAGGGTTCAGCACTGGGCTCACATGCTCGAATTGGGATCAAACGTGCTCTAGTACACTGATCTGACCCGCTTTGACACGTAACTTGCCCTAGGCCAGTGTCTGGCTGATCTGCGCAAAGGAGTCCATCCATTTTGAAGCGGTCCACTGGTTTTCAAACAGTTCGCTCCTTCCTCGCAAGGTTCAGCACTGGCCTCACGTGCTCAAATTGAGATCAAATATCCCCTGGGATACTGCTCTGACCCATTTTGACGTGTAACTCACCTTGGGCAGGTGTCTCGCCAATCCGGCAAAGGAGTCCATCCATTTTGAAGCAGTCCACCGGTTTTGAAGCAGTCCACTGGGTCTTTGCTCGGTTCAGCACTGGGCTCGCGGCCTCACATTGGGATCAAACATGCCCCAGTACACTGCTCTGACCTGTTTTGACACATAACTTGCCCTAGGCCAGTGTCTGGCTGATCTGCGCAAAGGAGTCCATCCATTTCGAAGCAGTCCACCGGTCTTCAAGGAGTCCACTCCTTCTTGCAAGGTTCAGCACTGGGGTCATTGGGCTCGAATTGGGATCAAACATACTCTACTACACTGCTCTGCCTCATTTTGACATGTAACTTGCCTTGGGCAAGTGCCTGGTTGATCTGGCAAAGGAGTCCATCCATTTTGACGCTATCCACCAGTTTTCAAGCAGTCCACTGGATCTTTGCTCAGTTCAGCACAGGGCCCGCAGCCTCAGATTGGGATCAAACATGCTCTAGTACACTGCTCTGACTCGTTTTGACGTGTAACTTGCCTTGGGCAAGTGTCGGGCCAATCCAGCAAAGGACTCCGTCCATTTCAAAGCAGTCCCACTCCTTCTTTGCAAGGTTCGGCACTTGGATCGCGGCCCTAGATCGGGACCAAACTGCTCTAGTACACTCATCTGACTCAGTTTGACACGTAACTCACCTTGGGCAGGTGTTGGGCCAATCCGGCAATGTTTTCCATCCATTTCAAACTTCAATTGCAGTCCGCCAGTTTTCAAGCAGTCCACTCCTTCTTTGCAAGGGTCAGCACTGGGCTCACACTCTAGTTAGGACCAAACATGCTCTAGTACACTGATTTGACTCATTTGACAGGTAACTCGCCTTGGCGGGTATTGGGCTGATCCGGCAAAGGAGTCCATCCATTTCTGAATTCAAAGCTGTTCGCCGGTTTTCAAGCAGTCCACTCCTTTCTTGCAAAGTTTCAGCACCGGGCTTGCAGCCCCAAATTGGGATCAAACATGCTCCAGTACTCTGCCTGACTCATTCTGACACGTAACTCGCCTTGATCAGGTGTCGGGCCATTCCGGCAAAGGAGTCTGTCCATCTCAAACTTCCAAGCAGTCCACCGATTTTCATACAGTCTACTCCTTCCTTGCAAGGTTCAGCACTGGGGTCGCATGCTCAAATTGGGATCAAACCTGCTCTAGTACACTGCTCTGACCCATTTTGAAGTGTAACTTGCCCTAGGCAAGTGTCTGGCTGATCCGCGCAAAGGAGTCCATCCATTTCGAAGCAGTGCATCGGTTTTCAAATAGTTGACTCTCTCTTTGCAAGGTTCAGCACTCCCTAGATCGGGATCAGACATGCTCTAGTACACTCCTCTGACTAATTTTTTACGCGCAAATTGCCTTGGGCTGGTGTCGTCCCAATCCAACAAAGGAGTTTGTCCATTTCAAACTTCGAAGCAGTCCACTGATTTTCAAGCAGTCCGCTCCTTCTTTGCAAGGTTCAGCACTGGGCTTTTGACATCGAATTGGGATCACACATGCTCTAGGACCCTGCTCTGACTCATTTTGACACTTAACTCGCCTTGGCCAGGTGTGGGACCAATCCGGCAAAGGAGTCCGTCCATTTCAAACTTCTAAGCAGTCCACTCCTTCTTTGCAAGGTTCAGCACTGGGCTCACGGGCTCAAATTGGGATCAAACATGCTCTAGTACACTGCTCTCACCCATTTTGACACATAACTTGCCCTGGGCAAGAGTCTGGCTGATCTGTGCAAAGGACTCCATCCATTTCGAAGCAATGCAACAGTTTTCAAAGCGGTCCACTCCTTCTTTGCAAGGTCAGCACCGGGCTTGTGGGCTCTTTGATTGATGTGCTCAGAACCTATACAAGAACCACAGAAATAACCCCACTTGACTCGAGAGCGGCACAGAAACAGTCCCGAGACTGTCCCAACAACCAACAAACAAATCAAACAGCAATATCTGCACGTTCCCAAAGATCCCAACAAGTTTACAGCCCCTAGTACAGGGCCTTGTAAAGTTTGTAGGGAAAGGTTCCGTATCTCAAAGAGATGTAGAGCAAACTGCATAGAACCGTAACGTGTTTCCAGACACAGTGAAAACATTGTTTCCAAACAATGTAGATTTATAGCCTCGCAGTGTTTTCCCCAAAAGGCACTTTCTGAGCAGCGCCAGCAGTCATGTTTCCAAAGTTTTCCCTAGACGGTACTTTCTGAAACCCGCTCCGCAAAACAACAATAATAATGTTTATTTCAACAGAGTCCCAGTTCAAACAGATTCACAGAGTTCCTAACAGTTTCCAGGCAGAGCCTAAGTGCATCTCCAGAATAATATATGATTCAGAAATAATTAAGATTTCGACTAATAGTGCTACTCTAAGAGAGTGCGTTCGCTGAGGATCCCGGATCAACCCAATGCGCAAGCGTATAGCCTACTAGTTTCAGGGAAGATGCTGTGTCCATCGTAGAAACAACCCTCAGATACTTATACAACCACCAAGACACTGTTACAAAGCCCAAAACACAATCCCAATGAGTCAAATGTCTGTTTATCCGCCTCTTTAACTGTGTTTGTCTCGGTTGTTCTTTCGAGCGTCGTCTCCCATCGGTTCCCAACTGTGAGCACACCATGTTCCCTTGCCAATTATGAGGCAGGAACCCATCAGCAGCACCCCTGTATTAGCCACTTTGTGTTGCAGCCATTGGAGCCATACCGTGGCAAAATGACGTTGTGATGCTCGATGGCTCCACCCGCCAAAATTAGCCACTGGTGGCTGCCACAGCCATCTGACATCATTTTTGGCAGGCGGAGCCACCAGACAACGCAACGTCATTCAGCCATTGGATGGCTCCAATGGCTGCACCGCAAACTGTCTATTATTCAGAAGGTGTGTCGATCACCGATAGATCGGCACTGCACTCATTCGACCTGTTTCTGCTTCCTTCAACTCCACTCTCCCCTTGGTTCCAAGCGCAGAACTTGATGATACTCCTGTGTAGGTCTCGGTAGATACCCGTTTCAATAGGTTTTCCCAGAAAGGGTTCTTGAGAAAGAACCTTGGAACCCCTTTAGAGTTGTGATCTGGATCCTCAGAATAGCCAACCACCTGTTTCGGTATATCCGCATTCGATGGGAACCGGCAACTCCAGCAACCAGAACACTCATGACCAAGCACGTCTCCTTAGCGTCTCAACACAACACAATACATTGCCCAACTCCCATTCCCTTCACCTGTTTCCATTGCTTAAGTGGATGTTGGAAACAGGTCAAAAGGAGTTCCTTGACTTATTAATTGGCTACACGTTTCCCTTACGGTTTTCAGGGTGAGACTAGCCAATGGACATTCTAATTCCTTAAAATGTCCACCCGTTTCTCTGTGGTTCACCCAACAGCTACCAGGAACCAGTACTGTTGCATAGAAACAACAGTTTCAGCACTGAGCACAATCAGAAACACACAAAATTATGTGTATCTAACTATGGCCCAATTACTGGCTTATCATTGTAATGGGATAAAACCTGCTCTGGTACAATCCTCTGACTGATCTTGATGCGTAACTTGCCTTGGGCAAGTGTCGGGCCAATCCGGCAATGGAGTCTGTCCATTTCAAACTTCGAAGCAGTCCACTGATTTTCAAGCTGTCCACTCCTTCCTTGCAAGGTTCAGCACTGGGCTCGCATGCTTGAATTGAGATCAAACATGCTCTAGTACACTGCACTCTGCCCGATCCGCACAAAGGAGTCCATCCATTTTGAAGCAGTCCACTGGTTTTTAAGCAATCCACTCCTTCTTTGGAAGGTTCAGCACTGGGCTCGTGGGTTCAAATTGGGATCAAACATGCTCTAGGCTGCTAGCACATAGTTTATTACCCTTCAGATTCCAGACTCGCTGCTCGCACCTCCTGCTAGCGTACTTGCAGTACCACTCTCCTGTGTCTCGCTTCCTAGGTGCTAGCACATTTACTGTGTAGGCTTATAGTTATTTCCCCGTGGTTTGTGCCTCCGGACTGTACTAGTGCATCACCCTAGTCATATCTGATGCAACAACCGGCAGATTGGGCTCACTCCAGTTCTCCTTTATATCACCTAGCCAGAGCCCTGAGTGCTAGTAGTAACACTTCAGAAGTGCTAGCGCTTTCCCGTTGTACAAATACTGGTCCTAGGAAATCGCAAAACAGCACTAGCTGCCGTGTGCTCTTGTTACGGTTTTTCACTGGATGGGCCACACATTTGCCTAAGGTAGGTTATGCGTCAGATAGAGCGAGTTTGATCCCAATTCAAGCCTGCGAGCCCAGTGCTGACCCTTGCAAAAAAGGAGTGGACTGCTTTGAAAACCGGTGGACTGCTTCGAATTGGATGGACTCCGTTGCTAGATTGGCCAGGCACTTGCCCAAGGAAGGTGATGCGTCAAAATGAGTCAGAGCAGTGTACCACAGCATGTTGGATCCAAATCTGGCAACGGTTCAACTTTGCAAAGAAGGAGGGACTACTTGAAAACCGGGGAGTGGACTGCTTGAAAACCTGTGGACGGCTTCAAAAATGGATGGACTCCTTTGGTGGATCGGCCAGACAGTTTCCCAAGGCGGGTTATGTGTCAAGATGAGTCAGAGCAGTGTATTAGAGCATGTTTGATCCCAATCTGGGGCCACGAGCCGAGTGCTGAACCTTGCAAAGAAGGAGTGGACTCATTGCAAATCGGTGAACTGCTTCAAAGCTTAAAATGGACAGACTCCTTTGCAGGATTGGCCCGACACCTGCCCAAGGTGAGTTACGTATCAAAATGAGTCAGGAGCACTGTACTAGAGCATGTTTGATTCCATTTCAAGCCTGGTAGTCCAGTGCTGAACCTGGCAAAGAAGGAGTGGACTGCTTGAAAATTGGTGGACTGCATCGAAATGGATGGACTCCTTTGCCGGATCAGCCCAACACCTACCCAAGGTGAGTTATGCATCAAAATGAGTCAGAGCAGTGACCTAGGGCATGTTTGATCCCGATCTAGGGCCGCGAGCCCAGTGCCGAACCTTGCAAAGAAGGAGTGGACTGCTTGACAACCAGTGGACTGCTTCGAAATGGACACTCCTTTTCCGGATTGGCCCGACACTTGCCCAAGGCGAGTTACACGTCAAAATGAGTCTGAGCAGTGTACTAGAGCATGTTTGATCCCAATCTGAGGCCGAGAGCCCAGTGCTGAACCTTGCAAAGAAGGAATGGGCTGCTTGAAAACCGGTGGACTGCTTCGAAATGGATGGACTCCTTTCCCGGATTGGCCAGGCACTTGCCCAAGGTGCGTTACATGTAAAATGAGTCACAGCAGTGTACTAGAGCATGTTTGATCCCAATTCGAGCCCGCAAGCATAGTGCTGGAGGTGCAAAGAAGGAGTGGACTGCTGGACAATCAGTGGACTGCTTCGAAGTTTCAGATAGACAACTCCTTTGCCAGAATGGCCCAACACCTGCCCAAGGCGAGTTACGTGTCAGAATGCACTGAGGTCATCAAAGACCCTGGAATTCAAGGACCCGCTTCCTGACTTTCAAGATTCAGAACAAATCATCCTGGAATTGATTTCAGGTAGATTCAGGTACGTGATTCATGTATTTTTTGTGGCTGACCTGAGTATTGTGAAATACGGGTTTTTTTGCGGTGAAAAGGTTCAAGTTTAAACATGGTGAATTGTACCAAATGCAAAGACGTAAAGAAATGTACTTCGGCTGTTCTTCCTCTAAACACCCCACAATTTCCCAATGTGTATTGAGTACTCGTTGATGCGTTGACGTGCATTGGACTTGTCATTGAGACAAATGTGCAGACTCGGAATCGGGGATCAACGGTTGATGTGCATCACTCATTACGGCACTCCAATGAGATCTCTCCTCCCACCACCATCCACGCGGCCCACCCATGCTAATACATGCCCACCCACTTATACAGCACACATTCCAGCTACTCAACAGCCCAACATACCTCGTGGTCGCTTAGTTGAACGCTGCTAAGCGACCCTAGTTCTCCGTGTGAAATCATGGAGCTGCTCCACGACTCCACCGCTCCAGACACATATAGTTGGTGGAGGTGGGTGTCTCCCTCTCTTCACCCTCATCCAAAGCACCAATCCCTGCTCCTTTTCTCCTCCTTGCGGTTCAAGGCTTCCGACCCGTTCTAAATCAACCATCCCCACCTGCACCCGCACATTCCCGTCATGACCCGTCCCGCATCACCGGATGACATGTGGCTTTGGTTACCTCAAAGGTGTGTTGTGTCTTCTCTATGGGCAAAACTCCTACGTTTTGGCCCACAGGCAACTTAAGTGGAGGTGTGTCAACTACCCTGTCCTTCTTTTGCCTAGCTGACTTGATCTCAGTTCCCTGTTCAAGACGGTGTGTACTTATTTGCTTTTCCACAGTATCTCATGCTGACGCCTCATCGTCAGCCAAGTCCGACACTTTGACATGACTACCCGAACAATGCGGAAGAGGGTACCCTAGCAGGAGGGAAGCAGCGCGTACCAACTCGGGTGGTGGATCATCGTCCAAGAGCGTAAATATTAGTTACCCGTGTAAATTCATAGGCAATTGTAATGATTTTCCCTCCTTTTTGGTTTGAAAGTCAATGAGGTTCAAGCTGAATGTCGTCACCCAAACGGCTCACTCAGTACGATTGGAGATGGGAATCAGTTCAAAATGTGCTGAAATGGACCACTGGAATCTTTCCTTTTGTACCTGATTTTCACTATTTCATGCTGGAATACACATGTGTTTGTGGTTGTATTCCAAGCCCAATCGTCCTGATTTTGAACCATGGAATCCAGGGGCTTTACATCCCCAGTGATGAGTCAGAGCAGTGTACTAGAGCATGTTTGATCCCAATTTGTGGCTGTAAGCTCAGTGCTGAACTTTGCAAAGAAGGAGTGAACTGCTTGAAAACCGGTGGACTGCTTCAAAATGGACGGACTTCTTTGCCGGATTGGCGAGACACCTGCCCAAGGCAATGAAATGGTGACTATGGGGCTAGCGGTGAAATAACCACAAACCAAACCTTTGTAAATGAATACGCAGTTCGATAATGCGACTACAACAACTCAAACACTATAATCCTCATGCAGGTTTAGGGTTCCAATCCAGTATAGATTGTTGCAATTTGGAACTTTAGTTCTCTTTAAATGGGAAGCAAGACTTTATAGGTCTACAAGTTGTATAGATAAACTGCTTGAATCCGTTCTAGGTGCAATTGCAGACAAACAGACGAAATTTTATGTTCAATGGTTTGTGTGATGTGGGTCTAGGTTTGGAGATAGTACTAGTACGTATCTGATGCGTAGCTCAAGTGATTCTTTATGAATCCTGATTCCAATAGTATCCATGATTGCTAATGCTTGTGAGATTACAACCAATTGTCAAGTCTGATCCGTTTCCTTATAATCCACCTGTCTGTTCTGTTTATCCAATATGTTCACGTGCTGGTCATAAAGATCTAAATCCAACACAGATAATATTCAAACAGGGAAAACAAACGAAACTTGGTACAGCTTCTGGGTGTCTCCGAATGAATGCCTACTCAACCGGTTAAGTGTGAAGTCTAGTAACTTCGTGTCCAACAGGTGGGGTGAGATTCACTGCTGTTCCTCCCATAACCATCCACTTAAATACTTTACAGGATTCTAAATATAAAAATGAGACAGATACAAACGTGCAGTAGGGTTCAGGGTATATGACTAGTAGTATGGCAGCTAGCCGATGAAGTTCAGTCAGATCAAGTGATTTGTAAAATCGAAAGAGATTTATAAGGAACATCAACGAGCCAAGCTTAACGATGAGTCAAGATCTACATCACTTCACACAATCATGATAGGATATTGTTGATATGTCAATTTTTATCCGACTTCCTCATCAGCCCACCATTACCCTCCTTGGTAACCACATGCTTCAACTGGTTCCACTTTGAACTGCTTAAGTGATTTGTCTGAAAACCATGATAGCCGTTGCTTCCCAGTACCCAAGTATGGTTTCCTAGTCAATTGGTAGATTGACCAAGTCCAGCCTCCTCTTGGCAGTTCTGAAGACATCAGATGATGCCCAATAATGATCCCTATGGTTGAGAAGGATAATTGTGTAATACACCCTTAGTCAGGGATGTGCAGTAGCTCCAATCTGTTTCCAGGATGGTAAGGCACTTTCCATGATTGCTCCATTAGCGACTTCTCACATCAACCCTTTACCAAGATTGCTGTCCAGTGCCTTCTAACGGTTTGAAACACATTATATCCCTTTTAGCTAACTGATCAGGCCAGCATTAGCCCTTGTGAGATGATGTTGTAATGTAGTGTAATACATTATAGTATGTTGCAACTTGAGCAGATTTGAATAAATGCCCGGGTGCCCCAATACCAAGTCTGTCAGTGAGTTAGGTGTCAAAATGACTCAGAGCAGTGTACTTGAGCATGTTTGATCCCATTTCAAGCCCGCCAGCCCAGTGCTGAACCGTGCCGGACAGCCAGGCACTTGCCCAAGGCGAGTTACGCGTCAGAGGAAGGTAGAGCAGTGTACTAGAGTATGTTAATCCCAATCTGGGGCCATGAGCCCAATGCCTGAACCTTGCAAAGAAGGAGTGGACTGCTTAAAAATTGGTGAACTGCTTAGAAGTTTGAAATGGACGGACTCCTTTGCCGGATTGGCCCGACACCTGCTCAAGGCGAGTTATGTATCCAAATGAGTCCAAGCCGTGTACTGGAGCATGTTTGATCGCAATTCAAGCCCCTAAGCCCAGTACTGAACCTTGCAAAGAAGGAGTGGACTGCTTGAAAACCGGTGCATTGCTTCGAAATGGATGGACTCCTTTGCCGGGTCGGCCAGGCACTTGCCCAAGGCAAGTTACGTGTCAAAATAGGGGGCTTGAGCCCAAGCGGCATGCCGCTTTTAGGTTGTGCAAAAAGCGGCATGCCGCTTTTTTTCTTTTTTTCCCCTAAAGGGCATTAACAAGGTGCAAGAGCATCAGGGTGTGTGAGTTTGAGGTGCACACAAAAGTTGTAAAAAAAGCGGCATGCCGCTTGGGCTCAAGCTCTCTAATGAGTCACAGCAGTGTCCCGAAGCATGTTTGAAACCAATTCAACCCCGCGGGCCCAGTGCTGAACATTGCAAGGAAGGAATGGACTGTTTGAAAACCGGTGGACTGCTTCGAAATGGATGGACTCCTTTGCGCGGATCAGCCAGACACTTGCCCAGGGCAAGTTACACGTCAAAATAGTTCAGAGCAGTGTACTAGAGCATTTTTGATCCCCATTCAAGCCTGCGAGCCCAGTGTTGAACCTTTCAAGGAAGAAGTGGACTGCTTGAAAATTGGTCGACGGCTTCGAAGTTTGAGATGGACAGAATCCTTTGCTGGAATGGATGGCCCCACACCTGCCCAAGGTGAGTTACGTGTCAGAATGAGTCAGGGCAGTGCACTAGAGCATGTTTGATCCCAATTCGAGCCCGAGAGCCCAGTGCTGAACCTTGCAAAGAAGGTGTGCACTGCTTGAAAATTGATGCTGCTTCGAAATGGATGGGCTCCTTTGCCGGATTGGCCAGACAATTGCCCAGGGCAAGTTACACGTCGAAATGAGTCAGACGAGTGTACTAGAGCATGTTTGATCCCAATTCACGCCCACGAGCCCAGTGCTGAACCTTGCAAAGAAGGAGTGGACTGCTTGAAAACTGGTGGACTGCTTCAAAGTTTGAAATGGACGGACTCCTGTGCCGGATTGGCCAGACACCTGCTCAGAGTAAGTTACACATTGGAATGGGTCAGAGGAGTGTACTAGAGCATGTTTGATCCTGATATAGGGTGGCGAGGCCAGTGCCGAACCTTGTCAAGCAGTGTATTAGACCATGTCTGATCCCAATATGGGGCCTCGAGCTAAGTGCTGGACCTCGGAAAGAAGGAGTGGACTGCGTGAGAACCAGTGGATTGCTTAGAAATTTGGAATGGACGGACTCCTTTGCCGGATTGGCCCGACACCTCCCCAAGGCGAGTTACTTGTCAAAATGGGTCAGAGCAGTGTACTAGAGCATGTTTGATCCGAGTTCGAGCCCATGAGCCCAGTGCAAAGCCTTGCAAAGACAGAATGGACTGCTTGACCATCAATGGACTGCTGTGAAGTATGAAATGGGCGGACTGCTTTACAAGATTGGCAAGACACCTGCCAAACGTGAGGTGCATGTCAAAATGGGTCCGAGCAGTGTGCTAGAGCATGTTCGATCCTAATTTGGGGCTGCTACCCCAGTGCGGAGCCTCGCAAAGAAGGATTGGACTGCTTGAAAAATCGGTGGGACTGCTTGAAAAGTATGAAATGGACGGACTCCTTTACAGGATTGGCCAGACACCGGCCAAAGGCAAGGTGCTTTCAAAATGGGCCCGAACAGTGCACTAGAGCATGTTTGTTCCCAATCTGGGCCCGCGAGCCCGGTGTGGACCCTTGCAAAGAAGGAATGGGCTGAGAATTGCTGGACTGCTTCAAAATGGACGGACTTCTTTGCAGGATTGGCCAGAAACCTGCCAAAGGTGAGGTGCATGTCAAAATAGGCCAGAGCAGTGTGCCAGAGCATGTTTTCATCCCAATTTTGGCCCGCAAGCCTGGTGCGGAGTCTCGAAATGAAGGAATGGACTGCACATGCTTGAAAATCAGTGGACTGCTTTGAAGTATGAAATGGACGGACTCCTTTGCAGGATTGGCCAGACATCTGCCAAAGGCAAGGTGCATGTCAAAATGGGTCCAAGCGGTGTGCTAGAGCATGGTTGATTCCAATTTGGGCCCGCGAGCCCAGTGCGAAACCTTGCAAAGAAGGAATGCACTACTTGAAAATTGGTGGACTGCTTGAAAAGTATGAAATTGACGGAGTCCTTTACAGGATTGGCTAGACACCTGCCAAAGGGGAGGTGAATGTCAAGATGGGTCAGAGCTGTGTACTGGAAGATGTTTGTTCCCAATCTGGGCCTGCGAGCCCAGTGCGAAACCTTGCAAAGAAGGAATGGACTGCTTGAGAATGGCTGGACTGCTTTGGAATGGACAGACTCCTTTGCAGGATTCTGCTCCTTCTCAGCGAGCGCGTGGAGGGCCGTTCAACACACCAAATACCAAGTTATATTCCTGTAATGAATTCTTAGCTCCCCGCTGCTCCTTCTCAGTGAGCGCATAAGGGCTTTTCAAGATGGACCAAATACCAAGCTAAGTATATTCCTATACTGAATTCCAGCCCCCCCGCTGCTCCTTCTCAGTGAGCGCGTAAGGGCTTTTCGAAATGCCAAGCTATATTCCTATAATGAATTCTTGAGGTGGTCCCACCAGAGACCGAGGTCAAGGCGGACTTGAAAAGTAGTGAGCAGGTGGAATTGAAACTTGAGGAGACGGCCAAACAATTTGAGTCTTGAAGTTATTCTATACAATGAGAGTGGATTTCAGACGAATCACCTTTGCTCCCCAGCTGGGCGATCCTGCATTTTTTGTTTTCAAAATTACTTATATTCGTTCTACTATTAGTACTAAGGCCCGTGCGTGGGAGTGGTGGCACGTGCATTATGATTGAAAATTATTTCAAGTCTTTCTCGATCTCTCCCTCATCAGTCTGGCCTGCGCGCTGCTCCTTCTCAGTGAGCGCGTGAGGCTTTTCGGGATAGACCAACTATCAAGCTATATTCCTATACTGAATTATAGCCCGCCCGCTGCTCCTTCTCAGTGAGCGCGTAAGCGCTTTTCGATACAGAGTCTGACAGACCCAATAGCGAGCTACATGCCTATAATGTATTCTACCAACAAACCGAACTACAATCCACTCCCGACTATCCTGTTTTGCTGGGTACTACGACCTTCCCAACGTCAATTCAGCCATGGTGTTCGACCTGAAGCAGTTTCCCTCCTTGTCGGCCAGGATTGTGAGGATTGGAGCTCGCATCTTCGAACTATGGTCACCGAACTCGAGGCAGCTCCCCTTTCTTTCGGGTGAGCGCCGCGCCGAACCGGCGACGCAGGCGTCGAAAGACGTCCTGCAGAGGAGATACGGCGGCCACACAGGCAAACACGACTGCCTCTACAGGCCCCAGTGTTTCCTTGAGTCCACTTCGCATTGGCCTTTCATCCGGAGAGTCGTTATCGCGTACCCGGCGTTCCAGCCATTGATGGAGGGTTGGAATTGCTCGCCAAGGAGCGAAACCGGAGGAGTCTGGGCACGTCCACGCTGACTGACAAATCTCCTTCCTCCCTCCCTCCCTCATCTGCCCCGGAGAGAACACCCGCTGCTCCTTCTCAGTGAGCGCGTAGAGGCTTTTCGAGACGGACCAGATACCAAGCTATATTCCTGTAATGACCTCTTAGCTCTCCGCTGCTCCTTCTCAGTTAGCGCGCAAATGCCAAGCTATATTTCTTTAATGAATTCTTAGATCCCCGCTGCTCCTTCTCAGTGAGCGTGCAAGAGTTTTTCGAGACGGACCAAATACCAAGCTATATTCCTTTAATGAATTCTTGGCTCCTGCTGCTTCTTCTCAGTGAGCGCGTAAGGGCTTTTTGAGACGAACCAACTACCAAGCTATATGCCTGTAATGAACTCTTAGCTCTCCGCTGCTCCTTCTCAGTGAGCGCGCATGAGCTTTTCGAGACGGACCAAATACCAAGCTTTATTCCTGTCATGAACTCTTTAGCTCCCCGCTGATGAACTCTTTGCCTCCTGCTCCTTCTCAATGAACTCGTAAATTCTTTTCGAGACACAATGAATACCAAGCCATATTCCTGTGATGAACTCGTGGCTCCCCGCTGCTCCTTCTCAGTGAGCGCGCAAGGCCTTTTCGAGACGGACCAAATACTAAGCTATATGCCTGTAATGAACTCTTAGCTCCCCGCAGTGAGCGCGTAGAGGCTTTTCGACAGGGACCAAATACCAAGCTATATGCCTGTAATGAATTCTTAGCTCCCCGCTGCTCCTTCTCAGTGAGCGCGTAGAGGCTTTTCGATAGGGACCAAATAACAAGCTATATGCCTGTAATGAACTCTTAGCTCCCCGCTGCTCCTTCTCAGTGAGCGCGTAAGGGCTTTTCAAAATCCATTCGGCTGGATCCCTGACTGCCCATGCCGCCACCTACTCGTGAACGATGAGCAGGTTCTCCCCTCAGCGAGAACGCTCCCAGTACTTGGCGCTGGGCTGCTACATGTCCGATATCTTGTGAGGCGGTCCCTGCATGGTGCCCCTGGGGATACTAACGCCGGATTCAATTCCCACTTGTCTCGCTCTATACTGAGTTTGATTTTCTGCAGCCCGAGGCTGTCGAGTGTACATGTGTGCTCGTTGTCCCCAACGTGAGTGGTACCTCCTTTTTGAAATCCCTTGGGCTGGATCCCCGACTGCCCATGCACCCCGCCACCTACTCGTAAACGATGAGCAGGTTCTCTTTTCAGAGAGAACGCCCCCAGTGCTTGGCGCTGGGCTGCTACATGTCCGATATCTTGTGAGGCGGTCCCTGCATGCTGCCACTGGGGATTCTAACGCCGGATTCAATTTCCACTTGTCTGAGAGTCTCGCGCCATACTGACTTTGATTTTCCGCAGGGAGAACACCGAGGTTACCAACGCAAGTGGTAGCTTCCTTTAAAAAATCATTTGGGCTTGATTCCCGACTGCCCATGCACACCACTACCTACTCGTGAATGATGAGCAGGTTCTCCCCTCAGAGAACGCTCCCAGTGCTTGACGCTAGGCTGCTACATGTCCGATACTTATCTTGTGAGGCTAGTGTTTCTCTGGCTTTGGCCTCAGGCCAAAAAGCCACGGCTTTTTGGCTGTGGTACCAAAGCCAAAGCCAAGCCAAGGGATAATTGTTGGCTTGGCCTGAGATTTTTGTCAGGCCAAAGCCAAAAAGTACGCAAATCCCCCGCCAAAAGCCATGGCTTTTTGGCTTTGAGGCCAAAGCCAGCGAAAGCCCCGGCTTTGGCTTTGGCCTGGCCTCGGATTTTAGAAAGCCAAAGCCATGGCTTTCAGGCCAAGCCAAGGCCAGAAAAACACTATGTGAGGCGGTCCCTGCATGATGCCACTGGGGATCTATCTTATCCCCGG
Source organism: Mycena olivaceomarginata (assembly GCA_029378375.1). Classification (NCBI taxonomy): domain Eukaryota; kingdom Fungi; phylum Basidiomycota; class Agaricomycetes; order Agaricales; family Mycenaceae; genus Mycena; species Mycena olivaceomarginata. The sequence continues at coordinate 110,141 of JARKIC010001315.1, read as the reverse complement.
ATTCTATTTCCACTTCTAGTAGTAGATCTCTCGCGCCCGGCCATACTCACTTTGATTTTCCCGCTGCAGCGAGAACCTCAAGGTTACTAACGTAAGTGGTAGCTCCTTTTAAAATCATTTGAGTCGGATCCCCGAAGTACTGCCCATGCATACCGCTACCTACTACCTACTCGTGAACGATGAGCACTCTTTTCAGAGAAAACGCTCCCAGTGCTTGGCGCTGCTGCTACATGTCCGATATCTTGTGAGGCGGTCCCTGTATGGTGCCACTGGGGATCCTACCGCCGTATTTCAATTCCCACTCCATTCTGACTTTGATTTTCTGCAGGCCGAGGCCGTCGAGTGTACATGTGTCGTCCGACGACTCGTCGTTGCAGAGGGAGCACAAGCAATATTACCGGCTGCGAACGCTGATCGCATCGGGGTATTGCTTCTGATGAAACAACCTCGAGGGGGTGCGCCCATGGAGCCTTGGCCATGGTACAAGGACCCCCGTCCGTGGCACTCCCTCCCAACGATTACGATTTGATCGCCCGAAGAGTGTCGCAAATGTTTCGAGCTGATAGGAATGTCGCTTGGACAGTCGAGGGAAGGGCTCGCGTCTATGTCCCCGCGACACCCGTTCTTTCTTCGCATTGCGAGGTTAATGGGTCACTGGCGTCCCCGTCCTCAAACACAAGCCAGCGCGTCGCGAGAGTGGACCCAAATGGAGATGCTGGTGTTGAAGGACGTGGTGGCGAGATACCGCAATGGTACATACGAGTTGTTTGGGCCGCGCCGCGGTGATACCTTCACGCCTTGTCCACGAATTCGGTACATAGCCAGTTATGTTGATGCTTAATCTACAGCATTCCGCACGCCCCCCTTTTCTCGTATTCCGAATCACTCATATTCTTTCCATGTAGCATACTTGTAAATAAATGTAGTTGTCCATCCAGCGTCGCACACGACGAGTAGAAAAAAAATTTCGAGTCTTGCCTCGTTCGGACTGCCCTTGAAGCTGTCGCGTTAGACGCCAAAAATTCGTCGCTTCCCGGCGACCAAGACACAAACTTTGCGTCGGTACAGTAGTTACCTGTGCATGTTGACTCTACATCCGGTTGAAATATTGGGCTTCATGGGATTGTTTGACAGGTAATACTACTTTACTAATTACGAGTCCTCGTATGTACGTCAAGAAATATATATATGTGGTGGCGTCCATTGCTCACTGAGTTTCACAGTTTCAGCCTTCTACGCAGCCTTGCGTGACTAGTGGGGCCCCATGCCCATGTCGTCGTCCTCCTCGGTGGTCCAGCGTCGCGGGGCGTCAGTCATTTCCTCGTCCTCGTCGTGCGCCGAGTCGGGCTGTTCTGATGCGTCCGGAGTTTCGCTTCTTCCGACCAGGTGCCGGACTCCACTCGATGCAGCTACTGTAAGCGCAAACAACGGAGCGTCCTCTGTTTCGACACCTGCCATCTCCACCTCCGACGCCTCAGCCACCCGGGCCTCAGATTCGGCACGCATCGCATCCAACTCTCGTTGAAGACGCCCCGCTCTGTTTCCCCGACGCGCTCTCCTGCCTCCTGTCTTGCCCGTCGCTGGATTCTCCGCACTGCCTTCCGCTGCTTCTTCAGATTGTGGGCGCTTGCTGTATGTACGCCCCTCGTGCGCCGGCGTCCCGCGTTGAAGCAGGATCGCAAAAACGTGGTGGTATAGAGGCGGAGTCGGGACGAGTGGCCAGAAAGTCAGCGAGGAGTGCGCGCGGGTTATTTTTGGGGGGAGGCGGGGTAGGAGTGGGCCCATACGGCGTCCAAGTCGAAGGCCCGGCGAGGCTAGAGGACGGGGGTGCTAAACGGTTGAGGAGCGAAGGAGGTCCAGCAGCGCTCAGACGGTCGCCGAGCGAACAAGCGGGGTCTGTCAACCTCTGCGAAAGGGGGGGTCTCGAGGTACTGGGTAGCGTCGAGGAGGACGCCGTGAGGCGCTCTTCGAGTGTTGGTTTGGCAACACCCTTTCCTTTGTTTCGCATCGCTTTGGGCTCCGTTGGGGGTCGCCGACTGGAGGGATGGGTGGCTCCTGGGTTCGTCCTTGTGGCAACGACAGAGGACGTGTCAGAGGGCGACGTCTTCGCGGAAGATGGCCCGGCCGGATCCGCGGTGGAAGGCTTGGCTTCTCCCGCCGCCGAAGGTTCCCCTCCAGCTTGCACGATGGGAGGAGGGGAAGGCTCCGTGGCCACTTCTGCGGCCTCTACTATCACGGGAACATCGAGCGGGACCGGGTTCGTAACCCCGCTCCAATCTAACTCCAGTGTACCCTTCCATCCCGGAGCAGCATGAGTAGCGCTCACGGGGGATTGGATTGAGGGAGGGGGAGTAGATATCTCAGGGGCGACGGATAGAGCGGGGGCATAGGCCGTATTCGCGGTGGGAGGCTTGGCTTGTCCCGCCGTCGAAGGTTCCCCTCCAGGTTGCACGACGAGCGGAGGGGAAGGCTCCGTATCCACTTCTACGCTCATGGGAACATCGAGCGGGGCCGGGTTCGTACGTGCGCTCCAATCGAGCTCTAGTGTACCCTTCCATCCCGGAGCAGCATAAGTAGCGCTCACGGGGGGTTGGATTGAGGGAGGGAGAGTAGATGGTTCAGGTGCGACGGCTCGAGCAGGGGCATAGGGGGGAGCTGGAGCGTCCTCGTCCTGCTCGTCATCCCGTAGCCATACGTCCGTAGTGTAGGAAGCGGCCTCGTCGAATTCGCCGTTCTGGCGGAAGGCAATTCTCATCTTCTTCCACACCGCTCCCAACGCCCCGAATCCTCGCCTGCCCGCAGTAACGTCCTCGAACCTAATCCAAATCAACCCCTGTGCCCGGATGATCGACAGCGGTCCGCGCGTTGCTGATGAAGAACGCGTCCGCCGTGAGAGCTCGGAAGGTCTGTGCTGAGATGTCGTCGTTGACGTCGGCAACGGTAACGACGTTCGAGGCGGGATTCTCGGCTTCGAACCGATCTACCTCCATACCTTCCTCCTCCTCAGAGTAAGACTCGAGGTACTCCATCTCTGGGTCCTCCAGCTCCCGCCGCACCTCCGCCTCCTCCGTCAACTTCCCCTTCCCGCCGACGAGGGGCAGCCGTAAGTAATGAGGCGCCTCCGCTCGTTTCCCGCGATCCTTGGCCTCGCCCACCTGAGACTGATACATCCAGTGCGACGGTTCCTTGGGGATCCAACGACTACCGCTCTCGACGAAGAAGGGGTAGCGAGGGACTGGTGAGCCGAAGCGTGCCCAGTCCAGTAAGCCTGGAGGAGGATCGAATCGCCCAAAGTACAGGCGCCTTCCAAGAGATCGGTCATACCAACACTTCGATTCCAGGGCGACCTTCCTTCCCCTGGATACCCAGGCTAGCTCGTCGTTAACCTCCGCCAGCTCCCATTTCTCCCAGCTCCCATTCCAATTGGACCGAATAGGAGGGGGGACGATCCACGCCACGCGGTCGGCGGCAATGACCCGCCTTTCTACAGGGGGCGCTTTAAAAACGATCCACTGAAGCAGCGGGTGCCGGCAGGACGTATACTGGAGGGGGCGGGGCACGGAAGACGGGCGCTTGATCCTCTTCCTCCGACTCGTCTTCTCCCTCGGACTCCTCCCCTTCACTCGACTCCCCGGGTGCAGCTAAAGACACAAGCGCTCCCGAGGCGAGTCGCGCTCCACCCCCTCCAGCCGTCATCCTGGCGAACTGCTGTCTAGGCCGCGGGACCCACGGCGGAAGGGAGGTCATGTATAGCGAGGATGACCTCGCCTCGTCTTGAGGGCTCGCGCTACAGTGTTCTCCTCGCCCGTCCTCCGCACGGAAGATGGAATGCAGACGTCCCTGGTCCTCCGCTAGCATCTGATACACGCCGTGCTGCACCAGATAGACCACGTCGGTACCTTCAACGAAATTGGAGAAGGTCGGAGGGTTGGGCACGGCCGAGAGCGGGATCGAGGTCTCGGGAGGGAACTCGTGCACGATGAAGCACGGTACCTTCTGCTTCATCAGGAGCAACACCCCGGACTCGCGCATGCCGTTGACCCATAAACCGATTCGATCATCGTTCGCGGCCGGTAACGTTGCTTCCCTCAAGTTTTGGACGACCATCAGGTCATCCCTCCGCAGCTCCATCATCTGGATCCAAGCTTCCGTCTCCCTCAGACCTCTCTGGAAGGCGACACCAAGGTCTACTGCAGCATCCCACCTCCTTACACCTAGCAGCGATTGAAGACGTGCTTCGGTGCAGTAGGAAGGCCGAGATGCCCAGGTAGTCGAGCCAGGACGGAACCCAGGCTTGAGGTTTCGCATGCGAATTTCTTGAAGCGACATTACTGCTTTCAGGCCTTGTATGAACGACAGCTCCCACACTCCTTCGGTTTCGCTCCTTGGCGAGCGATTCCAAACCTCCATCAATGGCTGGAACGCCGGGTACGCGAGATCGGTCACGGGCACCGCAGCGACTCTCCGGATGAAAGGCCAATGCGAAGTGGACTCAAGGAAATACTGGGGACTGTAGAGGCAGTCGTGTTTGCCTGTGTGGCCGTCGTATCTCCTCTGCAGGACGTCTTTCGACGCCTGCGTCGCCGGTTCGACGCGGCGCTCACCCGGAAGAAAGGGGAGCTGCCTCGAGTTCGGTGACCATAGTTCGAAGATACGAGCTCCGATCCTCACGATCCTGGCCGACAAAGAGGGAAACTGCTTCAGGTCGAACACCATGGCTGAATTGACGTTGGGAAGGTCGTAGTACCCAGCGAAACAGGATACTCGGGAGTGGCTGTAGTTCGGTTTGTTGGTAGAATACATTATAGGCATGTAGCTCGCTATTGGGTCTGTCAGACTCTGTATCGAAAAGCGCTTACGCGCTCACTGAGAAGGAGCAGCGGGCGGGCTAGAATTCAGTATAAGAATATAGCTTGATATTTGGTCTATCCCGAAAAGCCTCACGCGCTCACTGAGAAGGAGCAGCGGGCGGGCTAGAATTCAGTATAAGAATATAGCTTGATATTTGGTCTATCCCGAAAAGCCTCACGCGCTCACTGAGAAGGAGCAGCGGGCGGGCCAGACTGATGAGGGAGAGATCGAGAAAGACTTAGAATAATTTTCAGTCATCATAATGCACGTGCCACCACTCCCACGCACGGGCCTTAGTACTAATAGTAGAACGAATATAATTTTGAAAACAAAAAATGCAGGATCGCCCAGCTGGGGAGCAAAGGTCATTCGTCTGAAATCCACTCTCATTGTGTAGAATAACTTCAAGACTCAAATTGTTTGGCCGTCTCCTCAAGTTTCAATTCCACCTGCTCACTACTTTTCAAGTCCGCCTAGGCCTTGACCTCGGTCTCTGGTGGGACCACCTCGTTCGCTCCTCCATCCCCATCCTCCGCATTAACTATCACTGGCGCCATCCCCATAGTCAGCGCGATTATCCAGTTCCCCGTTCGGCGCAAGGCCTTAGGTAACTTGAAGTAACACGTATCCCATGCTGGTGAGCCTAGAGGCGCGACTCGTATGGCTGTGAACGAATCGAATTTCTGCCCGCTGGACATAAAGCTCAGTATGGGGCGACAGAAGTGGGAATTGAATCCGGCGATAGGATCCCTAGGTACCATGCAGCGACCGCCTCACAAGATATCGGACATGCAGCAGCCCAGCGTCAAGCACTGGGGGAGAACCTGCTCATTCACGAGCAGGTAGCGGTGTGCGTGGACAGCTGCAGGCGGGGATCCAGCCCAATGAATTGTAAAAGGAGGTACCACTCACGTTAGTGACAACGACGATACATGTACTTTCAACAGCCTCGGGCTGCAGAAAATCAAAGTCAGACAAGTGAGGCTTGGTATTTGGTCTGTCTCGAAAATCGCTTATGCGCTCCCTGAGAAGGAGCAGCGGGCGTTCTCTTCGGGGCAGATGAGGGAGAGAGAGCAAGACCAATTCATCGAGTCGTGCCACAACTCCCACCGTGGAGTCCCACCCCCAAAAATGACAGACTATTCGCTTTGGGTCGCCGACTGTCCAACGCTGCTGCAGGTGTAGGTGTAGATTTTCTTTGATACGAATCTGGTACTTGAAGATCAGCCAGAGCTTTATTGTGAATTCGCTTCCGAAATTCTTCGAAACACAAGGGGCATCGCAACGCTGGTCTTAATAGATAGATAGAGCACTCAGCAGATGGTGGGGCCAGGGGCTCGGACTCGCGATGATTCACGGGTGTTAGCAGGACCAGCGAGCTGCATTCAATCGGGTCGAAGAAGGTTTCATATAGTATCTCTCAAATCTCCTGGTCGTCTGTACCGGACTTGATTCATGATAATTATAAGTTTTGGATTCCCAGGAGGTTTCCGAGACTGAATGTACACACCACTGTAGCCTTCAAGACGTCAAGAAAGGCATCCATCTTGGCGCAATGAGCGAGATGGTTGTCTGTGCATCGTTCAAAGATCCACAAATTCTTTCCCGTATTCTTCAGCAATTGAACTGCGACCTCTCAGAGTTCCTAGGTAAAGGCCAGCACACGATGTGACGACAGTCAGAATTCCCAAGTCCAAGGAGCTGATAGGGCCAGAGAGCCTGAAGAAGATTGCTCGGATGGCAGGGACAGACAGAGGCACACAATTGTTCCATGTGGTTATTCCGCATGATGCCTGTAAAGAGCCAGAACTATTTCGCTCGGCGCCTAAAAAAAGATGGAGGAACCTACTTACAATGGATGATACTGGATCGTTTTAAACGACGTTTACGCTGCCACTATCGTGTCACACCATTTGTCATATATGATAGAGAAATAATAATCACATCTCATCCCTAGACCCGCACGTGCCACAACGCCTGACTCTATGGTACCAGTGCCAGACGACCAACATACATACACCCATGGTCCGATCCGGTCGGATTCCTTCTGCCGAGAATCCTGCGCGCTCCTACTTAGGTGAGCCAAAGAAATTTGTCGTTTTGAGTCTTTTGACCATACTCACCGACTTTGGGTCGGTATTTGCCCGGATTATGCGTCTAGGTACCCTCCACTGTCGACTACGCGTCCAGTTTCCCTCGCATGAAACCGGCTGCCACACCTTCCGCTGCAACGTTAACGACGTGGCGACGGCGACGGCTGGACGGACATCCACGGTACCGCGGTGGTCTCGGATTTGAGTCGAGCAATGACCGCCTATTTAGCCCGAGTAAGCGACGCAGAAAGTGGATCTGGGGAGTCTCGAGGGTGAGTGAGAGAGACTGGTCTACGTCGAGCACCACCTCGCAGCCCGAGGTCAAGTGCGGGCCCACACGAGCCTTGTACAGCATGAGGCCTTCGCGGGGAGGACACACCGACAAACGAGTCGACAGAGAAGGTCGCGCACGACACGCTGCGAACTTTTGACGCCTTAAACAGAGTAGTGCCGTGAGAAGATGAGACGGCTGGTGGAGGTAAACCAAATGCCGACGTATTTGTATTTGTCGACTAGCTCGATGGGCGCGGGACCAACATATATGATGGGCAGGGTACGCGGCAGTGGGCCGAATAGCATCCATTGCGTCTTGATAACACTAATCACCATGAAGTTGGTGGTGCACCATGCAAAGAATACGTCAACGCGACGCTGGACACCGGCAGCAGTGGTGGAGAAGAGGGCAACATCATCGGCGTGTTCGACATGGCTGACGACGATTCCATCAAGGGTAATGTCGTCGGGGTCAGGAGGGAAGAAGAGGTCGGCGAAAAAAAATGTTCCAGAGGCCCGGCGACGAGGAGTCTCCCGTCAGAACACCAATTGCCGATTTAAAAGCTTCTGAATAGTTCCCGCCATGCCGTACGACGTGCTTCATCCGCGCGTACAGCAGCCAGTCAAATAGAGGCCCTGCAACACCCGCCCGATAGAGTTTGAGCCAGAGGGTAGGAAGGTCCGTCGCAGGAAAGGCATTCTTCAAGTCAATGAAGGCTACGTACAGGCTCTTCCCTTCGGTCCAGGCTTTCTCGATCGCGCTGCGGACGATGAAGGAGCTGTTGTTGGTTTTCTTCCCCTCGCGAAACCCTTTTTGTGTATTCGGTACTACATCATTCTCGCGAACCCATTCCAGAATGCGCTGGTCGATGAGTAGGGTCAGAACTTTGAGAAGGCAGCATTCCAGGCCGATTAGACAGTATCCATCTGGATCGGTGGCGCGTTTCCCTTGCTTCAGGATGCCCACAAGGATGGTCGTCAGCCACGCATTCGGCGCGTCCTCATAGTCAACGCAGGCCTTAACAGGGGAAGATCAATACACAGCGCGCAAGGCTGAAAATAGAGAGACATGCCTGGAATAGCTTGACGAGAACGTCATTGGGAATCTCGAGGATCTTGAGGTATGTGACCCGGTCAATCCCAGTCGCACTCTTTGTCTCATGCTTTCGGATTCTGACTTTGATCTTTTCCATGTCCGAGATAGTAAAAGGGCAGGTGAAGATTTTGTTGCGAAAGCGGTCGAATGTTTGGGCAGGTATGTTTCCCGCCATGAACGAGTTCCACTCCTGCTCCTCGACATTGAAATGCTCAGGTAGCACGCTCGGCGGGTTCAAGCGCTCCTCAAAAACGTTGCGAAGCTGTCCCGCAGTCACTAGAGCGGAGCGCGGCTTTGGATCTGTCCACCCACGGACCAATTTCCAGAATTCTGCCCTCCGAGTTGGCATTCAGCAGCGCCTGCAGGTTCTCCCGCTGCAGCTCACGCTCTCGAGCACGGCCGATGGGAGCCTCGATCCGGCCCCAGGTCATCATCGCGTACACAGATTGCGACCGCCTTGGAAGGGCTCTCGGCTGGGAGGGCAGTGGACACCTTCACACCGGCTAGCCAGGTGGACTCCGGCGTTGGGGCAGGCAAGGGTGGGAGCGGCGGCAACTGTGGCTCTGGAGGTGGGTTTGCACGCGCAGCCATCCAGGCCAGCTGCTGAGCAGCCCTCAGGTGCTTGTTTTCCTCTGCCTGTTTGCCGTCTAACCAACAGAATGTCACGGCTGCAGACCGCTCGCGAAGATACTCTGCTCCAACGCGAATAATATCGGCATGTTTGCAGGGCCATCCCCGCGTCGCATTCCCACAGCCCACTAGCAGAACGAGCGGATTGCATATTGAGATTGTGCGCTGCTTCGAGGCCGAGAGTGACTGGGAAAATACTACAGTATAGAATAAGCAAATGCCAGAATGCATCAAAAGGCTGACAGATCCATTGACCTGGTTCGCTAAGCGACGCTTGCGTGTTGCTTGCGTGTCTGCCCGCCGTTTACTTGTACTACCCGGTACCATGTTTGCAACGCGTCAAAGCGTGTCAAATCAGCAAAAGGCGCGTAAAATTGGGTCTTCACCCGTCCGACATCCACCTGTGGGTACAACTTACCTGGAAGGGCCGCTGGTGGAGGCCTTGCAATGACGGCACACAGTGTTTAGCCGGCCAAGTTGATTGATTCGAACAATTGTTTCATTTTCTGGGACGAGACGAGGCGACGCAGAAAGTCGGAGCGATGGGGAGTTCGGGTCGGGTTTGGGTCGACCCGACTCGACCCGGCCCAATGGCTATGCAGGCCTAGGCCTGGCCATACCAATTGCGGCAAGTACAGACGACCGCCGGTGTCCAAATATGGCAATTCGTAACCTGCCGCTCTCTTGCCTGTGGTTCAACCTTCAGATGGCATGTGTTATAGACATATCTAGGATACAGCCTGAGAGATGCCACATTGCTAGTCGTACAATTCAACTCTTTTCCATGTCAAATTAGGAAGTACGCGTTTCCCAGCCTTAATTCTTCGAGTGGCAAAGGGTTCTGCTCGGAAGATCGATTCAAAATTACCAAGAGTGTAAAAAAGCCATAAAACATGCCTAACAGGTAGACTCCCCATATCCAAGTGTTGACTTGGCCACTGGACCCAAATTTATTGCATGCTCCGACAGAAAACGCGTGAAGTAAAGCAGACATGAGCACTTTGGGTAAAGAAAAATGATATTTAACTCCTCCAGCTGTGGAAACATCATCCGATCACGATAATCACAGTGTTTTATGACAGAAGACTCTGGGAAGCAAAAAAGACGGCAAACAGTGGATACATCCGGCTTGTTTACGCGTTGTTTACGCGTCGAAGTGCACGTGTATATGCACGTGTTAGGTCAGGACAGGTCGGGTCCCTCCCATGCCTCGTATGTTCTCAGGCGACGACTCGCCGACGAGCCAGGAATCGATCATCCCTAGAGAGATGGGACTGACTCCACATGTTGGTGATTGCAGCAGGTCTCAACCGGCGTATAATTACACCATTATTTCCTTCGGTCGTCTGGGTAGTTCCGGCACCAGTTGCTGCTGGAGATGAATGGTGCGGATGCACACCAGTGCCGATCGACCGCCCGGCAGATGTCCGACGAGTGGAAGATAGGTAATGGTGCGGATGCCAAAATCTTGATCGAATTCAATCACTGTCGACGACTCGACGTCGCGAGGACCTAAACTACAAACCACTTCGAACTTTCGTTCATCCGTCTCAAATCCGTCTCGTACGCGTAGGCCCTAGGTCCGGTGACCAAATGAGGGAGAAACAAAGGGGGCTTCGGACATTCAATCGATGATTATCCTCTTCCTCGCCTGCCTCGTGGGCCCGGGGTGACCACATGAGGGAGAAACAAAGGTGGCCGAGATCCAATCGATGATTGTCCTCCTCTTTGTTTCATTTTTGGTTATTAGCCTGAAGCTCGCTGCCGTTTCCTTCACTCCCCCGATTCCCCTTACCTTCATACAATTTCATATCCGCGATGGCTACAATGGAAAGGCACTGGGGTCAATGGTGCGCTCTCTTCGATCTATTACGTGACAGTTTGGGTTTATTTTCGAATTCCGCCAGGTCCTGCAAAGTCAGAGTGTCAGAGCCGACCGTCTTCGAGGTTCCAGCCAACGACATCGTCATCACCAATGTCTCACTCGACTACGAACTTCTTGGCGACGCCCGGAGCACCCTCTTCATCCACCACCGCATTCATGCGCCGGCGCCGGACAGCGACCAAAACACTCAAGCCGCCGCGGTTGCCTGTCTTACTCCCGGCAAGGTAAGCAGCGCTCCCTTCCATATCTTCAACCATTCATTGCATTTCAAGGTGGAATTCGCCTCGGTTCATCTAATTCTGAACCGCCGAGAACAGATAGCCTTCCGAGTTGAGGGGGACAAGTGAGTACCAATCCCTTGGCCATCGTCCTGCACTGCTAACAAATTTCAGTGACATATACCTCTTCGGACATTACACGTGTAAGTCGCCCTCCTTTTGCACCCCTTCCCATTGACGATGCCTGCTTTGACAGCCTACAACAAAGTGCCCTCCTCTCACGCCGAGTCGAGCTCTGTGGTAAAACTCATCACTCTTACACACCGCCCAACCGTGGGTTAACAGAGAAACTCCCAGATGTATAGCGTCCAGGGTAGCAGTGCAAGTGCTCGTACCTCTAGTTACCCTCTCGACCCCGGGCCCAACCAGGTATGTTACCATTTATTCCATTGCAACCGGGTCTCGACCTCAGTCTACCACAGACCTCAATGAAGCGCAAACGTGCGAACGATACTGGAGATGGTGCCGTCTTGGATAAAGAGACGAAATACCCCCGTCGTTGAAACTAAGTGTTCTAATTACCTCAAAGATCGAAGTATTCCCATGCGCGTTCTAAATTCATATCTTGTCTCTTCTCGACTCCACCGCGGCCGCTCATGTGCGTAGGATGAGCTTTAAGTAATGGGCTGTAGACTTTCTGGTTCTTTGCAGTAAATTGAGGCAGCGGTCGGGCAGCGGGGGAAAAAAGTGTATAGTCTCTGACGGCATCTAGAGTATCACCGCCAATGGTCGAAAACGTCGCGAGAACGTGTGATCCACACGCTGGCAAGATGCCATCGCCAGGTAGTTGCCAGTTGTCTACAGCCGGTACCCAGCTCTATGTTCCTATGGGCTCAACCTGGAGCCAGGTCTAGCTGGTAGCCAGGTACGAGTGCAAGTTGGCGGCAGCTAACTTAAATCATACCATTTCAGTTTTCTGTCCATCTCGGTACTGTGAATCTATCGATGTATTGTTGAGGTCAAGAAATATCTATATACATCATCTTTCAAGTGAGCTCTAAGGGAGGTCTTCAAGTCGCCGCGTCGATAACGGTGGCGTCGATAAGATCATCAACATCCTGCTGGAACTTGTCGACAGCCGTCTCGTCGATGGTGTAGTCGTTTACACCATGTTTCGACTGGTCTTCAGAGAGAACATGGCGGAAAGCTCTGAATAAACATTAAGCAAGACTGATAAGTTACTCGCTCGGAGGAGAAGGTACTTGGTAATTTTCTTGGCATCACCGCCTGCGTTGTCGTGCATCCACTTGAGGGGTTTGTCGAGTTTATTCCAGAACTTCATTCCGGGGTGCTGGAGATAAACAGAGCGCTGGAGCGATATTGAATAACGGGACGGTAGCAATAACGAAAAAAACACACCATCAAAGCAATACGAGCACACAAGACGATGTTGACAGTGCATTGGGAGCCCTTGACTACGTTCTGGGCGAGGGTGAAGATGTTCTGGTGCTCGGAATCGGGTCCGTTGGTTTCATCGGTTTTATTGACCTTCAGGCTCCATCCGATCTGCGCAGTGCGGATATCATCGATCGAGTTCAATAGACTTTGAAAACGACTCACCAGCTTCTTGATCTTGGACCGCTTCTGGGTCAGCGCCTCCTGGACTTCGGCCACAATCTTGGCCCAATCGGCGGGAATCTTCTCGACACCATCAGGGATGTCAAAGCGATACTTCTTGATAATTCCCTACCAAAGACGTCGCCAAAACCACTCGCGCAGAAATTCAAAAAAGCGAACTGACCAAAAGGACATTTTTCGGGCCATCACCTTTATAGATGGTGATTTTGCTGGAGAGGAGAACGGCAGAGGCGTAGGAAGAGATGTTTTTCTAAATAAACTGTGAGGAAAGGAAGTATAAAAAGAGAACAGCGAAGATACCTGCAGATCGATTGAAACCTCGAACGACGGCTGACCAACCAAGATCTTGTCGACTTTGGTCTCGAGAGCGAAAATGTGGGTGAGAAGTTTCGCATCGCAAAGCGCGGGCGCATCCTTGATTAAACGGAATCAGATAGGAAGATGATCAAGATGAGGACCACTCACATTCATGAACGCGAGCACCGAGTTGGACTGCTCACTGCAAAGCCTCTTGCTGCTGGTGTAGCGCGTTACAAAAGCCACAATGTTCTGGTTGACTTGAATAACAGGGAGAACATCAGGCTGGTCTTCGTCGCCCGATCCTTCATTGCCGGCCATCATGCTGTGGTTACGCTTGCTGGCACCGCTCGAAGGGGCAGCGATGGGGGAGCTTTGAGCCATGGCCTGCAAGAGGTCGAGGTCGTCGTTGATAGGGGTAGTGGAGCGAGAAGACATCAGAAAGAAGTGGGGAATTGACGAGGTGCAATCGCGTTATAACAGGTTTTGTCTTCCTATTTGGGAAGCCGCTCGGCCGAGACATGTGGTGCCCAGCAGAAACAATTTGAATAAGCTGTGGCAAGACAAGGGAAAACCATCGACCGACAGCTTGGGAGTCAGAGGCCATTGAGTTTTTTTTTCAGAGCTCTTGCCTTCCCATTCGGGGACCGAGTACACCGAGGGACATTCGTTTCCACGAGATGCAAGTCGAGTATACTCTTATACGACAAGGGAAAGGCATCGATGCACGGCAGCTTGCCACCAACATTTGATTTTTTCGTCTCAAAGCTTTCCGCTCTCCTATTTGGGTACTGAGTCGGCCGACAGAGACTGGTTGCCAGGAGAGACAAGTCGAATAAACGCAAATTGGACGTGGAGTCTGCAGCCGGTAGCTGATAGACGCCCAGATACTCCTCGTTGTGCTCTCGACCAGAATGCCGCCGAAAGGGAGTGGAAAAACACTGTCTGCTAAAGGTAACATGCGTTAAGGAGACGAGACGAGAGCCTGGAGTGATTTTTCGTGCCCATAGGCTTCGTCTACAATGAAGACAATACCAAAGTACAATGTAAAACTTGTGCGGCCGTGACACCAGAAGAATTGCGTACATGGATCGGGACCAAGGGGCAGCGAGACACTTGAGTTCCACTCAGCACTTGCAGTCCGTGGAATTGGCTGACGAGGCTAGACGGAGACAAGAAAGACTCGAGAAAGAGAGACGGGAGGACGCTGCAACCACGGAGCTCAGAGACATCCAGCTTTCGGCTCAACACTTTCAGGGGCCTGTCGCATCTTCATCTTCGAGAGTGATGAGCGAAGCCGAAGCGGAGATGTGGGCGACTACGGCGAGAACGGAGCGAGCTTTTGGGGGGGAGATGATGAGCTACGTCCGGGTGTACAGGAAAAGCGATTGCGTGAAGAGGCCGAGTCCTTTGGATTGTGGAATCCGGAAGCGATGGCGCGCAGGCTTGGATTTGGAGATGAGGACATGCTGGCTTCGATGGTTGATAAGGATGAAGAGGACGACTTCCTGGGTGAATTTTTGGGCAACATTGGTGAGTCCTCGTTTGAAACGCGCACCGCGGTGTGGATGGTTGATCAACGGTCACATGATTGAGTCACGACTCAATCTCGGCAATTTCGGCGTTAACTTCTTGACTCCACCCAACCTCACCCAGCCTCGTCGACAACGCTTGCTGTCCTGCGACTTCTTTTTATTACATGCTTCAGTGCTTTTTGGTTCCTGGTGGCTGATCAAATTTAAGACTTGCAAGCACCCGAGCCCGAAGAAGTTCAAGGGATCGAGCCACCCAAGTCGACCGAATGGGCCCCATACCCATCTAAAATGGTGTGATCTCTGCCAACAAACTCTGCCGGTAAATCTTACCTTTTATTCTAGATCTTTTTGCTCGATGTTTTGGACAATCTTCCTCGCCTGCGCGTATAGTTCATTGATGCGGGTATTTCTTTGGGTTTTAAAAGAAGCACGGTGCAAGGATGTTCCTTCTTACGACCATCTTCGCCGAGTTCAAAAGCAAATTCGTACCCAGTCCGTTATCCCAACCATCCCTTGCATGTCTCCACTGGGAAATGTATTTTCATGAACGACCCAAGATCCATCATTGCAAAGGTGAGTTCTATCAGTTATTCCGGCAACGAATCTTATTTTTTTGGAGGACTGGTCAAATCCAACTACCCGTAAACTCATCCACGTGTATCCAGAGATTCCGGAGGATGGCATTATCCGGGAGATCTG
Organism: Mycena olivaceomarginata; assembly: GCA_029378375.1. Taxonomy (NCBI): domain Eukaryota; kingdom Fungi; phylum Basidiomycota; class Agaricomycetes; order Agaricales; family Mycenaceae; genus Mycena; species Mycena olivaceomarginata. The sequence goes on along the minus strand of JARKIC010001315.1, from coordinate 94,926 downwards.
GCATGCGCAAAAATGGCGCAAAATCATGGACCTCGACATTCTGAGTCCAATGTACGATGCCGGGAGTTCCCACTTCTATGTGAATGAGGGCTTGAGGTTGCGTGATGGGAGATTTGTTGTCCCAATCCGCTGGCTCATGTTTCGTAGCAAGGTTTGTGCCGACGCGTTCGCTGTCACAGTTAACGAGAAGGTTTGTCCGACACAAGATGCCTACGAATGAACATCACACTGACCAAAAAACACAGGAGGAAGCTAGGATTATCGATGATGAGGCTATTTTCATCTGCGCTGAAGAATTGGCTGTGAATTACTTCGATCTCGAAGTAGCGGGTGAGATTCCGAAATGGGGAGGTACAATCTTTATTTTTTGAATCGGATCCTTCGGAACACTCATGATGATTCCATAACCTACTATCCAGGGGGGATATCCAACCCGAATGCCCAATCCAAAGCGTTCCATTGCCGGTGGTGATCCATTATACTGCCAGTGCAGCTTTGTGGATTATTTTAGCGACGACGTTTCTGGGAATCGAAGCAAGTCATGGAACAAACACTGGAACGCGTCACCGGAATCTTCCACGAGCAATGCTTCAACAGGAATATCATATCCATTTCATCTCCACATCGCCGAATGCAAGTGTTTCCGAGCAGTTTCGGGAATTCAAGGCCGCGGTGGAGTACTAAACTTGGACTCGTTTTGTTCATTTAAGCTGATAGATGGTTCAGGGAAACACACACCGAGCCTGTCCGAGTCCAAGATGAACTTGGAAACACAACTCGGTTTTGTATTCACGTAAATGCCGAACCTTCCGATAATCCGATGGCCAGCGAGGTGTCGGGGCACATTGGAGGCAAGGGTAATCATTTTTGCCGCAAATGCAAAGTTGGTGGAACCCAGAAGGAGAAAGCCTCGAACGAGGGTTATCACGCTTTATTTGAGGTATTTCATAAGGTTTTTGAATGACCGAATGCTAACATTCTCGAGGCTGGTATACCGCGCACAAAAGAAGGAATCCGTGAGGAACTCGAGAAGCAAGTCAAGCTCGCATGCGCTGGCGTTCTCAAGCCAGTCAAAGATTTACAGACAGCGACCGGTGTCAAAGATTCGTATACGCAGTTCTGGATTGATGATTTAATTTCTCGGTTCAAAGGAATGAAGCGTGACGAACCTAGTCGAAGTGTCCAGGAAATCGAAACCGAACTCATCCAGTGGACAATTGACAACCGAGACAAGATATACAGTGCATTCTTCACAATAAAAGGTCCGTGTGCGTGTTACCATGACTGTTTTCATGTTCTTGAACCGTCGGTAGGTTTTGATCCTACAAAAGATACACCGATCGAGATTCTTCACACCATCCTGCTCGGCATCGTAAAGTACATCTGGCACGGAACCCACACGTTAGGGTCTTGTTTATAATTCCTGGGGGGGTTATAAACGGTTTTTTTTATTTTTTGGTTTATAAACAGGGTGTTTATAAACGTGTTTATAAACTGGCTTTTACAAAACACCTAAAATACGACTTTTTCCGCCTCCCCGTCCCAAGTCCTCTTCGCAACAGCTTTCCTACCGCTCTGAGAATCAACTGCGGTGTCATCTGACCAATCTGCGAGACTTCGGCACCCTGGACCGGTTTATCTGAAAGCAAGTCCCGGAAAAATGCCAACCTCGTGTCAACGCCGTCCCGATGCGTGGCAAGAGTCGGTTGGGAGTTTGAAGAGACTGTCGGATGTTGGGTCTCAACATCATCCACAGCGTTGAGGGCTTCCAGCCCGGCCTGGCATTCAAGTGTGATGGAAGGACGAGGTGGAGCGTTGTCGGAAGTATCATTTGTCAGGTCGATTACAGCCTTGGGCTTCGTCTCGGTGAAGAGGCCCTTGACAGACCACCAGTTGATAGACGGCGCCTTCGTCTCTTTCTGCTGTAATGACAGAGTTAATATGATTCACGACCCACGATTGGGCGATAAACCTACTTTTTTATCGGCTGCTCGGGCCTCGCGCCAAAGGTGTTGGTAGATTTTTGTCTGATCAACGATTGTGCGAGCGTCTTGATTCGCGCGATCCCGTGTGTCCGTACGTGTGAACCGTGAGACAGTACGCTCCTCGGGCATGGAATTCGCGAGGATGGAAAATATTTTTATAGCCACGAACTTACAATTGATCAGCCTAATAAATAACAAGTTCAAATGCAAAACACTTACTGCAATAATTGACGCTTCTGGAACATGTTCTAAAGACCGCCAGTACTGGATAGCCTTGGACCATGTGGTTGATCGCACGCTGAATGGCGGGTACTGACGAGTATAAGACTCGAACTGGGACTTGAATGCATCCATGACTCCGGAGGCGGAGGAGTATCGGTGGAATGCAGGCACATCGCGACTAGACTGCAGTTCTTTCGCGAGGACCTGAAATAGAAACTCGCCCACTTTTACATACGGCGGCATCGAATCACGAAGATCCTGGTCGGTCACCTTACTGGTCGAACCATGGGTTGTAATGGCCGTGGGATTCTGAAGTTGGTTGGCGGAAGATTTGAAAAGGATAGGACTTTTGACATGCTCTGCCCACGAGTTAGAGTGCGGAAATCTTATCAAACTTAAACTGACCTGGGTCGAGGAAGAACCCCGACAGAAACAGATCTCCGCTTGGGCCATGGATCATCTCGTCGTATCGTCGGTTGATAATGGAGCATACCTCCTCCCGGACTTGGGAAGGGACCGAAAGCGAGTTGCTTTCAAAGAAGTCGCGAAGTACGGCTGTGATGGCAACGTAGAACTTGAAAACGTCACCGACGGTCACCTCAAGACCTTCAAGGCATTTGATGGCCCAGGCGATAGGTTCAAGGATGTGGCAAAGCTGCTGCAGCTCTAGTTCGAAGTCATGCAAGACGCGCAGCTGTTTGAACCAGCCAAGCTTGTCCTGAAATCAACCAGTTGCAGTGAGCAATTGAACGACGAAAGAAGCGCCCAGTCTACCTTCTCGGCATCCACATCGATGATCCCAGTTTGCACCAACTCAACAATTGGTGGAAGATTCCTCAATAAGGCGTACCCGGCCCAGTATATGGTACCGAATCGGGTTTTACCTATCTTCTCGAGGCCTTGTTGATGTCGTAAATAACACGTAGAGCACGTAAATGAGTTGCCGAATAGGTGGAGTGCGAGAAATAGGTGAGGGTTACTCTCGTTTTGCCGATGCACTATCTGGAAAATCAGCTCTTTCGCTCCGAAGCAGAGTGTAGATATTTACGTCGACGAAATACTCTATTTTGCAAATATCTTTGATTGTGTTGGAGAGGTGGTGGTCGGGATCTGGCACAAGGAGTAGAGTTGGCACCTCTATCTGCGCCAGTTCTCTGGCGAGTTTGGTATTCCGGTGCTATCGGAACCGAGGGATGCGAAACGTTCACGTCCGATCGAATCCATGACCTACGGAATTCATTATCGACGGCGGAAGTAAGGAGATTAGATGGACCGCACCTCAAGAATCAAATTTTTTATGTATTCACCAGTGTGCGAGAAACCTGAGGCTTCGTCGCCTTTGATAAGTAGGCCTCTCGGTCAGACGTAGTGACGTGGAAAGTGTATATAGACTGCTGCCCCCATAGTCGTGCCTCCGTCGTAGCCAAGTTTGGATTGTACTGCTTTTTGAGCTCAGCGATCGCCAGCAGCGTCACTCTCGCGGCCTCCGCCGGGATGTAATTTTCCGAAAAGGTAGAAGCAACTTTGATATCGTTGCCAGGCTCGAGATGATCCACGAGAGCGCGAAAGGTTCTATTGCCAACGATTGCCGGTGGAAGACCGGCGTCGCAGATAAGATTCATCGTCAGAAAATTGGTTTTTTGACATGCGCATCTCGTGCCGCGGCTTTATCGACAGCTCCCGCGCGTTTGAAGGCACCGAAAAAATCCTTCTGAGCTCCGTCTGTTTCAGCCAATTGTGCGCCAAGCGATTTACCAGCGTTCGCGGACAGTGCTTCGTCGCGTAGGGCCCGAGGCAGGTATTTGCAGTCACAGGCATGGGGAAGAATGCGACCGCTCATTCGAGGCTGAGCCCAACTCTCATGGCACCCCAGTCCCGCGCAACGGACACGGCGAATGTCGGGGTCTTTTTCTACTATGGCAACTGATGACGAGTTTGTCGAGGAGCTGTATTTTCGGCTTTCCCGGACCCAACGCTGCCTTCGGTTCGGCTGGAGGGTCATCTTCTAAGTCATCGAACGCAAAGTTGATCTTCGATCACAACAGCCAGCCGTCAGCCAATGTTCCAAGTGGAAGTGGAATCACGTACAGCACCCTGCTCCGTCTTCTTCTTGGCCTTCTCCGTCTGCAATTTCTTTGCCTTTTTCACCTCCTTATCATGATCATCTATCTTCTTCCTCTTTTAGCATTGTCTTGAACCGTCTCATCCTCCAAGAGGCGTTTGGCCGCAGTAGTTCGGACCCCGCGGGGTAACTGAATATATATAGCGAACATTAATTGTGGATTGATTGAGGACGGCATGATCTTACAGGAGCCCCGGAAGCTTCAATTGCATTGACAGCTGCTTCCGTGAGATCGTCCACCCACAAAGCGAGGAGCATATTTGCGCCTGCGTTCCCGGTCATGTAATTGCGAAGCACTGTCACGATTTCTTCTAATGAAGGGCCACGAGATTGGAATTCCGGGATAATTTTCTCGCCCGTAGGTTTCTGGCGAGCGCCGAAGGACACTTCCAGGGCATGACTGACAACAGACTTGATACAGCCGGTGTCGAGTACCTTCTCCGGATCCGGTACGTATCCGAAAAAGTTGTGGGCATCTCCCAGCGGAACACTCTCCGGCAAAGATTTGAGCAATCGATGGAGGTATTTGAGCTCCTCGTCGTAGTAAGTAGCCCCAGTGCCAGACATGTCGCCCCAGAGCTCGGTGTGCTGAATGAAAAATTTAGGCGAGCCATCAAAGATTGGCGGGCGCGGATCTAGCCGGGGTAATTATAAACCGGTGTTTATAAACATGTTTACAAACCGGGATAATAAACAAGACCCTACCACACGTCATGGTCTGCCGAGAAGAAACAGACCTATTCACTTCGCCTCCAGTCTACCGACACTAGTGGCCTCACAATTCACGCGATACGAGCCAATTATATCATGCAATATGCTGGCTCATTGATTGGTCGCCAATTGAAAACTATAGTGCAAACAAACATTTTTCATGTCCGTGGTCTTGTCACAGATCACCAGTTTATGGCCTGGAGAGCGACTGGGGAGCTTGCAGCTCTTCTGTGGTTCCCAGAGATACGGAACCTTAGGGAATATCGGGTAGATTTTCTTCGCATTTTGTATGTTGAATCGGACCTCATGCCGTACAGGAGGATCTCAAAGTTGCGGTCGGAAATGTTCTCGACATATTCGCGACTATCGACCCGTCCAAAATGATCGCCCAAAATCAAGTATCATTTGTTGGCACACATTGACGAAGATGTGGTTCAATTCGGCCCTCTTGTAGGAGTTGCGAGCGAGAACTTCGAGGGCTTCAATGGAATCTTCCGTTATTGCTCTATTCTCTCCAATCATCTTGCCCCGAGCCGTGACATTGCTGTACAAAATTGGCAGCGCAAGAGGGTATGAAGCATCGTCTCACAGGTGGGTATTCTTAAGTGCCGATGGCAGATGGACACGGGCCGGGAACGGTGTCCGCCAATTTCTGGCAACGCACCCAATCCTTCAAAAGCTTCTTGGATGGAATGACAACACACCACGCCCCCATGGTATTGTATCACCTAGTCGATCCAACAAGCCATACAGACTCACATCTCACTGTAGGAGAAATAAAACTTGTCGCCTTGAAGCGCGGGGAAAAGGAAAGAACTAGCTATCCACTCAAATCAACAACGGCCGTACACGCTTTAAACTACGGTGCATATTCTCCGGATTCGAGCTGGAAGAAATGTTTGTATGTGATTAGCGAATCGCTGGACCAGTGCTTTGTGGGAAGTTGGGTGTTCGCACAGTCTCCAATTATTCGGGTGAGTTACATAAAATGATAGATTTGAACCATGTTCACAAATCAAAAACTAAGGAGGCGACAATATGTGGCCGAGTTTCGGATATTCTACAAGACGTTAACGGAGTGGTATTGGTCGTACTGGAGAACTTCCAAGTCCTCTCGTCTCGGGACGAAGTTTATGGGATGCCGGTTTTGGTACGCCGCGACTCGGAAACGACGTTCTCAATTGTCACTGGCAAGGTATTATTGAATCACATCCTCGCTTTTGTGTGCTTTAATTTCTCTCTAGGATATCAAATTCAACTTCAATGTTCAGCATGATTGTTCTACCGCCAAATGCGAGCCCAGTGGAGTACGCTTGCGTCGGCAAGAACGTGTGGAATCTGATCAGACAGAAAACTTCATCATCCACAACTCCCTCGATCGTTTCTTCATCAACTCCCATAGATTTCACAATGCGCACCTTCTCCCGGGCAACTCTTCCCCGAGATTTACTTGCGCCTATCCCTCTCTTCGATAACCGGGAAGAAAAACATCACGCGCTGGCAACTGCACTTCGCGAGACACAGGCCAGTCGAAAAGTGGCTGCTGCTAATAAAAAACGTGCTCGCGCGCAGGACGACAACGACGCGGAAGAAGAAACACCGGCACCTAAGAAGCGAAAAAAGTCGAAAGCCAAGCGCGGTCGTACCATTCCACCAGCCGAATCGATGGTGGTCAACCGAAGCAAACGACAGGTTAAACCGACTGCGAAAGCGAAGGCGGCGGCAGCGGCGGCGGCGGCGGCAGAAGAGAGCGAGGAAGAAGCGGAGGAGAGCTCATCCGATGATTCAGGAGACGATGCTAATGTCTTGCAGTACGCTTCGGATAGCACGGATTATTCTGATTAGCTTGTAATTTTTACATAGGCATCCTGTACCCAGATTGCTGAATAACCTGGCTGCGGCATGATGAGACTAGTAGCCAACAGCTGCAATACCAGCTGAGATATGCAGCTGGCACCCAGGCGACATCCACATGAGGTCAGGTTCACCCAAAGCTGGTCATCGTGTGGCCGTGCCAGCCTCCAGCGACCTGACGGCACTTTGGCGGTGTATCGATGATAGTAAGCGGCCAGGCAACGCCGCAATCAAATGATTTCTTGATCGATTGGTCACGTCTGACAGCCAGTGTGACAACGCCTTTCCCTTCCTGCGAGTCGTTTACCACCCACTCGCAGTTACGACACACGCCTAATCAATCCACTTTCTATGTAAGGCCATATATGTCCACTATGCAGTAAAAGCCTCTCATGTCTTGCTCTGCTGTGTATACAGCTAGTTGAGCGGTGATCAAGCTTGTGGCCCGTGGAGCTCGAAGTGGGAGTCTTTGTCGGCTTCAGAGTTGTCATTCATTTAGACATTACACCAGAGTTTGTTAGGAATGTTATCGCAGAAACGAGGCCTCTCAGATGGGGAAGAATCACACCGGAGCCCGAAGCAAAATTCAAGCCCTGCTCAACCAGCATCTTGTTAGCCATTTCTGATTCAAATGTGCCCTCTTCTTCTCACTGAATTCATAGCGACCAAAAAACTGAGTGCTCGCCAGAAGAGAAAGGCGAGTGCCAAGAGCAAGGCAAACAATCACTCTGCAGCAAGTACACCTACAGCCGCAGCAGGTACACTGGCGCACATGAAGGGTACCTGAGCCATCGCACTATCAAATCTCACATACATACTTAAAAATATTCCTAGCCAACGGTTGGGTGCTGCAGCACTCCCGCTGCGAGGCTTATGATCACAATACCGATGTTTCACGATGCTTGTCCTGCACCCGCCGTCATTTTGCAACCGATACCTGCCGCTTCAGAAATTCAGATACCTCCACTGGGTTGCTGGCAAAGTTACACGTTCCGAAATCCGAAAACAAGATAGGGCAACAGTGCCCCGTCTTGACTTTCCAAGCAGTTGGAGTGAGCCGATACAGAGCTACATCCCCGGAATAAAGGTACGCATTGCCTTAAGCATTGGAAGTACATAATTTGATCATCCAGAGCATAGTTGATCCTGGCTGCTGCCTTGCTACCAATTTTGAAAGAGGAAATGCGGCACATCGAGGAGTCTGCGGCTATATACAGGCCTGGGGAAAACGGGATTCGCATTACCTGTGGTAACAGTGTCGCCTGTTCTCTTTAATGCATACTGACAGACACAAAGACACGTGCCTTACCTCAATATTCTCGCGCTCCTGGCTCTGCCTCACTTGTGGGCGTGAGGTGTGCGCAGAGTGCTTTTCAAAAGTGAAAACACTGACAGAAGGTGCTCATGCCCATAATGCCGAATACTGCGATCATCTGCGTATGGAACCCAATTTTTTGCAGTGTCTCCTGCGACACCCAAAATTGGAGTACCATTATTCCCCGCAATTCTCGGCTGTAACAAGGTTCGACAAAGCCGAACTTGAGGCGGCCTTACTCTCGATGTCGCTATTGTTGCAAAATCCGGGGTCACCTGAGGCCACTAAAATCAGTCCGCCAGTGTCTGTCACCCCTCCCTGTCCAACACTTTCCTATACCTCAACCACCGACCTTCCATGCCATCAAATTCTTCGCTATGCGAACTCTCAACTCTCGCAAGAGGTGTTCCGTGGTCTCTGGGCCCATGGGGACCCGCTATTGGTGACTGACGTGACTCAAAATTTCGAGTTGGCATGGGATCCGGATTACTTCATTGTGAACCATGGTCACGACAAGTGCGAGATTGTTGATTGCCAGACCGACACCAGCGAACAAACGACTGTTCGGGAATTTTTCAAGTTCTTTGGGCAGAATTCAAAGAGAAAGAAAAAAATAGCAGGGTGTTACAAACTCAAGGTTGTTTTCTCTTTCTACAACAACATATTTTCTCATCATGACCATGGATATTGTAGGACTGGCCACCTCAAAATGATTTTCAGGCCCAATTTCCGAATTTGTTTCAATGACTTTCACCGCGCCGTGCTCATTCCCAATTATGTGCGCGGGGATGGTGTCCTCAATATTGCTTCCCACTTCCCCACAAATGCAGTACCACCAGATTTAGGTCAGCGATAGAAAAAATTGTCCGCTTTTTTATTAACCTTAACCACTTTATTTCTCTCCTCAGGGCCTAAGATGTACATCGCTTACGGTAACCCTAAGCGTACAGTTGCGGGTAGCAAAGGCTCGACAAAGCTGCACATGGATATGGCCGATGCGCTCAATATCATGACATACGCAGCTGACCAATCTGATGGTGACAAGGGATGCGCAGCTTGGGACATTTTCCGCGCAGCTGACAGCGACAAGCTGAGGGACTTCCTCCGAGAAAAGTTCAGGGATCTTATCCAGACGCAAGATCCTATCCACAGCCAGCAGGTGTACCTGGATGATGAATCACGGTTTGAGCTGTGGCGGGAAACTGGCGTGCAGAGCTATCGTGTGTATCAACACGCGGGTGAAGCTGTATTCATCCCAGCAGGATGTGCTCATCAAGTAAGCACATATAATTATAATCTCTGGCCAGATCTGTGTTGATTTTGACTAGGTCTGCAATCTAAGCGATTGTATCAAATTGCGATCGATTTTGTTTCTCTCGAAAATATTGAGCGGTGCGCGAAACTGACAAAGGAGTTCAGGGAGCAGATTAATATTACTGAGGGCAAAGCGTGGAAAGAAGATGTTCTCCAGCTGAAGACCATGATGTGGTTTGCATGGCTATCTTGCTGTCGTCTACAAGAGTAGACGAGATGCGCCGTACGCCGACGGCTCCCATCCTAATCCATGTTCACGATTAAACTAACGTCGACTAGCAGGTCATTGTCACCGGCGACCTCACGAAGAGCCTTCAGGCCTGTCATCAAAGTCTACATGAGCAAAAGAAGTGAAGATCTATCATCTAGAAACCGTCTTGTACATGTAGCGCCTTAATAATCCGAAATTTTGTCCACTTCTGCGCCGCGCTTTACTTAAAACCCACCCCGCTTCCACCCTCCTCGCAGGAACGCGGTAACATGTCGAGCTACGCGACCGGATGCCGGGGATCTCGGGCTGAGGGGTTACTGGATGATAGCTGCGCCAAGACGGAAAAACAAGCGTGAGATAGATCTATCGTGAATTTATCGGAAGAAAGAGTATCAGGAGGAGAGAGAAATGCGGATACGTACCTCCTACTCTCAGCCCAAACGTTCTCCTCCCCCTCGCAAACTTCTGATCTACTTGAAGTAACACGTATCCCATGCTCGTGTGGAGGCGCGACTCGTACGGCTTTGAACGTATCGAAATTCTACCCACTGAGAATAAAGGCCAGTATGGAGCGAAAGAAGTAAGAATTGAAATCTGACGGGGATCCCCAGTGGCACCATACAGGGACCGCCTCACAAGATATCGGACATGTAGCAGCCCAGCGCCAAGCACTGAGAGCGTTCTCTTTGGGGAGCGAACCTGCTCATCGTTCACGAGTAGGTAGCGGTGTGCATGGGCAGTCGGGGATCCAGCCCAAGGGATTTAAAAAGGAGGTACGTATACCACGCACGTTGGAGACAATGACCACACCTGCAGCTTTGATTTTGGCCCCCACCGAAACCAAAGCTGATTCGAGTAATTCCGGTTTTGCATTTCGAGATATTTCATGCAAGCCGAGACTTTGCATGTTGACATCAACGTCCGACAACCCAATATTTGGGAATCTCCCCCATGTAAATCTGCCTAGGGCAAATTGTTGCCCCGTGGATTCACATGCCCAGGATTCCCAAATATATGGCCATATGCATCCGACATTGATACTGCAACTCAAAGTATTGCATCAGCAGTCAGTTGAACTAATATCAAAGCTGATTGAACCGATTTTAACATTGCTTTCAGCGCAGCCTATAGCTAAATGGAAAGTGATTCCGGCAGTCTCAGGTTTGCTTTCAGTTCACTTCAAGTCCAACTTCATACTCAACATTTCAAATTTAATTATTATAAATCTCGTCGTTACCCCAGTTTCAGTTGGTCCAAAACTACACCCGATTTCTCCAATATCTGTAGCTCTTATAATGTACATGTGGCCGGAACATGAGATATCAGGAACATCTTCGGGCCTGGCAATACATTTGCGCTTGATTTGGCGGAGTGCTTGGGCGTGGGAGTTGAGGCACGTGCACGATGACTCGACGAATCTTCTTTCTCTCTCTCCCTCATCTGCCCCGAAGAGAACCCCGCTGCTCCTTCTCAGTGAGCGCGTAGAAGCTTTTCGAGAGGGACCAAATACCAATTGCAAGCTATATCTGTAATGATCTCTTAGCTCCCCGCTGCTCCTTCTCAGTGAGCGCGCAGAAGCTTTTCGAGACGGACCAAATACCAAGCTATATGCCTGTAAGGAACTCTTAGCTCCCCGCTGCTCCTTCTCAGTGAGCGCGTAGAGGCTTTTCGAGAGGGACCAATACCAAGCTATATGCCCGTAATGATCTCTAGCTCCCCGCTGCTCCTTCTCAGTGAGCGCGTAGAGGCTTTTCGAGAGGGACCAAATACGAAGCTATATGCCCGTAATGATCTCTAGCTCCCCGCTGCTCCTTCTCAGTGAGCGCGTAAGGGGTTTTCGAAATCCATTGGGCTGGATCCCCGACTGCCTATGCACACCGCCACCTACTCGTGAACGATGAGCAGGTTCTCCCCTCAGCGAGAACGCTCCCAGTGCTTGGCGCTGGGCTGCTACATGTCCGATATCTTGTGAGGCGGTCCCTGTATGGTGCCACTGGGGATCCTACCGCCGGATTTCAATTCCCACTTCTCTCGCTCCATACTCACTTTGAGTTTCTGCAGCCCGAGGCTGTCGAGTATACATGTGTGGTCGTTGTCCCCAACGTGAGTGGTACCTCCTTTTTGAAATGCCTTGGGCTGGATCCCCGACTGCCTATGCACACCGCCACCTACTCGTGAACGATGAGCAGGCTCTCCTCAAAGAGAACGCTCCCAGTGCTTGCCGCTGGGCTGCTACATGTCCGATATCTTGTGAGGCGGTCCCTGTATGGTGCCACAGGGGATCCTACCGGCGGATTTCAATTTCCACTTGTCTCGCTCTATACTGACTTTGATTTTCTGCAGCCCGAGGCTGTCGTTCGAGAGGGACCAAATACCAAGCTATATGCCTGTAATGATCTCTTAGCTCCCCGCTACTCCTTCTCAGTGAGCGCGCAGAAGTTTTTCGAGAGGGACCAAATACCAAGCTATACGCCTGTAATGAACTCTTAGCCCCCCCGCTGCTCCTTCTCAGTGAGCGCGTAGAGGCTTTTCGAGAGGGACCAATCCCAAGCTATATGCCCGTAATGATCTCTAGCTCCCCGCTGCTCCTTCTCAGTGAGCGCGTAGAGGCTTTTCGAGAGGGACCAAATACGAAGCTATATGCCCGTAATGATCTCTAGCTCCCCGCTGCTCCTTCTCAGTGAGCGCGTAAGGGGTTTTCGAAATCCATTGGGCTGGATCCCCGACTGCCTATGCACACCGCCACCTACTCGTGAACGATGAGCAGGTTCTCCCCTCAGCGAGAACGCTCCCAGTGCTTGGCGCTGGGCTGCTACATGTCCGATATCTTGTGAGGCGGTCCCTGTATGGTGCCACTGGGCCCAGGATCCTACCGCCGAATTTTAATTCCCACTTCTCTGGCTCCATAGTCACTTTGATTTTCTGCAGCCCGAGGCTCAATTCAGCCATGATGTTCGACCTAAAGCAGTTCCCCTTTATATCGGCCGGGATCGTGAGGATAGGAGCTCGTATTTTCGAACTATGGCCGCCGAACTGGAGGCAGCTCCCTCTCTTCCGGGTGATGCCGCGCAGAACCGGCGATGCAGGCGTCGAAAGACGTCCTGCAGAGGAGATACGACGGGCACACGGGCAAACACGACTGCCTCTACAGTCCCCGTATTTCCTTGAGGCCACTTCGCATTGACCTTTAAATTTCATCCGGAGAGTCGCTACGGTGCCTGTGACCAATCTCGCGTACCCCGGCGTCAGCCATTGATGGAGGGTTGGCCAAGGAGCGAAACCGAAGGCACCCATGCCAACCAAGTCTATCGGTACGTATATTCGGCGCAGAGAGTTTGACGATACCTAATACTGCCCCAAGACGGCGCTATCTTTCCGGGCAGTTCTTCCTCAAGATTCGAGGGCAATCTGCCAACCAAGTCCATCAGTACGTATATTCCGCGCAGAGAGTTTGACGATATCTAATACTGCCCCAAGACAGCGCTATCTTCATTTTCCATCCCAGCTCCCGGCAGTTGTTCCTCAAGATCATTCACACGAGCGTCTGGGCTGGTCAAAAGCGTCTTAGCCAACTCGCCAAGCGGAAGACCGCCGAAGAAGTAGCTGCGTTGGTACGGTCTCTACCGTTGGAGGAACAGCCGAAGCAGGTCATCGTCACTCGCAAGGGCATGTTGGGTGCGACCAGCCGATATATCGCCTTCAATTCCATCTCATCCCCCCGGCCTCGAAGATGGCGTCGCCGCTGTCGCCGCCGCGACGCGACACAGGAAGACGTGCCCGACAAAAAGTCTCCACCCTTCTCTGAGCTTGACATTATCCGGTGGAGATGGACGCACTGCTGCGAATGCGAATGCCAACGCGCAAGCGCAACGTACGCGCGCCCCGTCTTCTTCCGCGATATAGGCGACAGCACGTCCACCAGCCCCGCATCGCGGTTGCCGTTCTCCCTACACCACAACACACGTCAGCATCGCAAGAAACACGGGAACGAGGAAAGAACGAGAACTAACACAAGGACCGGACACTGACACCTTGCGCTCCAGCTCCGCGAGGCGCGACTGCAGCTCATCGTCGAGATCCTTGTGGCGCTTCAGCAGCGGCGTCAGCCCGGGCGGCAGCTCCCGCTCCCGCGTGCGTTTTGGGGACTTGGTAGGCTGGCCGCTTGAGCCGGCCTCCTTCTCCTTCTCCTTCTTCTCCCTCTCCCTCCCGCTCCGCCTCAAGCTCGCTCTCCCGCTCCTGCAGCCGCCGCGTCACCTCGGCCTCGACCGCACGCGCAGTCTAGCAAGCACATCATCAGTATCCCGCGTGCCCTGGCAGAATGTACCGCGCACCCTCGGTTCAATCTCCGCCTCGCTCATCGCCTTCTCCGCCCCAGCCCCCCGCCCCTCCGCCGACCACCGACATTCGGCTCTTCGTCCTGCTCGGCGCCGCGCTCGCACCGACACCAAACGAGGAGGCGCGCGGGCCGCCGGTGGGGCGCGGGTTTCGGTATTATTGGGGGTGCGCGACGTCGATCTTGGGCGGTGCGGGTGCGGGCGGGGGGCGGATTTCTGGGGCAGGGTGGGCCGGGGTCGAGGGCGTAGAAGGCAGCAGCGTTGCCATCGGCCCCAGCGCGAACCCCCGCCCCAGCCCCAGCGCCGAGACGGCAGCGACGCCATCTTCGCGGCCGGGCGTAGGAGGCAGCGTTGCCATCGGCCCCAGCGCGAAACCCCGCCCCAGCCCCGGTGCCGACACCACCTTGGCGGTCGGCTCCAGCCCCGGTGCTGGCGCTCGAAGGCTACGGCGACGACGAGATCCAGTGGAGGGGAGCCAGGCGCAGCGTAGCTTGTTCCGAGGAGGGTGGGGGGCGCCGAGACGAAGCGCGCGGCGCTGCAGCCGTGGATGAACGAGAGGTCCGCGCGGGTGCCGTCTTTGCTCAGTTTGGCGTAAGTATTCGAGGGATATCAGTTTGTGACCTAGGGCGTATGGTGGAAACGTGACCGTGACATATCGCGTCACATGTAACCGCAGCCGCAATCCCGCATCCATCGTCCTAAACCCTCGTCCCAAACCCGCGTCTCACTCCGTTTAACAATTCCAACCATCTCCCACGACCTCGAAACTCCTTCCCTGTCCCCGCGTTCGATGGATATCAACAATTTTGACGATTGGGACGAATATTTGCGGCCACCTCCCTACTCACAGTACTCAGCACACGACCCGCTGCCCGGATATGAAGCCCCCCCTGCATACGAATCACCTCCCCCCTACTCGGTGCAAGATCCACTGCCCGCTGGAGGACAGTACACGCCCGTACCAACCCCTGCCCTCGAGCTGCATGTAGCCGCGGTTGAGGACGCCGAGAACGCAGCCGCCATTCAGGACGCTGTGAATGAGACCATCGCGCCTGCGGGCATGGGCCAGATGGTGTGTTTTGTTTGCATTTCTTTTTGCCTTTCTCAACTTTTCCCAGGTCCACGACAACGTCGCCGTATCATTCCAAGAAGAGCAGGCGGGCGCGGGAGTTCTCGTACGGGTCCGCAAGGCTTGCGCGCGCGCGAAAGAATGGCTCGGACGCCGGTTCCGTCGCTGAAAAAGACGTGCGCAATAATTCTTGGGCCCTCTTGCTCTCGCTAATGTGTTTTGCAGGGGAAAAAAGCAATGCGCCCCAACAATTTGTTGGAATTTTGACCAATGTACATTTATGTAGTCCACCTATTCTCAGTGTCCTGATTCACGCCCCCGACGACGTCGAAAGCCCTTTTTTTCTTTGCATATACCACTTGAGAATAACACTTTCGTCTCGCTTCCGCCGACGTTCGCGCCGCGTCTCATGTCTTCCACACACAAGCGTCCACCGATGTATACCTTGCAGTTTTTCCAAACCCAGTGACGCCAGAGGATGAAACAGACTCGGGTGTTTCCTAAGGTTACGAGTGGGAAGTTAATGAAAGAGACTAGGTGTTCCCGTGGGCGTTGTACTCGACGCTTGTTCTATATTCGCTCAGGAAGTCCAAGAAAGGAGGGCAATGCCTCCTACTCTTTCGCCCGTTCCTGGTCGTATATAATCGTAGCCGCGTCTTCGCAAACCGCACAGAGTATCCCCGTCCACCGGTCGTCCCATTGGTCTATTGTGTAACCAGATTGAACTGACCTTCGTGATCTTGGTCGACGATGCGTGTTTTTCTGCTGCGTGCAGCGGGTCGGCGACTGACATGAGGGGTGGGGACGGTCTCATCCAGGGCAGCATAAAATATTAATGTGTTGCGCTGAAACATTGCATGTAGGGATTTGAAGAAAATAAAAATACCACTCGGAGAACTGCCCTCATCGCCTGACCCGCTTCGGGTCCGACCCGCCCTGCTGGTGCTGCTGCTGCGGGTCCAACACGAGCGTTCCCAGCGGCTGTTGCGCCGC
Source organism: Mycena olivaceomarginata (assembly GCA_029378375.1). Lineage (NCBI taxonomy): Eukaryota > Fungi > Basidiomycota > Agaricomycetes > Agaricales > Mycenaceae > Mycena > Mycena olivaceomarginata. The sequence goes on along the minus strand of JARKIC010001315.1, from coordinate 78,796 downwards.
GCTCCCTCCGCTCCCACTTGTGATCAAACCCATCGCACCGCTCCCCACAGGAAATACTCCCTGTACAACGCAACCATCGCCGACTGGTCCACGATCCTCGAGCTCGCGCACCGGTGGCAGTTCGCCGAAGTCAAGGCCCTCGCCGTCCGCGAGCTCGAGAAGCTCGAGATGTCCGACGTCGACCGCATCGTGCTGTACCACCCCTTCGGCGTCGACGAGTCGTACTTCGTCCCGCGGTACGCGGCGCTCGCCGAGCGGCCCGAGCTGCTCGCGGTGGAGCAGGGGTGCGCCTGGGAATGGAGACGGTCATCCCGCTGAGCCGCGCGCGCGAGTGCCTAATGAACGGCGCGACGAGCGGTCTGCGCAGCCCGTCGCCGGCGAGTGTGAGCGTGGAAGAGCTGGCGGGGATCATCAAGGATCACTTTGGGATCAAGTCCGTGCCCGAGCCCACGCCAGAGAAACCAGAGGAACCTGCAGGTAGATGGTTTTCTTTTGCCCGCAGCGCGCTCATCGAGTTGCAGCAACAACGCAGCCCGTGCCCCGGCAGCGCCAACCACACCCGCGTCAGAGAAGTCCGATGCTACCAAGCCCGATGACAAGCCCGACGACAAGCTTATCGACATCGGTGCCGCCGCCGCAGCCAGGAACGCGAATGCGAACAAAAACGAATCCAAGACACCTGGAGGTGGTGGCGGGAAGGGCGGCGTCAACGGCACCGGTGCAAATCGAAAGAACAAGGGCGGAAACCCCTTCCCATGAGCCGGACGCGCAGCATGAGGAACCGGACCACGACGAGGAGCTGGACGACGACGAGGAGGGCGGGGATAGCGGGTACGAATCCACGGCGAAAGCTAACAAGGATGAACCAGGAGATAATCATCATGAGAGTACTTGTGGTGATGTAAAACGGAATGCTGAATGCATAGAAGGACAATCGTGCTAGTGTACATCTATTAGCCACAGACGCGGAGGGTGGAGCGACAGGCGTCGAGCTGGCCTCTTCACAGGAAATGAAGCGACTGATCCGCTCGTCGATGTAGACGTTTCCTCGACAGAGGCAGGGAGCGAAGCGACAGACGTAGAGCAGGTTGCGACCTCCAGCTAACCTGAAGTGAATCACGGACAGGAATCGAAACCGCTCGTCGACGTAGATGTCTCCCTGTCCGCACCCGATTCTCCTGAGGGGAACAATCATGAACAGGAACCAGAGCTGAACGTCGATGTAGACGTCTCCCTGTCCGGGACAGAGAGCAAAGCGACCGACATCGGGCTGGCGTTTTCTCCCGAGGGGAATAATCATGAACAGGAACTAAAGCCAAAACTTTCTGTCGAGATTCCTTCCTTCGCAGATGGAGCGCAGACATCGGAGGTCTCTTTGACGGAGACAGCCGTTGAGCCCGCCACGGTGGAGGGCGAATCTCCCGAAGTGCATCAGGAACCGACGTCGACTGACACGCCGGAGCTGAACAGCGGGACAGGCGCATCCACGGCGGATTCGCTCCCTGTCGCCGCGAACGCGACATGGACGGGCGGCTCGTTGGCTGTCTGCGCTTCGTCTCCGAGGGAAGAGGTCCCAGCAGACACCTCCGAGTCAGCCGTCGACGATGAGGGCGACGAGTTCTACGATTCTTCGGAAGGCCCGGGCGGGTTTTGAGGCGTCTTGTATTGTTTAGCGTGAGATGAGATATGAACGGTATTCTTCCAATTAGTTAAATAGGCAGTGATAGTGACATGTGGCGTGCAGGACTGTTGAGGAAAATTATTTAATATTCGTTCCAACTTAAGCGGTACGAGAGACGACGCGTACGGTATACACAGGTCGCGTTACTGCTGCTCCTGGCGTAATTTTTCCAGCTCCTCTGCGATCTGGTGGGGTTTTTAGCTGGGGTTGGATGCGCACGGGCCGCGCGCATGTTGTCGAGATACGCATCGGTCATCTCCAGTACGCGATTCTGCTTCCCCCGGCCCAGCAGTATCTCCTTCGGCGGCACGGGCTCGTAAGTCAGCTGCGGCTCTGCCACCAGCGGGCGCGGCGCGGCGAGGCGCTTCAGCCGCGCAAGCTCGGCGTCGGAGAGCGGGATGTCGGATGAGCGGAGCTGGAGGACGACGGACTCGAGTACGGAGATGCGGGCCTCGGATTTGCACTACATACAGTAAGCACTTTGCAAAGTCCCCACACATTAGTGTCATGGGGTTTTGCAAAAGCCCCCACTAACTCATGGATATCCCCAAATGGGCTGTCCTGGCCTGATCCTTCTCTGCCATCCAGAGGCCATCATCCCGGCTGTTCTCGGCTTGGCCTGGCACCTTCCGGATATTCCGGGCATGCCAAAAATAATAAATTGTCCATTAAAATGGCCATATTTCAATTAAAATGGGCAAAACTGATGGCTGCCTGTATTGGGGTAGGATTGATGGGCCCCGGCCATTGCCTTAACATTGATGGGTGTTCGTATTCGGGTTTACAGCTGCTCTACCATTGATGGCTGCCCGTACTGGGGCTGCAATTGATGGAATGCTACAAAAAAGCGCTGCGTTTTGGAAATGTTTTGCATTTTGTGGGCCAACGAGGCTACTGATTGGAAAATGGTATAGGTGACTCTTGTAGCTCTCAATGAGCTCTACAATCTGAGCATAACTTTCCCTTTTTGGACACTAACTCATTTCGCCCCAAAAAGGAAATTCCTAGTATTAGCTCTTCCCTGGTGCATAGTTCAACTGTTTTGGATGATCTAACCATATAGGGATGTTATTCTAGGTTACTTGAAGCTGACCAGGCCAAATTAGAGCCCATTATGGTGCAATGATAGGGTGCAAATAGCGAATTTGATAAATTGTATTCCTGGCCATGATATCCTGGCAATGCAGCAATATATATACCTCCTGACTGTATTGATTTGTTATCCTAGGTTTTGAAGGTGACTGGGTCAAATTGTAATCAATTATAATGTACCAATATGGTGAAAATAGCGAATTTGGTAAATTGTGTTCCTGGCCATGATATCTTGGGGATGCAGCAATATAAATACCTTCTGAGTGTATTAATTTGCTTCCCTAGGCATTGAAGGTCACTGGGACAAATTGCAACTCATGATAGTGCAATAATAGACTGAAAATAGCGAACTTTCCCTTTTTGGACACTAACACATTGCACCCAAAAAGGAAATTTCCTATATCAGCCCTTCCCTGGGTCAGAATTCAACCGTTTTGGATGATCTAACCGTATAGGGATGGTATTCTGACCTCTTTGAAGCTGACTAGAGCACAGTGGAGCCCATTACATTGCAATAATATGGTGAAAATAGCGAATTTGGTAGATTGTGTTCCTGGCCCTAATATCTTGGGGATACAGCGATGTAGATACCTTTTGACTGTATTTCTTTGTTTCCCTAGGCTATAAAGCACCCTGCAAGCAATAAATTATGTGATGATCATTAAGAACATCGCATTTTGGCCATACAGGGAAATTCAATTTTCGTCCTATTCTGGCCCTCCCCAGGGTGTGAGATATCCCAACACACATGTTTTGGACTTAGCTGATGTATATATCTTGGAAATGTGGACAGCTGACACCAAGGTCACCCCATACCCCATGATTTGAGGTGATCATGTGCTATAGTGCTGTTCACCCCATTCAGCATGCCACAGGGTTATAGGGATCCTTCTGAGCAATTCAAACAGATATTCCAGGCCATATGAAGAGTTCCCAGCCAAAAAGCAGGTTAATATGGGATCATAAACTCGAAATATGTCAGATGTCATTTCTTGGTTGTTTCATGAATAGGGCACCAAGGAGACCAGTGAGTGCGAAATAGACACTGAGAATGGGAAGAGACAGTATAGCTGACTCAGATTGAGCTTTATTTGAAGTGTTTTGGTGAAATTCTGGCCAGATGGTGTTTTGAACCATGGGCAGTATATGGAACCAAAGTTGTACTCCAACCTATATGCTCAGCAACAGTATTCAGCCGAAACTCGACCAAAACACTTCAAATAAAGCACATTCTGAGTCATTTACACTCTCCCTTCCCATTCTCAGTGTCTATTTCGCACTCACTGGTCTCCTTGGTGCCCTATTCATGAAACAACCAAGAAATGACATCTGACATATTTCGAGTTTATGATCCCATATTAACCTGCTTTTTGGCTGGGAACTCTTCATATGGCCTGGAATATCTGTTTGAATTGCTCAGAAGGATCCCTATGACCCTGTAGCATGCTGAATGGGGTGAACAGCACTATAGCACATGATCACCTCAAATCATGGGGTATGGGGTGACCTTGGTGTCAGCTGTCCACATTTCCAAGATATATACATCAGATAAGTTTTAAAACATGCGTGTGGGGATATCCCACACCCTGGGGAGAGCCAGAATAGAGCGAAAATGGAATTCCTTGTATGGCCAAAATGCGATGTTCTTAATGATCATCACATAGTTTATTGCTTGCAGGGTGCTTTTATACTCTAGGGGAACAAAGTAATACAGTCAGGAGGTATCTATATCGCTATATCCCCAAGATATTATGGCCAGGAACACAATCAATCAAATTCGCTATTTTCACCCTATCATTGCACTGTAATGAGCTCCACTGTGCTCTAGTCAGCTTCACAAAGCTTGGAACAACATCCCTATATGGTTAGATCATCCAAAACGGTTGAATTATGAGCCAGGGAAGGGCTGATGTAGGGAATTTCCTTTTTTGGGTGCAAGGTGTTAGTGTCCAAAAAGGGAAAGTTCGCTATTTTCACTCTATTATTGCACTATAATGAGCTCCGATTTGGCCCAGTCACCTTCAAAGCCTAGGAGAACAAATTAATACAGTTAGGAGGTATTTATATTGCTGTATCCATCATGGCCAGGAACACAATTGATCGAATTCGCTATTTGCACCCTATTATTGCACTATAATGCGCTCTAATTTGGTCTGGTCAGCTTCAAGTAACCTAGAATAACATCCCTATATGGTTAGATCATCCAAAACAGTTGAACTATGCACCAGGGAAGAGCTAATACTAGGAATTTCCTTTTTGGGCGAAATGTGTTAGTGTCCAAAAAGGGAAAGTTATGCTCAGATTGTAGAGCTCATTGAGGGCTACAAGAGTCACCTATACCATTTTCCAATCAGTAGCCTCGTTGGCCCACAAAATGCAAAACATTTCCAAAACGCAGCGCTTTTTTGTCGCATTCCATCAATTACAGCCCCAGTACGGGCAGCCATCAATGGTAGAGCAGCTGTAAACCCGAATACGAACACCCATCAATGTTAAGGCAATGGCCAGGGCCCATCAATCCCACCCCCAATACAGGCAGCCATCAGTTTTGCCCATTTTAATTGAAATATGGCCATTTTAATTGACAATTTATTATTTTTGGCATGCCTGGAATATCCGGAAGGTGCCAGGCCAAGCCGAGAACAGCCGGGATGATGGCCTCTGGATGGCAGAGAAGGATCAGGCCAGGACAGCCCATTTGGGGATATCCATGAGTTAGTGGGGGCTTTTGCAAAACCCTGTGACACTAACTCTCATGGATTTTTGAAAAGTATTTACTGTACCAGCTGGGATTTGCTGCGCTCTGCGGTGGGTGCTCTTGCGCTTGAAGTAGTAGGAGGCCTGCGCGAGGCATGGCGTTGAACACCGCGCGGCGGTTGCCGGAGAAGGAGCGTTACTTCAACTATGTACACGGTCAACAAATGTCAATATCTAGATCTTGCTTTCAACTTCCTCATATATCCCACAACGAGACAAACCCTTTGAGCAGACACAAGGACTACTCAGTCGACTCATGTTTTTTCAGCGTCAATATCTTGTCAACCAGGTTCAATTCAAGATTGCCACAATGAACAAACCTTTTGAACGGACACAAAGAATCCAAGGACTACTTAGTCGCGTCAAAGGAGCGTTACTTTCATACCAACAAACGTCAATATCTTGCTTTCAGCTTCAACCAAAGACTGACTCGTGTATCCCACAATGAAACAAACCCTTTGAACGGACACAAAGAACCCAAGGACTACTTAGTCGACCCATGTTTCTTCAACAAGGTAGTACCCTCCACCCCACTAATTCTTGCGGCCTGGCGTCGCTCCCCCACTTGACGGCCTGCTCGATTCCCCCCTAATATGCCCCCCGTGCGACAAACTACTGGTAGAGCCACAAGACGCAGGCGTCGACCGAACTATCGCGACCGTTCGTCCGTCCGCCTCCCCGCCGGTGCTGATAACCGATGGTATCCATGCAGAGCTGTGTGTCGCCCTCCTCCAGATCAGCAAGGACAGCGCCAATGCTACTATCACCTTCACGGAAGTACATGAAAGAAGTGCGATTATTCTTTCAAGCGTCTTTGCTCTCCCAACGCTCCTGACATTATCATCCAAAGTACGCGCCAACGCCGACGCGTACGGCAGGGAGATCATCCGCTCTAGGATGACACCGTGTGTCGGGAGAGAAATACTGGCGCTGGTCTGTGCATCCGCCTTGCCCCCAAGGCTTGCGTTTACGTTTGCTATAGGACACCCGCGGCATCATCAACAACGAGTTCGAATCGGAGACACTGCAGATCACGCCTGCGGGCCGGCGCAAGTTTGCAGCCATCGAAGCCGACGCGGAGGGCGTTGTCGCCAGCGACCCCTCGGAAGGCGCGACGTTGGCGGCGCTCTTCGGTTGCGTCGAGGGTGCGTATGGGTCTCGGGCAGGTCAGCGTTGATTGCTTCTTTCATTTCCGTCTCGTGTGTGCTGATTTGGGTGGGTAGATGGGCCGCGCGCTGGACGAGAAGGACCGCACGATCGACGAACTGAGGGATAGGCTGCGGCGGCGGGACCAAGGCAAGCTCCAAACACTCGGGTTGCACTTTGGACTGCGCGAACTTGCTCATCGCTGCGCAGACGGTACCTCCCGCCGAACCGGGTCTCTGCAACATACCATCCCAGTGCCGACCCCAGGCTCGTTGTGAGCTGCCCGCTCCTGCTTCTACCCACCCGCTAAATTGTGTGTAATGCGCACTCCGCGTGTAGCGTCCGCGCCCTCCCGCCAGACGTCGTGCGCCGTGTCGACGAGCTGCAGCTCCTTCGCTTGGGTCACCCCGCAGGCCCAGCCGGCCCCGAGGCGAATGCTCAAGTGCGGACGCCGCGCAGGCTGTCGGGCGCGAAGTCGATGCCCTACCCGAGCCCGGAGTCGCCTAGCACTAGTGCTAGTGCTAGTATCTACGCCCCAAGGCAGACGAACGACGCGGTGAGCCTCCACGTATTTCGTAAATGGCGGTGGCTGATTGAATTGGTGCGTTCGCAGGAGGTGCAGTGCGATCCCTCAGAGACCGAGACACAACTGGCCGATGTGCAGGCCGAGCTGCTTGAAGCCCAAGCCAACTATGCACAAGCGGTACAAACCATTGTGGAGCTCAAAGACCAGATCCGCACCCTCTCTTCGCAACAACAGACTTGGAACGCGAACAAGGCCGAGTTGGAGGCGGAGGTGCGCGTGCTGCGGGAGGCTGAGATCAGGGCGGAGATGGCGAAGCGGCTGTGGAGCGCTACCGCGGCGCGTTTGGCGGCGGAGACTACGGGGTTCTAATATCTTACTTGCTTGTAATTTAATTATGGTCGAACGCGTAAATGGCTGGCCAAACAAAACTATTAGACTAAACAACGCTTCACAGCCACACTTGCTGTTGACTCCCGCCAACTTGGATTAGATTACACTGAATAGGCTCCCACTCGCAGCCATACCATTCCAACATGGCGGCAAAGCTGTTCCAAAACGTGAAATACCACCTCCCCTCCACCCTCCCGGACGAAACCCAGCAAGATCTGAGCACTCCTAGAAACACACGGCGCGACACGCGTCGAGTCCGTGTACGATGAGACTGTCACCCACATTATCACGAATTCGGAGACGTTTGAGGGGTGGCAGGACGTCGATCCCGAGCTGGTCGCGATTGTTAGCGTAGGCGGTATTCCGCATTCTTATGTGTTTATTTCGATTACAGGAGCTCTGGGTCGAGCGTTCGATAGCGGCGAAGAAGATACAGCAGTGCGTTATCTTGTGGGGCGTCTTGCCATCCTGTTTTATGCGTTTTTTAGACCCTGCCACTATTCCGGGCTGCGGTCCAAAATATTTTCGGGTGTAATAGCTTGTTCGGCGGACGTGAGTGCCCGGCCCATCACCCCTACGTCGGAGAAGTACACCACCGGCATGTCCTACCGCGAGCAGACGCTCATCCGCGTCCTCGTCCCAAACTGGTTCGACGACTCCGTCCTGCTGGGGAAGGGCGACCTCCCTACCGCCACGTACGAGTGGCCCGACCCGGAGGTGCTCGAGCTGCGCGCGCGCCCGCGCACGCCGACGCAGGTGAAGCGCTCGCAGCGGAGCAGCATGGTGTATATCAAGGCTACCGAAGGAACCAGTGCGTTGGACGGAAGAAGAACAGTATTATCTCTGACATGATACTTCTCAGCATTCCAAGATCCTACCTGCAGTTCCAAGTACAGCGGCGCCACGATGGCTGGACTTATCCGCGGGGGTTATCATTTCGCCCATCCAGGTAGCAGCTCGGGCACCGCGCAGGCCAGATACTTCCTCGCTCATGGAGGTATGCGCGCGCCTTGTCATTTGTATGACTTTTATCTCAGCTTTAACATACAGGTGGTTGGAGTGCCGACGGGAGAACTCTCCCTGGAGCACTGGACATCGAATGTGAGACGACCCTTGTTTCTTCCCATCTACTCGAAAGTTTCAAACTCACGACCCACAGATAATTCAAATGGAGCGGAATGCTACGGGCTCAGCGCATCTGCGATGATTTCCTAGATATCCGACTTCGCGCTTCGACCTACCATGCGGCAACCACTCGGTAAATACGGCAGAAATATCATTACATCTGCTGACGTCTTCAATTCATAAAACGTATAGACATCCAGGTTTGTGATGCTACTTCGTGTGACAGCGCTCACAGTAATCTACACCACGACCGACTGGTGGAAGCTCGCACCGGAAACAGCGCCAAATTCGCCGCGAACAACCCTCTCTGGATCGCACGCTACTCATCTAGCATCGGAACGCTGCCCGCTGGTTGGAGGTCCTTGTCATCTCATCTTGAACTTTGCTTGAGCTCCACGCTAATCGAGATTCCAGTTTCACGACGTTCTGGCAATACGCAGACTCGGGACCGAACCCGGGCGACCAGGACTTGTTCAATGGGGACGCGGCTGGGCCTAAACGGTCAATCAGTGTATAAATCATCTTCGTGTTTTGTTGGGTGGGATCCTGACCAAATTCCGCTTCGAATTTAGGATGGCCACAGGCTGATGTACATAGCTTCCGGGCTCTCTCTAATGCGAGTTAGCTTTGCAAAGAATAGTAAATGTTCAACCGAACCCTTCGCAGTCTCTCGTACGTTGGAAACCCAAGAAGAAAAGAAGTGAAGCACATCCGAATTCCACGTTAAATGCGCCGCCGGCAACGCTGCTTCCGCCCGGTGAGGAATTTGGATGCCCTATGGCGACATGATTCTCCAGGTTGAATCTACACGGTTTCGCATCAACGAACGTGGTCTAAGGAGGGCGTTCACATTTAGGCGGATGTAGCTCTTTCAGCACCAGAGTCTGTTCTAGCCCCACCACTCATGTCAGTCGCCGAGTCGCTGCACGCAGCAGAAAAACGCAATGGTTCGCATCGTCGACCAAGATCACGAAGGCTAGTTCAATCTGGGTCTCACAATAGATGAATTGGACGACCGGATGGCAGGGATGCTCTGTCCCGTTTGCGAAGACGCGGCTACCATGATTTACGACCGGGAACGTGCGATTAAGGGTTGGCAATTGTTGCCCTCCTTTTTTTGGACTCCTGAGTGGAAAGATTTGAAAGACCTAGATTAGGTCTCTGTGATGATGGACTTGGGATTGACCTGAATGCTAATCTGCTATTTTTTTTTCGCGTCCGAGTCGAGTTCAGCCGCGCCCGGTTTGCGTCCGGTCAGTGACAATTGCTTTTTCTGCTCCGTCACTGACTTCTTACACAATTATTTCTCCTGCCCAATCCGCTTCCCAACAATGGCAGACACTCCTCCTGTCGAACGAAAAAGAACGGCAGACTCTTCTTCAGCCGACCCTGATACCACACCAGTTCCCTCCAAAATCTGGCTGCCATATAGCGACATAATCCTCTAAGTGCAATCTACTCAGTTCCGTATAAATTGCGACGTTCTGGCACGGCATTCGTCTCAATCCCGCTTCCCCCGGACGAGGCAACAGTGGAAGGGTGTCCGATTGTGCGCGTTTCAGACACGGCAAAAGATTGGGAACTGCCGTAAATTACATGTCATTGTCTTCATTCCCTGATTTCTCAATCCTGTTCTCGGTCCAGCTTCCATAACTCAGCCTCTCGGCCGTTCGCCGTAGTCGTAGCTATGTTACGATTAGGTAAGAAATAGGATATCCCTCAGGCTGCAGATGACACGTTGTCGCATTTACACTCCGAACACCGTGCTGACCTCGAAGCTTGGGTCACATTGCCTGACGATTGGATGAAGATCGAAGGCAAACAGGGCATCCATCCCAATCTCCTCAATCTAATGTACATGTGTGTGGTGTCTATTCATGCATACCGATAATTGGTTTAAGCTGCTTGTCCCTCTATAGCCTCGCCAGTATTCATTCACTACTCACAACTCAATATTCTAACTATCTCACTCTTCTCACTCTATTGAGGAGGCACTTTTGGAGGGTGTCGAACATCCCGATGGATCCTGTGTGACTTTATCGAGTGACACCGAGATTACTCGGGCCATCGCCCTGGAGAGGCATCTATTTTTCCAAAGGAGTGCCTTGGGATGGCTCGAAAATGACGCTGTCATTCCTCACAAATTGTGTCTTCGAAGACACAATCTAATGTACATGCACAACTCAATATTCTAACTATCTCACTCTATTGAGGAGGCACTTTTGGAGGGTGTCGAACATCCCGATGGATCCTGTGTGACTTTATCGAGTGACACCGAGATTACTCGGGCCATCGCCCTGGAGAGGCATCTTTTTTTCCAAAGGAGTGCCTTGGGATGGCTCGAAAATGACGCTGTCATTCCTCACAAATTGTGTCTTCAAGCAGTCCATTCCTGCTTCACAAGTTTCAGCACTGGGCTCGCGGCCCCAAATTGGGATCAATCATGATCTAGCACGCTCCTGTGACACAATTTGAAGTGCACCTCGCCTGTGGCAGGACTCTGGCCAATCCTACAAATAGGTCCATCCATTTCGCACTTCGAAGCAGTCCACCAATTTTCAAGCAGTCTATTCCTTCTTTGCAAAGGTCTGCACCGGGCTCGCAGCCCCAAATTGGGATCAAACACTAGGACACTACTCTGACCCATTTTGACATGCACCTTGTCTTTGGCAAGTGTCTGGCCAATCCCGCAAAGGATCCAGTCCATTTTGCACTTCAAAGCAGTCCACCAATTTTCAAAGCAGTTGCTTCCTTCTTTGCAAGGTTCCTCACCGGGCCCTCGGCCCCAAATTGGGATCAAACATGCTCTAGCACACTGCTCTGACCCACTTTTATGTGCGCTTCATCTCTGGTAGGTGTCTGGCCAATCCTGCAAAGGAGTCCATCCATTTCGAAGCCATCCACCGATTTTCAAGCAGTCCATTCCTTCTTTGCAAGGTTCAGCACTGGGATTTTGACCCCAAGTTCGGATTAGACATGCTGTAGCACACTGCCCTGAACCATGTTGACATGCACATCGTCTTTGTTGGGGGTCTGGCCAATCCTGCAAAGGAGTCCGTCCATTTTGAAGCAGTCCCCCAATTTTCAAGCAGTCCATTGCTTCTTTCTAAGGTTCCGCACTGGGCTTGTGGCCCCAAATTAGGATCAAACATGCTCTAGCACACTCCTGTGAACCATTTTGACTTGCACCTCGCATTTGGCAGGTGTCTGGCAATCCTGTAAAGGAGTCTGTCAATTTCGTACTTCAAAGCAGTCCACCGATTTTCAAGCAATCCATTCCTTCTTTGCAAGGTTCCGCACCGGGCTCAGGCCTGAACTTGAGATCAACCATGCTCTAGTACACTGTATCGGAACCTGTAGCTACTGTAAGCGTGATACTGGTAATATATGAGTATGGAATCTATAGAAAAGGCGGGCGGACATACCTCTCAACGGCACCGTGATGTGGTAGCAGATGAGAGGTATTCACGTCACGTCACTAGTCATATGGTCCGCGGTCACGTCACATAACATTCCGTACCGCTGCAGGCACCTGGGACCAACACACCCCCTCAGGTCCTGCTGCGGTACACCCCCTCACGCTCGTAAACACCCCCTCAACACAGGCCGAGGCTGGCGCGGTGACGAGGAAAGTCGGGAGAGGAAGGGCCTTGGTGAGGGTATCGGCGACGTTGTCGGCAGAGGAAACGCGTGGTAAGAAAATCCTCTTCTTCTCGATACAGTCGCGGATGTGATGGTAGCGATGTCGATGTGTTTAGCACGCGCATGGAACATCTGGTCGGCTGCGAGGATCCGCGCTGCGTCGTTGTCGCACAGGATGGGAGTGGGGGTATCGACTGGGACAGAAATGCCGCGCATGAGCATCCGTAGCCAGCACGCTTCCTTCGCGGCCTCCGACGCGCCGATGTATTCGGCCTCCGTAGATGACAACGTAACCACCTTCTGTTTGCGGGAGGCCCAAGATATCGCCCCGGACCCAAGTGAGAACTTGTATCCCATGACCGATTTGCGCTTTTCGAGCTCGTTCGCGAAGTCTGCGTCGACGTGACCGGATAGGGATATGGGTGCTGTGCCGCCTAATCTGAGTACCATCGTCTGTGTCCCGTTGAGGTATTGGAGGACCCGGATGGCGGCGCGCCAGTGCTCAAAGCGGTAACAGTCAAGGAATCCCGCGAGGTGATTGACGGGGAAGGCGATGTCGGCGCGCGTTCCGATGGCCAGATACATCAAGCCCCCGACGAGAGATCGGTATGGGGTTTGAGCGAGACGTTCGGCGTCGAGAGGGCTCGGAGGATCGGTGGGGCGGCAAAGCCGTAGGCCGGCGTCCATGGGCGAGGAGACGGGATGGGCGTCAGATTGGAAGAATTGGGCGACAAGGCGGTCGATGAGGGCCGTCTGCGATAAGTCTATGGTGCGTCGTTCCGGGTCCCGTACGATGCCTATGCCCAGGCAGTACTTGACGTTGCCCAGGTCGGAGATTTCCCACTTCGTCCGGAGTTGCGCTTTGAACACCTCGTTGTCGGCGCGAGTTGGTGCGGCGCAAATCATGTCGTCCACGTGGACTACGACAATATTCGAGTCGCCGGACCGTGGGTCAGTGCGCACGTATACACACCACTCACAGAGGATGCGGTGGAAACCCCATGACGCCATCGAGTCATCCAACTCGCGATTCCAGATACGCCCGGACTGCTTCAGCCCATACAGACTCTTCACCAGCATCCACAGCCAGCCTTCCTTCCCCTTCTCCTCGAAGTGTTTTGGCTGTCTCGTGTATTGGATTTCGTCCTCGGGAAGGCGCGCGTTCAGGAAGGCCGTCTTGATGTCGACTTGTTGGACGTCCCAATTGCGTGCGGCGGCGACATGGAGGACAGCACGGAAGGATTCGAGGCGGGAGGTGAAGTGGTCGAGGTGAAGTCGCGGCCGTAGACTTGGCGGAAGCCCTTGATGCAATATCTGACCTTGTTGCGGACGACGTTACCGTCCATGTCGCGTTTACGGGTGTACACGGCGCGGAGGTCGAGGATTGTTTTGTTGGGTGGTACAGCCGATGGTGGGACGAGCTTGTACACTCCTTTCTCGCGGAGCGCGGCCAGTTCCTCGTGCGTACCGGTTATCCACGTGTCGGCGTCGGGGGAAGCCATGGCCTCAGCGTAATTGTTTGGATTGTCTGGATATTCGACATCAATGGGATTGTCGCAAAGGTACGCGTTGAGTTCGGCGAGCATGGCCGTTTCCTCGCTGTCGTCGTCCTCCGGCGTTGCAGCCACGGTTCCGTCCCAAGCGTCCAGTATGCCTTGTTCGCCAGCGTCATCGCCATTGACGGGACGAGCAAAGGCAACTGTGCGGTTGGGGGGACGGCGCGTATGCTCGGATCTGCGTAGAACAGGGTCCACGGGGGCGGAGGGTAACGGAGGAGGAGGCACCAGGACGGCATCGGGCGGGGGTACGGAGGTGGTGAGAGGATGATTGTCTGAGGACTGGTCGTCGGGAACTGTGGGCTCGGAGACGGTTGGCTCAGATGGACACGCCGCCAGCAGGTCCTTCTTGAGCTTTACACGTATGGTTTCGTTAGCCTCGATAAATCGTACATCAATAGAGTTGTAGATCTTCCCGGATGAGCGTTCCCAGCATTGGTAGGCCTTCGCTTGAGGTGCGTAGCCGATGAGGACGCATTCGATCGACCGTGTGCGGAGTTTGGGGTTGTGCCCACGTATGAGGACGAAGGCGCGACAACCAATTTCACGTAGGTGGGAGATGTTGGGCTTCTTGCGTTCGAATGCCTCGAATGGCGTGTGGCCGAGCTGGGACTTGGACGGGGAACGAGCGTGTAAGTAAGCAGCAGTAACCGCAAATTCATCCCAAAGGAACGGAGGTGCGTTGCAGGCTATCATCATCGTACGCGTCTTGTTGGTGACGGTGAGATGGTAACGCTCGACTTTACCATTCTGGGCTGACGTTCCGGCAGACGTGCACCGAATCTCGATCCCGCGGCTAGCGCAGAAGGCCTCGAATTCGGTGGACTTGAGCTCGCCATTGTCGATGTTGTACGCTTTGACGCGGTCTCCGGTGCGTGCTTCGATAGCAAGTTGCCAGGCAATGAGAGCTTTCAAGGCATGCGATTTGTTTGCTACCGGAATACACCAGCCCCTCGAGGTACAGTCGTCGACAATATCCAGCATGTAGTTGTTCCCGCTTCGCGAAGTGGTGTCGAATGCTCCGCACAAATCGACGAACACTAAGTCCAGCCTCCCACTCGATTTCTCCCCCTCTCGTATCTTCGGAATAGCAGCTTTAACCTGTTTGCCGCGAAGGCATGCGTCACAAGGTGTAGCTTTGGAGGAGGGATCGAGGTCCATACCGTCGACCAGCTGATGCTGGTATAGATCTGCGACGGCTTGGGGATGGGCGTGGCCGAGACGGCGGTGGTAGAGGTCGAGGCTGGCGGAGGCGATGGTGGGAGACGGGTCGATGAGGGAACAATCGAGCTTGTACAGACCGCGGGAGTGGTGGAGCGAGCCGGTGCACACGACTCTACCGCTGTTGTCCGCAATCCATGTGGATGTCGCGTCGAAATGGCAAGTGAAGGAATTGTCGTGGCAGAGACGTGGGACGGACATCAAGCGAATTGCGGCATCGGGAACGTACAAGGCCATCTGCAGGGCGAACTTGTCGTTGATGATGGTGCCAACTCCCGTGGCGTTGATCGAGCTACCCTGGAAGCCGCGGATAGCGCGAGGTGAAATGGGCGTGAACGAGGTGAAGTCCTCGCGGACAGGGCTGATATGGACGCTGGCGCTGGTGTCTGAGTAAAGATCGTAGGTGGACGAGGTAGCGGCGTTGGCGGTATGATCGTTCCAGTCCCAGGAAACGTGCGGACCGTCCTCGGCGGCCAGGAAGGCTTCGAGTTCATAGGTGGGGTCGTCGAAAGAAGGTAGATCATCCGTGATTAAGGTCGAGGTCGTAGTGAATGCAGCGTTTGCGACAGGAGGAGGAGGGTTGGTGGGAGCAAGACAGAAGTTCTCCCCCGCTATGGTGACGCAAGTGTAGCCCTCCTTGTCGCGTCCAACCTTGACGCTCTCGGCCTTCTTCTTCTCCCCACCGCCCGCACGTCCGTCATCCGCACGCTTCTTCGCGCGAGCGTCCTCCACTGTCTTTCCGGCCATTCCCCCCCCGGGCGAGATGCAATACGGGTACGAGTGACCGGTCGGCGATTTGCAGCTCGGATTGTTGCAGTGATCCCGTTCCTTCTTCTTGGCGAAGCTGGCTCCGGTCGCGGCGTACACAGAAGGGCCGGGCGTCTTCGGCATTTGCTGTTTTGCCGCGAGCCTCGTCGAGATGTAGGTAGGGTCGAGGTCGGGGACGGCAAGAAGGGAATCGACGAAGGAGGGGAACGGTGAGAGCATATGTAAGAGGAGTACGGTATGGATGCCTTCGGCGGTGGGAGCCTCACCAGCCCAGACGGCTTCCTTCAGCTCAGCGATTGCGGTCAAGGGTGGCCGCCCACGACTCAGGATTGTCCGAGAACTGGACGGCCATCGCGGCGCGTAGCTTGTTAACCTGGTCGAGTGGTCCACGGCGCGTGTGGCGATTACGGAGGGTGACCCACGCCGCGGATGCAGAAGTGCAATGCTGGATGTGCTTCTGCTCCGACGAGGAAACCACGAGGTTGATGTACGATAGGACGGCGACATCGTTGTCCAGCCACTGGTGATGCGCGCGAGGGTAGATGTCGATGGACGGGGGAACGGAGGTAGGGTCAAGCCAGCGTGTAGCGCTGGCATGGATCCCGATGTTGCTCCACAGACGCTTCGCCCATAGCTGATAGTTCCCGCGTTCCATGGATAACTTATCCTCGTCCTTCCACGACCCAGGGTTCAGCGTCAACACTTTGTAAACGGGGCCATGGTCCGCGACGTAGCCGGAGACAGACTCGTACTGGTCCGCACGAGGAGCGTGGCGCGTCTCGCCATCGTCGGCAAAGATGGAGTCGAAGGAGGGTGATTCGTCAATGTAACCTTGAAGGGGCACACGGCGAGCACCGGGGACGTAAGGGCGAGGTGGAGGATGTTGCGCATGACGGGTTTCCACGGGGCGGGCGGGAGTGAAGACAAGCGGCGGTAACACGGAGGTCGCTTGCTGGTTCCCGGCGGTCCAGGGATTGGATGGGACGCGAAATGGATTATTTGACGATAAAGAAGGTATTATGGATGCCATATTGGGTGTCGCGATGTGCGAATGGCGGGATGACAAGAAGGTCGTGGAAGTCGTGAAGAAAAGCGGGTATCGACCTGTTCCCACTGGGCGAGGCGGAGTATGCGAGCTAGAGATGGATTCCGGGGTTCGTCGTCGTCAACGGCGAACTCAGATGCCCATAACCTATCGGAACCTGTAGCTACTGTAAGCGTGATACTCTCAACGGCACCGTGATGTGGTAGCAGATATATTACCTGTAGCTACTGTAAGCGTGATACTGGTAATATATGAGTATGGAATCTATAGAAAAGGCGGGCGGACATACCTCTCAACGGCACCGTGATGTGGTAGCAGATGAGAGGTATTCACATCACATCACTAGTCATATGGTCCGCGGTCACGTCACATAACATTCCGTACCGCTGCAGGCACCTGGGACCAACACACTGGTCTGACTGACACACACCTCACCTTGGGCAGATGTCTTGCCAATCCAGCAAAGGAGTCTGTTGGAAACTGGATCCCAGAGGGTGAAGCAGCGGTGTGCGACGAGTACAAAGGCAAGAAAGTGATTGGTGTTACATAATGACGGGCCGATTTCCGGGGGTCGAGACTCGACTTCCAACACACCCCCTGAGTCGAGGCACCCCCTGAATCTACATCAAATATTCCCCCTCTTCAATATCGTTCAATGTCATCTTCTCCAACGCTACTGTGGAAGTGCCCATTGGCACGCTCATCGCTTATACGGATCAATGTATTGCGTGCGAGCTTCTCATCATGTGTTAACAGCCACAAGTATTCTACTTCCTCATCCTATCAGTTATACTCATCATATTTCTCCCCTCCTCTACTTCTATCTAGTTACACGACAAGCTGGCAGCTTGACCGCTCCTTTCCACGCTTCATACGAGTCCTCGCGCACAACCAAGACGACTACGTGACCGTGTCTCCAAACGAGGAACATGCGCAATACCACGATTATATCTGTGTCGAAGGAATCGGTGGCGAGTCTCTCACATATTATATATCGTTTCTCTGCACTTCCAGCTCCCATTTCATTCTTCCTACCTATATACCTTTCCTCCCACATACATTTCTCTATTGTCTACTCACCGATGGTCATGCTCGTGCTGAAGAGTCACAGCTGGTTCGGATTGCGCCGGAGATCGAGCTGACTGTGGCCTGGTCACCCATTTGTCATCGTCTTGCGGGGGACGAGCTCTCTCTATCACGTCTTTGCGCATTCCCTGATCAGTTTGTGATTCAACAGTGCAGCTGGCCTTAGGTATTTTAATTTCCTCTATCCCACGGCGTCGTTTGTACATTTGGTCTCGTTACGCTGGGCTCTGGTCACGCAGGAGCACGCGTTTGAGCCATCCCGATCGCATGTGCTGCCTGGCAATGTTACATATAGGGGATCCCTCTCCTTCCCTCTTCCTCCATCTTCCTTGCACTTTCCTTGAGATTCTGAACGAATATCCGAGTATACGAGCTCCAGAGGCGGACGCTCTGAAGGCACATAAGCTACAGTAAAGCTGAGTGTCCATTTCTCTCTCTTTTGTGCATATTTTATTTCGTGGTTCTAGCTACCTTGTCTCTGCCGACCAGCCCTTTCTGGTTCACCCTCGGACCAACCCATACTTCTACACTACCTGAACGGAACTCGTTGAGGTCCGTTTCTTCTTCTTCTTCTTCCTCTTTTTTTTGGGAGTTCCAGCGACCAAAGTCGAAGCGGTGAGGGCTGGAGATGGAGGGGTAGGGGACCGATCAGCAACAGGACTGGGAGGAGAATAAGGTACACTCAAAGCACCAAATACGCTTTCGCGGATAGTGGGGTCCATGGTGTTGATGTTGATCTCAAACAGGAGGTCAACGGCGGCGGCGGCAATGTGAGCGTTGGTAAAGATGGATGCGGCAACATTCGCGGCACCGGTGTCGCTGTCGCTGGAGTCGTTTTCCACGACCTGAGCACGTTCGCGGTTGCGAAGAATGCAGCGCTTAACGTCCTCAGGCATGGTCGAGACGCAATACTGCGCAAAATGCCCAGGGAGGCCACAGCGGTAGCAGACATCCATGTGGTTCCTGGTATTGGTCCAATCGAATTCTTTGCCAGCCGAGGAGTGCGAGGAGTCCGCGTGACGGGAGTGACCACGAGTGAGGTGAGCTGCAACTTCACCCCCTTGATTCGCGTCATAGACGTCCTGATTCACGCGTGCAGCAGCAATGACCGAATCATGCCGCTGAAGGTCAGCTCGCTCCTATGCGTTAATCACATTGATCATGGCGGAGATATCGCTGAAATGGTGCACTTGATATACGACTAGAAATAGCTTAGATTTGTGCTTGCACAAAACAACCACAAAACCACCACTACAACAATCTATTCCTCCAAAGATGTAAGTGCTTCTCTTTGTGAGTTCGGGTCCGGGCCGTAGTATGCGACCAACGGGTTTGGAACAAACACAATTCGACTGCTAGACTTCAACAAAGCTGTTCAACAACATGCTAGCACTACGCAGCTGCCAACAACAATACCGCTAGCACCTGGGATGGGCAGGGTTATATGGGTTGGATACAAGGTGGCTGGATCGCTAGATCGAGGGCACCAGGGCAGAGTATGTAGGTTTGTGAAAATCCTCGCAATGGGATACCCAAAGACTATTGAGGCTAACAACAAGGGGACTTCAATCCTCAAGCGACAAGGCAGTCCTTAAGCCGCTGACCTATTCCTTAACCAAGAACAGGAACATTTCCACTTTGTATTGGCGATAGACACTATAAGCGTCCAGCTAGCGACCCAACACACTACGACAGCGCTTCCGTCAATATCGGGGTGAAGGCGAAGTAACTGACAAGTTACAGTTGGTCTAGAGGTGGGGGCACCTAGTCCGTCTTCTTCTTAGTGGGCTCAAGCCAACACACAATCACCTAGCAGGTGATCCAACACACTACAAATATATCGGGGTGAAGGCAAAGCTGCTAGCGCAACTGCTAGCTGGTTCTCAAAGAGAACACCCTTGGTTTTATACGTGAAGACTCCGCAAGCCAACAACTTAGAACCTCAACTTAAGATCTCGACGTGTCCAGAGTCAACAGTATTGATTCCAATAAAGCTACTACTTGTGAAGTGTGTGTACAATCTCCACTAGCAACCGGAGACCACCTGCACCAACTTCGTACAAAGTCGGGGTGTAATAATCTGAGGTTCTAGCCTGCTCTGTGCTCCCTTTATACTACTGAGGTCCATGATACATGTGATAAACAGAATGAATAATATAATTGAGTGAAAATGATGTGATAGATACGACAGCCAATGAAACGACTGCCATTTGGTTTTATGATGGGTCTATGCCAAGCAGAACAGCCATACTGATCCGCTAGCGTCCATTTATGGGTATCGTGAGTGATCCCTCAGCTTGCCATCAGCTGCTGGAATTGCTATCCTGACGAAGCGGAGTTGAATCCGCCGCCTGGAGTCATCTAGCACGAGTCAGAGCACCGGCTAGCAGTCCGTTTATCCGTTACTGCATATGTGGTGACCCGCGCATCCGCACCAATAGCCTGCTAGCTATTCCTCTACTGTCTACTTTGCCTCTGTTTGTGACTCGCGACCGCGTCGCGACCGTCACGTGCTCGCATCTGTGTTTCGGGTCTCGGGTCGATCGCTAGAGGGGTACCGCACACTAGCGCCCTTGCTAGAAGGCTGCTAGCACATAGTACTACCCTTCAGATCCCAGACTCGCTGCTCGTGCCTCCAGCTAGCGTGCTCGCAATACCACTCTCCTGTGTCTCGCTTCCTAGGTGCTAGCACCTTGACTGTGTAGGCTTATGGTTATTTCCCCGTGGTTTGTGCCTTCAGACCGTACTAGCGCGTCACACTAGTCGTATCTGATGCTACAACCGGCAGCTTGGGCTCACTCCAGTTCTCCTTTATATCACCTAGCCAGAGTCCTGAGTGCTAGTAATAACACCTCAGAAGTGCTAGCGCTTTCCCGTTGTATAAATACTGGTCCTAGGAAATCGCAAAACAGCACTTGAGAGCGGCACAGAAACAGTCCAGAGACTGTTCCAACAACCAACAAACAAATCAAACGGCAATATATGCACGTTTCCAGAGATCCCGACGAGTTACAGCCCCTAGTACAGGGCCTTGTAAAGGTTGTAGGGAGAGGTTCCGTATCTCCAGGAGAGACGGTAGAGCAAACTGCGTAGAACATGTTTCTAGACACAGTGGAAACATTGTTTCCAAACAAAGTAGATTTATAGCTTCGCAGCGTGTGTGTGTGTGTGTGTCCAAGCGACAGAGAAAGAAGTTTAAAGTAGTCCCGTAGACTCGAGTAAGGCCCCTAGTTTATAGGCTAAGAGTGTTTATGGAGCTTTTCCCTGAAGAGGTACTTTCTGAGCAGCGCTAGCAGTCATGTTTCTAAAGTTTTCCCTAGACGGTACTCTCTGAAACCCGCTCCGCAAACAACAACAAGAACATTTCTTTCAACAGTCCCAGTTCTAACAGAGTCACAGAGTTCCTAACAGTTTCCAGGCAGAGCCCAAGTGCGTTTCCAGAATAATATATGATTCAGAAACAATTAAGATTTCGACTAATAGTGCTACTCTATAAGAGCGTGTTCGCTGAGGATCCCAGATCAACCCAATGCGCAAGCGTATAGCCTACTATTTCGGGGGAAGATGCTGTGTCCAGCGTAGAAAACACCCTCGGATACTTATACAACTGCCAAGACACTGTTACAAAGCCCAAAACACAATCCCAATGAGTCAAATGTCTGTTTATCCGCCTCTTTAACCGTGTTTCTGTCAGTTGTCTTTCGATCTGAGCATTGCCTCCCATTGGTTCCCCACTGTGAGCACACCATGTTCCCTTGCCAATTACGAGGCAGGAACCCGTCAGCAGCACCCCTGTATTAGAGAGCTTGAGCCTAAGCAGCATGCCACTTTTAGGTTGTGCAAAAAGCGGCATGCCGCTTTTTTCTTTTTTTCCCCTAAAGGGCATTGACAAGGTGCAAGAGCATCAGGGTGTGTGAGTTTGAGGTGCACACAAAAGTTGTAAAAAAAGCAGCATGCCGCTTTTTGCACAACCTAAAAGCGGCATGCCACTTGGGCTCAAGCTCTCTAATATTCAGAGGGTGTGTCAATCACCGATAAATCGGTGCTGCATCTCGTTCGACCTGTTTTTGCATCATCTCCCCTTGGTTCCAAGCGCAGAACTTGATAATACTCCTTTGTAGGTCTCGGTAGATACCCGTTTCTCTAGGGTTTCCCGGAAAGGGTTCTTAAGAAAGAACCTTAGAACACCTTTAGAGTTGTGATCCGGATCCTCAGAATAGCCGACCACCTGTTTCAGTGTATCCACATTCGATGGAAACTGGCAACTCTGGCAACCAAAACACTTGTGACCCAGCGCGTCTCCTCAGTGTCTCAACACAACACAACACATTGCCCAATTCCCGTTCCTTTGACCCATTTCCGTTGCTTAAGTGGATGTTGGAAACAAGTCAAAAGAAGTTCCTTGAATTATTAATTGGCTGCACGTTTCCCTCACAGTTTTCAGGGCGAGACTAGCCAATGGAAGTTCTAATTCCTTAGAATGTCCGCCCGTTTCTCTGTGGTTCGCCCAACAGCTACCAGGAACCAGTACTGTTGCATAGAAACAACAGTTTCAGCAATGAGCATGATCAGAAACATGCAAAATTACGTGTATCTAACCATCACCCAATTACTGGCTTATCAGCGGTCCTGAATTGAGATCAAGCATGCTGCTCTGACGCATTTGACGGGCAACCCTCCTTGGGCCGGTGTCGCACCGATCTGGCAATGGAGTCCATCCATTTTGAAGCAGTCCACTCCTTCTTTGCAAGGTTCAGCACTGGGCTCGCGGCCTCAAATCGGGATCAAACATGCACTGGTATACTGCATGGACCCACTTTGACATGCAACGCACTTTGGGCAGGTGTCTGGCATCTCCGGCAAAGGAGTGTATCCATTTCGAAGCAATCCAACAATTTTCAAGCAGTCCACTCCTTCTTTGCACGGTTCAGCACTGGGATCACATGTTTGAACTGGACCAACATGCCCTAGTACACTGCTCTGACCCATTTTGATGGGCAACCCCTTTGGGCAGCTGTCGCACTAACCTGGCAAAGGGGTCCATCCATTTTGAAACAGTCCACCAATATTCAAGCAGTCCACTCCTTCTTTGCACAGTTCAGCACTGGGCTTGGGGCTTGAATTGGCATCAAAAATTCTTGAGTACACTGCACTGACCCATTTTGACAAGCAACCCGCCTTGAGGAGTTCATCCATTTCGAAGCAGTCCACCGGTTTTGAAGCAGTCTACTCCTTCTTTGCAAGGTTCAGCACGGGGCTTGCAGGCTCGAATTGGGATCAAAAATGGTCTAGTACAATGCTCTGACTCATTTTGATGCATAACTTGCCTTGCGCAAGTGCCTGGCCACTCCAGCAAAGGAGTCCCTCCATTTCGAAGCAGTCCACCAAATTTCAAGCAGTCCACCCCTTCTTTGCACAGTTCCGCACAGGGCTCACGGGCTTGAATTGTGACCATCACTCCGGAAAATGTGATGTCTTGGTGCTCCTGAAGATGCTCCTGATACCATTAGTATATGAACAAAAATAAGATTGCCTGAAATTGTACTTGATATCCAACAAATATGTAGCACTAAAACTGCAACCTGTATGAGAAGTACAAGAAACAATTCCAGGCCATCTGATATTCCCCATTTCAGCCACAACTTAGGAGTGACTAATATTGACTGATACTCAACATATCAGTGTTGATTTACGTGCATCCGAAGATGCCGTAAGGCCGAATCGGTTATTTGTGTGTTTCTTGTATAGGTTCTGAGCACATCAATCACCGGATTGGCAAGACATCTGCCCAAGGCGGGGTGTGGTTCAGACCAGTGTACTAGAGCATGTTTGATCCCAATTTGAGGCTGCGAGCCCAGTGCTGAACCTTGCAAAGAAGGAGTGGACTGCTTGAAAATTGGTGGACTGCTTTGAAGTGTGAAATAGACTGCATCCTTTCCAGGATTGGACAGACACCTGCCCAAGACGAGGTGCATGTCAAAATGGATCAGAGCAGCGTAGTAGGGGATATTTGAGCTCAATTTATGACCGTGAGCCCACTGCCGAACCTCGCAAAGAAGGAGTGGACTGCTTGAAAATTGTTGGACTGTTTCGAAATAGAGGGACTCCTTTGCCAGATCGGGGCGACACCGACCCAAGGCGAGTTGCCTGTCAAAATAGGTCAGGGCACTTTACTAGAGCATGTTTCATGTTTGATCCCAATTTGAGGCTGGGAGCCCAGTGCGGAACCTTGCAAGGAAGGAAGGGACTGCTATGAAATGGTGAACTGCTTTGAGGTGCGAAATGGACTGGATCTTTCCAGGATTGGCCAGACACCTGCCCAAGACGAGGTGCATGTCAAAATGGATCAGAGCAGTGTAGTAGAGGATGTCTGATCCCAATTCAAGCTTGCGAGCCAAGTGCTGAACTTTGCAAAGAAGGAGTGGACTGCTTGTTGAAAATGGGTGGACTGCTCCGAAATGAATGGAGTCCTTTGTCAGATTGGCTTGACACCTTCCAAAGATGATTTGTGTGTCAAAATTTGTCAGAGCAGAGTGCTAGAGGATGTTTGATCCCAATTTGAGCCCGTGAGCCCTGGGCTGAACCTTGCAAAGAAGAAGTGGACTGCTTGTTGACAATTCACAGACTGCTCCAAAATGGACAGACTCCTTTGCTGGATTGGCCCGACACCTCCCCAAGGCGAGGTGTGTGTCAAAATGGGTCAGAGCACTGTACTAGAGCATGTTTCATTTTGGATCAACCCTGCGAGCCCAGTGGTGAACCTTGCAAAGAAGGAATGGACTACTCTTGAAAATCAGTGGACTGCTTTGAAATGGATGGACTCATTTGCCAGATTGGTTCAACACCGGCCCAAGGCAGGTTGCCCATCAAAATGGGTCAGAGCACTGTGCGAGAGGATGTTTGATCCCAATTTGAGGCCGCGAGCCCTGGGCTGAACCTTGCAAAGAAGAAGTGGACTGCTTGTTGACAATTGGCAGACTGCTCCAAAATGGATGGACTCCTTTGTCGGATTGGCCTGACACCTGCCAAAGGTGACTGGTGTGTCAAAGTCAGTCAGCGCAGTATACTAGAGTATATTTGATGCCAATGCAAGACCGTGAGCCCATTGCTGAACCTCGCAAAGAAGGAGTGGACTGCTTGAAAATTGTTGGACTGCTTCGAAATGGATGGACTCCATTGCCAGATTGGCTCAACACCTGCCCAAGACGAGGTGTGGGTCCAAATGGGTCAGACCAGTTTACTAGAGCATGTTTGATCCCAATTTGAGGCTGCGAGCCCAGTGCTGAACCTTGCAAAGAAGGAATGGACTACTTGGAAATCGGTAGACTGCTTTGAAGTGCGAAATGGACTGAATCCTTTGCAAGGTTGGCCAGACACCTGCCAAAGATGAGGTGCACAACAAAATCGATCAGGGTTGTGTGCTGCACCATATCTGATCCCAATTTGGGACCGCAAGCCCAGTGCTGAACCTTGCAAAGAAGGAACGGACTGTTTGAAAATCAGTGGACTGCTTTGAAATGGACGGACTCCTTACCAGAATTGGCCAGACACCCGCAAAAGGCAAGGTGCATGTCAAAATGAGTCAGTAGTGTGCGCGGACTGCTTGTTGGAAACCAGTGCACTGCTCCAAAATGGATGGACTCCTTTGTCAGATTGGCCCGACACCTGGCAAAGGTGAGTTGCGTGTCGAAATGGGTGAGAACAGATTACTAGAGCAAGTTTGATCCCAATTCAAGGGTGCGAGCCAAGTGCTGAACCGTGCAAAGAAAGAGTGGACTGCAGCTGCTAGAAAATTGTTGGACTGCCTCGAAATGGATGGAATCCTTTGCCAGATTGGTGCAACACCGGCCCAAGGCGGGTTGCCCATCAAAATGGGTCACGGGACTGGACTAGGGCATGTTTGATCCCAGTCAAAATGGGTCTGAACACCATGCTAGCTAGGCATGTTTGATGCCAATGTGAGTCCGCAAGCCTATCACTGCACCTCGCCAAGAAGGAGTGGACTGCTTGTTGGAAATTGGGGAACTGCTCTGAAATGGATGGACTCCTTTGTCGGATTGCCCTGACACCTGCCAAATGTGATTTGTGTGTCAAGATGGGTCAGGGAATTGTACCAGTGCATGTCTGATTCCAATTTGAGGCCGTGAGCTGAGTGCTGAAAGGAAGGAGTGGACTGCTTCGAGATGGACAGACTCCTTTGCCGTATTGGCCCAACACTCCCCATAGCGGGATGTGTGTCAAAATTAGTCAGGGCAGTGAATTGGAGCATGTTTGATCCTAATTTGAGGCCGCGAGCCCAGCGCTGACCTGTGTAAGGAGGGAGTGGACTGCTTAAAATTGTTGCACTGCTTCAAAATGTATGCACTCCTTTGCCAGAGCAGCCAGACACCTGCCCAAAGCGAGTTGTGTGACAAGGTGGGTCAGCACAGTGTATCAGTGCATGTTTGATCTCAATTTAAGACCACGAGCCCTGTGCTGAACCTTGCGAAGCAGGAGTGGACTGCTTAAAAATTAGTGGAATGCTCTGAGATGGACGGACTCCTTTGCCGTATTGGCCCGACACCTCCCCAAGGCGAGGTGTGCATCAAAAGGGGTCAGACCAGTGTATTGGAGCATGTTTGATCCCAATTTGAGGCCGCAAGCCCTGTGCTGAACCTTGCAAAGAAGGAATGGACTGCTTGAAAATCAGTGGGCTGCTTCGAAATGGATGGACTCCTTTGCTAGATTGGTACAACACCTGCCCAGGGCGAGGTGTGTGTAAAATGTAAAAATCAGCCAAGGCAGTGTACAAGACCATATTTGATTCCAATTTGAGGCCGCGAGCCCAGTTCTGAACCTTGCAAAGAAGGAATGGACTGCTTGAAATTGGTGGACTGCTTCGAAATGGATGGACTCCTTTCCTGGATCCACCAGACACTTTCCCAAGGCATCAGAGCAGTGTACTAAAGTATTTATGATGACAATTTAAGCCTGCAAGCCCTGTGCTGAACCTTGCAAAGAAAGAGTGGACTGCTTGAAAATTGGTGGACTGCTTCGGAATGGATGGCTTGCCGAGTGCTGAACCGTGCAAAGAAGGAGTGGACTGCCTAAAAATTGGTGCCCTGCTTCAAAATGGATCGACTCTTGCTGGACCGGCCGGACACTTGCCCCAGGCGAGTTACCGGTCAAAATGGGTCCAAGCAATGTACTAGAGCAAGTTTAATCCCAAAGTGAGGCTGCAAGCCCAGGGCTGAACATGGCAAAGAAGGAATGGACTGCTTGAAAGTTGGTGGTGGACTGCTTGAAAATTGGTGGACTGCTTCGAAATGGATGGACTCCTTTCCTGGATCCACCAGACACTTTCCCAAGGCATCAGAGCAGTGTACTAAAGTACTTATGATGACAATTTAAGCCCGCAAGCCCTGTGCTGAACCTTGCAAAGAAAGAGTGGACTGCTTGAACATTGGTGGACTGCTTCAAAATGGATGGACTCTTTTGCTGGATACACTGGACACTTGCCCAAGTCGAGTTACACGTCAAACTGGATCAAAGCAGTCTAATAAAGCATGTTTGATCACAACTCACGCCCACGAGCCCAGTCCTGAACCTTGCAATGAAGGAGTGGACTGCTTGAAGATTGGTGCCCTGCTTCAAAATGGATCGACTCTTGCTGGACCGGCCGGACACTTGCCCCAGGCGAGTTACCGGTCAAAATGGGTCCAAGCAATGTACTAGAGCAAGTTTAATCCCAAAATGAGGCTGCAAGCCCAGGGCTGAACATGGCAAAGAAGGAATGGACTGCTTGAAAGTTGGTGGACTGTTTCGAACTGGATGGACTCTTTTGCTGGGTTGGCCAGACACCTGCCGAAAATGAGGTGCATGTCAAAATAAATCAGAGCAGTGTACCAGAGCATGTTTCCTTGCAAAGAAGGAGTGGACTGCTTTGAAGTTTGAAATGGACATAGTCCTTTGCCAGGCCAGCCAGACACCTGCCCAGGGCAAACTGTGTGGCACAATGGGTTAGAGCAGTGTACTAGAGCATGTGTGATCCCAATTTGAGGCCACGAGCTCAGCGCTGAAGCTTGGAAAGAAGGAGTGGACTGCTTGAAAATTGGTGCCCCATGTCAGAGGAGCTCCCGCTTTGGACGGTTTTCCATCTGGACCCGATCCTGATGCTTCAGCCACTTCAGATGTTTCGGATGCTTTTCCATCCAGACCGGCTCCAGGTACTTTGAATGGTTTTCTGCCCTGCGCTTCGGATACCTCTGTGCCCTTCTATCCGACCATCAAACCACCCAAGACATCTGTCCGCTCCTACTGGCACATGCTGTGTGATCAGGCCCACAATCATTGTAGAAACCTCCAGACATGTGCCACTGGGTAGTTACCATTCAGTATATAAGCTTTCGCCTGGCGTGGGGATCCTCATCCTTTCTTCTCTTCGGATTCCCCCCGCTAGGTGCATAGTATTTCCACTCCTGTATTCTAGTACCTATATTTATACTTCAGATTCCCCGCTAGTTTCCACGCCCTGTGCCAAGCGTAAAGTTGCCCTTACACCCCACCTTGAAATGGATGGACTCCTTTGCAAAATCCGCCTGACACCTGCCCAAGGCGAGGTATGTGTCAGAATGGATCAGAGCAGTGTATTAAGAAATACGGTGTTGAATTCGAAGACCGGATGAACCTTCCAAGAATCGGGAAGTTTAAGCTTGTAAGAAATGGCTCCAACCTTGCGGACAACTGTGAAGGGACCATAATGCCGGGCTTCAAACTTCTTCATTGGGCAATGAGTGACCAAATTCGCGCCAGACAGGTACACCTTATCGCCGGGTATATAGTCGTGATCTGCCTGTCGTTTGGCATTGTAGAACCTCTTCCTCATCTCCTGCGCTGCTTGCATGGCAGCCCCCACTTCTTCTCGGACCTTCGACATCCAAGTTGCAAGCTTCATTGTATCTTCGGTCGGTACCTCGAGGCGTGGTTCAGTGCCCTTTCGCGGATAGAACCCCGGTAACGAAGAAGGGACTGAAACCCGTGGTCTTGCTAACTTGGTCATTGTGGTTGAATTCTGCTAGTGTCAACCAGTTTTAGGGCCCGCAGCAATATGCCGTTGAACTGTCTGGAATCCCACTGGTTGGGAGATTCAAGTTTTTCAGCACAATTTATGGTGAAAAATGGATCCGTCTATACCTAAACACCGCACATTTTGCGCGTTTCAGGAATAGTCGGATTACAGTATAGGCTTATTTCTAAGGACTGGTATACGGTCTCGGTATAGCCAGATGGGTTGTGATCACAGAGTAACGGGTGCAAGGGGTAGGGAACTACCCTGCGGACTGGCAGTGCTCGCCTCGAAAACTGTAGAGGAATGTGTAGCCCACAAACCTCTTTAGAGACTATTTCTGGTCTTATTCCCACACGATGGAATAGGCTGGACATACTGATAACAAGGGCATGCGGGAATAGTCTTACTTCTGCACCAATAGGCCATGCACCTTCCATGTGACAGACATCAAGGCCTGGTGATATACGTTCCAGTGAAGTTCCGGGACTAGCGAAGGTCGGCTAAGGAGATCTGATGGGATTGTTCTTATTCCGAGCAGACGGAGTTGGGGAAATAAGAACCCTTTCTGGGACAAGTCTCACTAGGGGTATCTACGAGGAGCTGGAGACCAGGGGAACATTACCCGATGGTCAACAAAGGTGGGAGAGGACTAGGGACAGCGGGAAATAGGACGAACGACTTGGTATCAGTCAGCCAAGAGACTGAGGGTTTCAAACCCCTAGGCTGACCAACGCCGCTCGAGTGGACATCATGATCATCCTGTTCACCAACCAATGGCAATACGCTCGCGGGAGCCCTTCCGACGGATAAACGGCTGAGGAAGGGGAACTCGGGCTATTTTACTAATTTCTATTTCGTTCTTGGACTTGCATATGATTTTGGGGTTTGTATAAGTAGTCAGGACATTATCTCGAGTAGGGTACAGAATCACCCGTGTATTAGTAGGCTGAACACTTGCGATTGGGCTATTTCTGGGGTTGGCTCAGTGTGTATTGTTGTTGGACTTTAACATCGGGAAACCTTGAGTTGGAATAAGGAATAGGGTATTGGAAACATCTTGGACGTGATTGAGGCCATCTATCATCTGGGAATCGAATTGTGTTTTGGAATCAGCTACCGTCATCGTCATCAGCTATTGTCATCGGCACTTGGGAAATAAGCTTCGGGCTTGCTATCGTTTGGAATTGTTATATTGTCGACCTATCTGAGGTCTCCTGCACATCCTCCTGCACATCGTCGGACGACACCACCACCACTCTCAACACTTGCTGTCTCATAAGCTGCGAAGCTTTTAAACCACATACCTTCCCTTCAACCTTGTTAGGACCTGTAAAGGGACTACCACTCGTCTGAATCTTGGCTCTTGCGCTCGCTGATCGGCCTATTTCCGATCCTAGTCTTATTTCTGTAGGCCTCACCGCTTATTCCGGAAAGACTTGGGTTGTATTTGGGTGATAAGTGTGTTGTTTGGGTTTAGTTCGGAGCACATCGTTCACCGTCCCTCTCGTCACCACTCAGGGCACCAATCTCTCCATAGAGGGGAGCACAATGTCTTCGCTCATCGTGTTATGTCCAGTCGGATACTCCATGTAGAGACACTATTCTTTTGTCAGCACAGAGCAGATTCCGAGTTCTGAGATGATGAGGGCAACTGAAGCACAAAGAGTTCCAACGAATAAGCCTGATAGTGTAAAGTACAGGCAAATAACTACAGCTTATATACTCAAGTCCCTAGGGGTTGTAAATTAATTGTGAATTAAGGTACAGTTTCCAACGGCAACAGACAAGATTAATGCAAAGTAGATGAAGGGGTATATGAACATAGAGGGGGCGATTGGGAACCCAAAGGTTGGGAAACTGATCGAAACCGTTAGGGATCCTAAAAGGGTATCCCAGTTGGATTGATCAGATAGTTGATCTGATCAATGATCGGGTTTTTCGAGTTGTTCGGGTTCTGGAGGCAAATGAAAAGACAGTTCATGACGGTGGGGTCGGCCAGACACTTGCCCAGGGCAAGTTATGTGTCAAAATGAGTCAGACCAGTGTACTAGGGCATGTTTGATCCCAATCTGGGGCTGTGAGCTCAGTGCTGAACCCTGCAAAGAAGGAGTGGACTACTTGAAAACCGGTGGACTGCATCGAAATAGATGGACTCCTTTGCCAGATCGGCCAGACTCTTGTTCAGGACAAGTTACACGTCAAAATGAGTCAGAGCCATGTAGTAGAGCATCTTTGATCCCAATTCAAGCCTGTGAATCCAATGCTGAACCTTGCAAAGAAAGCCAGACACTTGCCGAAGGCAAGTTACGTGCCAAAATAAGTCAGAGCAGTGTACTGGAGCATGTTTGATCACAATTCAAGCCTGTGAGCCCAAGGCTGAACCCTCCAAAGAAGGGGTGGACTGCTTGAAAATTGGTGGACTGCTTCAAAGTGGGAAATGGACAGACTCCTTTGCAGGATTGGGCAGACACCTGCCACACATGAGGTGCACGTCAAAAAGGGTCAGGGCAGTGTGCTACAGCACATCTGATCCCAATTTGGAGCTGCAAGCCCAGTGCTGAACCTTGCAAAGAAGGAATGGACTGCTTAAAAGTCGGTGGACTGCTTCAGCATGGATGGACTCCTTTGCCAGATTGGCCAGACACCTGCCAAAGGCGAGTTACGCGGAAAAATGAGTCAGAGAAGTGTACTAGAGCATGTTTGATTACAATCTGTGGCCGTGAGCCCAGTCCTGAACCTTGCAAAGAAGGAGTGGACTGCTTCGAAGCTTGAAATGGACAGACTCCTTTGCTGGATTGGCCCAACACTTGCCCAAGGCAAGTTACACGTCAAAATGAGTCAGAGCAGTGTACTAGAGCATGTTTGATCTCAATATGGGGCTGCGAGCCCAGTGCCGAACCTTGCAAAGAAGGAGTGGACTGCTTGAAAACCGGTGGACTGCTTCGAAATGGACGGACTCCTTTGCTGGATTGGCCCGACACCAGGCCAAGGCAAGTTACATCCCGAAATGAGTCAGAGTAGTGTACTAGAGCATGTTTGATCCCAATTCAAGCCCCCACACCAGTACTGAACCCTGCAGAGAAGGAGTGGACTGTTTGAAAACCAGTGGACTGCTTCAAAAGGGATGGACTCCTTTGCCAGATCTGCTAGGTACTTTCTCAAGGCGGGCTGCGTGTCAAAATGAGGCAGGGCAGTGTAACAGAACATCTATGATCCCAATTCATGCCCGTGAGCCCAGTGATGAACCTTGCAAAGGAGGAGTGGACTGCTTGAAAACCGGTGGACTGCTTCGGAATGGACAAACTCCTTTGCCGGAATGGCCCGACACTTGCCCAAGGCGAGTCACACATCAAATGGGTCAGAGCAGGTTACTAGAGCATGTCGCCAATTCGAGGCCATGGGTCCAGTGCTGAACCTTGCAAAGATAGAGTGGACTGCTTGAAAATTGGTGGACTGCTTTGAAGTCTGAAATGGACTTCTTTGCTGGATTGGCTCGACACTTGCCCAAGGCGAGCTCCACATCAAAATGAGTAATAGCAGTGTACTGCAGGATGTTTGATCCCAATCTCGGCCCCTGAGCCCAGTACTGAACATTGCAAAGAAGGAGTGGACTGCTTGAAAACCTGTGGATTTTTCCGAAATGGATGGACTCCTTTGCCGGATCGGCCAGGCACCTTCCCAGGGAAAGATATGGGTCAAAATTAGTCAGAGAAGTGTACCAGAGCATGTTTGATCCCAATTCGAGCCTGCGAGCCCAGTGCTGAATCTAGCAAAGTTCAAAGCTGTCCACCGTTTTTGAAGCAGTCCACTCCTTCTTTGCAAGGTTCAGCACTCGGCTTGCGGGCTTGAGTTTCAAGCAGTCCACCCTTTCTTTCCAAGGTTCAGCACTGGCCTAGCTGCACCAAATTGGTCTCATACATGCTCTAGTACACTGCTCTGACTCATTTTAATGTGTGGCCATTTCAAACTTCAAAGAAGTCCACCAATTTTCAAGCAGTCCACTCCTTCCTTGCAAGGTCCAGCACTGAGCTCACGGTACCAGATTGGGATCAAGCATGCTCTAGTACACTGGTCTGAGCCATTCTTACGTGTAACTTGCCTTGGGCAAGTGCCTGGCTCATCCGGCAAAGGAGTCCATCCATTTCGGAGCAATCCACCAGTTTTCAAGCAGTCCACTCCTTTACAAAGTTCAGCACCGGGCTTGCGGACTCGAATTGGGATCAAACATGCTCTGGTACACTCCCCTGACTCATTTTGACGCATCGCTTGCCCTAGGCAAGTGATGCGGAACCTTGCAAAGAAGGAATGGACTGCTTGAAAATTAGTAGGCTGCTACAAAGTGTGAAATGGACGTACTCCCTTGCAGGATTGGCTTGACACCTGCCCAAGATGAGGTACGCATCAAAATGGGTCAGAGCACTGTGCTAGAGCATGTTTGATCTCAATTTTGGGCCATGAGCCCAGTGCTAAACCTTGCAAAGAAGGAGTGGACTGCTTCAAAATTGGTTGACAGCATTGAAGTTCGCTAGGTCGGCAAACTTCATCGGATCGACGGCATCATGGACCGCTTCGTTTATGTGGATATACTCTCCCAATCCCTTCTCAGCACCCTCGACAACCATA
The DNA here is from genome assembly GCA_029378375.1 of Mycena olivaceomarginata. Lineage (NCBI taxonomy): Eukaryota > Fungi > Basidiomycota > Agaricomycetes > Agaricales > Mycenaceae > Mycena > Mycena olivaceomarginata. The sequence continues at coordinate 45,091 of JARKIC010001315.1, read as the reverse complement.
ATCTCGACCACAGCACCGTTTATTTCCAGCAGGATGGGGATTCAAAGCACAGGTCAAAGCATGCCAAAGGCTGGTTCGACCTTGAAGGGATTGATTTACTTCCTTGGTGCCCAAACTCTCCCGATATGAACATTATAGAGAGTTTATGGGCTCATTTGGATCACATGGTACGCGCTAGGGACCCGCTTCCCAAGAATTGCGATGAGCTTTGGGTCGCTTTGAAGGAGGAGTGAGAAAAGATTGATCAGGACTTCATCAACAAATTATACGACAGTATGCCCACCAGGGTGCGAGAATTATTGAAGGCAAAGGGAGGGAATACTTGTTACTAGCATCCTGTACCCCTTCCCAATTTTATTTCGCTGCCCACCGCACTTTCTGACTGAAGTTCTGCAAGCTGATCAAAACCAGGTTTATAATTGGATCACCTGTCGTCGATGTTGCCCCTCTACAGCTTCGTGTTCTGAGCTTACAGCTCTGATATTTTACAGGCAGAAACAAAATTGTGTGAGCTTTCATTCAAGCCCAAAATCTTGAGTCTACTCAACCCAAGCATGGCGTATGATTCAAATCTTTTTCGGAATCCACGTGATCCAATATTTATTCCGAGTCAGTGTAGGTTTGAACCATGGTTTGAACCGAACCTAAGGTTGGCAACCTTTTGGTTTGAACTTGAACTGCCCTGTTTCTGGCTGTCTTGAGGCCCCATTGTGTGCAATAGGCCCCGTAAGGTGTGTCTATTCTATTTTGTCTCAGTTCCACCTATTTTTATCTTCTTTCTGATTCTCCTAGGCTTGCTCCTGCAGCCAGCCACACCTATATCTGTCTGGCACCCGTTCTGCTCCCATGCTCCCGGCCATTGCGCCCATGCGAGGCGAGTGGCTAGGTTTGTAGCGAGCAGCTGCGGGGGTGGAAGCTCGAGCCGAGGATGGCGAACTCAACACCAACGCAGCAACGCAGCAGTCCGAATGCTGAGAATAGGCAAGCTTGGAAGGTACAGCACATGGATAATGAAAATTGGGCAAGTCTGGGTGTCCACAGGCAGAGCGGATATCCGCACACATACAGTGCTGTATGGGCACACAGCCACAGCGATGCCAAATCACAGGAATGGGGCTCAAGCCGAGACCAATGAACCCAGTGTTCCAAAGACCCAGGCCGGCTGGGCAGGTCTCGAATTGCAGGCTTGAAGTACAGCACAGATGATGCTACGTGTAAGGCGGATGGACATTGAGAGATACGCGCTGGAAACAGCAACAAGGCGGAGAGACTGCCCTAGAGGCCTCAGAACAATGTCCACATGACAGTGGGAGATTGACTTCGCAGCAAGCAGCTGCGGAGGTGGAAGCTCGAGCGAGGACGGCGAGCTCAACACCTACGCAGCAACATCACGATTCCGTACCCTGTCGGTATCTGTGGAGGGATATTGATCTTGACAAGCAGTCTAGCTGCACGACAGAACTGAGTCATAGCTGAATGCAACATCATCCAACGGGAAGAGCGGCAGCCCCCAGTGCAGGCCAAATGCAAAGTCAGACAAACCGGCAAGATACAGCACGCGGAGCACCAAGGGGATCCTGCAAGCGCAAGGTCAAACAGTGGCTCGGTGGGACATTGCAGACGAGGCAGAGCACTGAGCAGCTGCCAATTCAGAATCGTTGCTCATGCACTAGACCTCCAATGACATCTGCATTCACGGAACTGGAGGAATCCAGACCGTATGCGTGCGCGGGGCCGGTGATGTCTCAGAGCAATGAGATACAGAGCTTCCGACAAATGAGAAGAGAACTAGCACAAGGATCGATCAACACAAGGGCTGCGAGGGTGAACATTGTGGTCACGTTGTCGACGGTGTGGGAGCGGTGACGGGAACACACCACATGTCGTCTGGATTGTCGGAACGGAATTTGCATGGCGACTACCACACCCATGGTCGCAACATTGGCGTAGAATGACGACAGATTCGAGGGAGCTAGCGAGTCTGAGGTGACGAGGTTGTGGCAAGAAGGAAGAAACCAATATAATATTAAGGTAATGAGTAATACAAGTCCAAGCTCACGCTACAAGGCGGAGTTCAGGACTGTTGTATGATTCAGTCTAGGAGCTCACGCAACACTGTGCAGATGCTCGAGAACATAAGGAAGAAAGGAACCCGCGAACCGAGAGTCAGAAAACCAAGGTTTTGAAGCTGGAGCAGGCACTACGGGCACAAGTCCAAACTCACACGGGGAGTGGAGTTCAGGACATTGTAGCTTGAAAGGCCCTAAAAAAGCCTTCAGCACAACAAGTAGATAGCGCGGAAGGGTGCTGGGGTCCCATAACGTGGGGATGCCGATCAGTGAGGTGTGGGAGGAAGAGAAGGGGATCGGCATGCTGACAGATGCCGTTGTGCTCCAAGAACGGAATGATTGGAGGGGGGAGTGAGCGACGGGGCATCTTGAGGAGTCAATGCTGAGGTCCCGAAAGGGGCTCTCGATTCAGGAGAGCTCAGCGAAGACGAATGCCATATAAGGTGCTCTCGAGACACCTTCATATCCTGCTTGAGTGAAGCTCCCCGCGCGTCCACCACTGTGAAGCGACCTGGCTTCGGCAAGGGGCTTCTCACAAGATATGAAGGGATACCTAGTGCAAGCGTATCGAGCAAGCGCTGGAGGCCGATAATCCGGGCCAATGGGGGTGCCTGTAACTCTAGTGCGAGGGCCATGTCATCCTTGACGGGATGAGCAGTTGAATGGGGTACTCAGCCCGGGTGACGGATTATCGGTGTCGCATGTACGACTCTGGCTTTCAGGCTCAGGTCGTAGTATGCATCAAAGAGCAATTCGATTACATAATATACAAAGCTGTGTGTTCCGTGGAATCCTGACTAAGCTACTGACTTACGATGCTAAGGCCTTTGGGCATGCAATAAGTGCACAACTACCCAGGTGTCACAATTTTGAAGCAGTCCACTCCTTCTTTGCATGAGTGTACTGCTTGAAAATTGGTACACTGCTTCAAAATGGATGGAGTCCTTGCCCAGGGAGCCTAGACACCTGCCCAAGGCAAGGTGTGCGTCAAAATGGGTCAGAGCAAGGTACCAGAGCATCTTTGATCCAATTTGAGCCTGTGATCCCAGTGCTGAACCTTGCAAAGAAGGAGCGGACTGCTTGAAAAATCAGTGGACTGCTCTGAAATGGATGGACTCCTTCAGATCGGCCGGACACCTGCCCAAGGCGAGGGGTGTGACAAAATGGGTCAGGGCAGTGTACTAGCACATGTTTGATGCCAATTCAAGCCCCGAGTGCTGAACCATGCAAAGGAGTGGACTGCTTTAAAATTGTTGCACTGCTTCGAAATGGATGCACTCCTTTGCCAGAGTGGCCAGACACCTGCCCAAGGCGAGTTGGGTGTCAAAGTGGGTCAGTGCAGTGTATCAGTGCATGTTTGATCTCAATTTGAGGCCACGAGCCCAGTGCTGAACCTTGGCAAAGAAGGAATGGACTGCTCAAAAATTGTTGGACTGCTTCAGAATTCAAGTTTTTCACCAATATCTTCAGCTGAAAAACTGATGAATTTTAGGGTGGAAAACTTAAAGGCAAGACTTTCGAATTTTCCACTGAAAAACTTGAAACCAAATATTTCAAGTTTTTCACCAAGGTTCCCGGTGGAAAATGGGTGAGGAATGTTTTGACTTTTTCACCGATATTTACGCTGCAAAAGGTGGTGAAAAACAACATGCATTTTCCATCACATTTTTCACCACAAATAACAGGGGAAAAGGGTGTGAAAAATCGTTGAAAAAATCCAAACTGAGTTTCAAAATTTTCACCATCTTTTCCTGAACATTGTTCATACATTTTATACCCATTTTTCTACTGAAAATTGTTGTAAAGAAGGTTTTGACTTTTTCACCGCAATTTCTTGGTGAGAACACAGGTGATTTTTGGGTGAAAAGTCAGCATGAAACCTTATGAATTTTGTTTCAAGGTTTTCACCTCAAATTCTAATTGAAGTAGTGGTGAAGAAGATTTAAATTTTTCACCTACTTTTTCAGTGAAAAATTTCTGAAAAACCACTGAATTTCTGGTGATGACTTAGCATGAATCCTCATGAATTTTATCCCAAGTTTTTCACCCTGAATTCCACGTGGAATAGTGGTGAAAAATATCTCAATTTTTCACCTCTTTTTTCAGTGAAAAATTTCTGAAAAACAAATGACATTTTCACTTTGAATTGTGCTGAAAAACTGGAATCTCCCAACCAGTGAAAGGGCGTGAAAAATCTGTGAAAAAATCCAAACTGGGTTTCAAATTTTTCACCATCTTTCCCTGAACATTTTTCACACATTTTGCACCCATTTTTCCGCTGAAAATTGTTGTAAAGAAGGTTTTGATTTTTTCACCACAATTTCTTGGTGAGAATGCAGGTGAATTTTGGGTGAAAAGTCAGCATAAAACCTTATGAATTTTGTTTCAAGTTTTTCACCTCAAATTCTACTTGAAATGGTGGTTGAAAAAGATTTAAATTTTCACCTATTTTTTCAGTGAAAAATAGCTGAAAAACTACTGAATTTTTGGTGACAACTTGGCATGAATCCTTATGAATTTTATTTCAAATTCTTCACCCTGAATTTCACTTGGAATTGTGGTGAAAAATATTTGAAATTTTCACCTCTTTTTTCAGTGAAAAATGTCTGAAAAACAAACGACATTTTTCACCGTAAATTGTGCTGAAAAACTTGAATCTCCCAACCAGTGCAAGTTCGCACCACGCGCTTCCGGGTCTTATTCCTGTTGGTATCTCTTCGACTTGGTTTGACTTTCTCTGCTTATTCCAGCGATCATTTTGTTTTTTCCGAACATGAAAGTTTAACTTTTTGGCAGATAAATCGGACAGTAAATGCTTGAAGTCAAGGAGCCCGTCCAGAGCAGTGTAATCGAGCCAAACGATTGAAAATGTCGGGGAGTTCCCGCGGCCTTCAAACAATGTTGGGGACCAGCATCGGCCGATCGGAAAGCGGCATGTTTGACCGTGTTTATGCACCGCTACAAGTAAGTGTTTCCATGTTCCTTCGTGTTCTGGCTTCCACACCCACTCTATTGACTCAGTTTCGCGGTATAAAATCTTTATCTTGTTCATATATGTTCAGCCCCACAGTAAAAATTGTAATTACAACGAAAATAAATAAATTAGCTGTCCACACCTTCCCAATCACGGCCATCTTCTTGAGAATGTTGTTCATTGAGCTCGGAAATAATATTTTTCCGCTCCGTGGTCCGCTGATCCTTCTCGGTGGATCATCCGCAGGAGTGTTTTCGGCGTCGTTCCTGGATGCAATGTTTTCGGGCATTAGCGATAGATATCTGCTTTGCGGTTGGCTGAGGCATGGGAAAGCAAAGATATAGCCAGTATAACAATGCATGAAAGTGTTGTGGACAAAAGCAGTGTCAAAGTCGGGCTGGAAGGTTGCTGGAAGGTAAACACGTCTTCTAAACATTGAATGTCACACTTGTCACTGAAGTGACCGTACGCATTTGATACGCCCACACAGAACGCCTAAGGCTTCTTCAAATCACTGTAGATCGTCTTACTCCCGCCGTGAAAGCGGTAGGGTTTTAATCACCCTATATCGCTATCAGGCCGGTTTTTTTTTGTTTTGGCCTTTGGGCTTCGGAAATATGCGAACTTCCGGCAAGTTCTGTCTCATTTTGGCTATCAGTTCAAAATAAAAAATCTGGCCTGACTATGGTACTCTATAGCCAATTTAATAATAACTTTCTCTCCGGTGCTAAGGGATTAAAGTAGCGGGTAAAAAGCCTTAACCTATTCAAAAAGGGAACCGACCGCTCCAGCGAGCCAAACAGTGACAAAGCTGCCGCTTTCCGATCGGCCGATGCTGGTCCCCACAAACATGTGCTGGATCAACATCGCCTCCCCGCGAACGTTGGTAGTCGATGTGCATCAATGTCAAAAGGAAGGATGTATCGCACTTGCTGCGCGTTCCGAGGCGCTCTGCAGTGAATTGCGTTGAAGTTAGTATTTCTGCTGTGGATTCAACGGTTGATTTTCTCACGAAGACGGGCAAGGGATAGTTCATGACAGGATTGTTGATGGCCTGCGCCCCAGTCAGCGGCTTGGCAATCCACCGAGCAGTAGTATGCATTTTTGCAAACAGAGCATCGAAAAAACCCGGTCTTTCGCTTGATAAGTGTGCACTGAGCCAGTTGAATAAGCGTCATGCAACGAGAAAGGAGGAGGAAGACGAACAACTTACATTCATGTTGTGGCATCCCTTTCGCGAGGGGTGCTGTCCGGCATTGTATTCATCCATCAACCGAATTCGTGCATTGGCAAGGGCCGTGAATTGACTCCATTCGGGGAATATACATGACTCTCGGAAAGCGAACGACCGCTCGAGTTCCACGACATCGATCAAGGGTTTCTGGAGCTCGAGTAAGACAGAGTGATACACCATTGCTGGGGTTGAAATTTGTGTCAGCAACCTCTTCAGGTACATAGAAACAGTCTCGGACCGCTGAGGAACTGTATCTATGCCCAGATACGCGGGCCGCGAGCTCGGGCGAAAAGACGTCTACGATTTGAGTGAGGTGTACGACGCAATTGAGCGACATGGCCGCACGCTCGCAACAATCATTATCGTCGGATAACGAGATCGATGCCAGTTGATCCAGGCCAGCCGCGGGCGGGAATCCGATTCCAGCTGGCTCCAGAGAGGAGTAGAAGATGGAGAGAAGGATCTAGCAGTTCGCTTCGCCCAGATTATCAAGATAGGAGTATAGGCGCGCCTGATCACGCCAGGGAGCCATTCGCAGCGCATTTGGCCATGACCTTCAAATTTGACGAGCAGAAGCACAGTGCACTGGAGGGGAGGCAGACACTCCACCTTGCAGCGACCTCGCAGATGGGAGAGATTCTCGATGCTCAAGGCAGGATGCATGGTTCAACGGTTTTCGACTCGAATCTGGCGATGAGGGAGGGAACGTGAGGGGCATCAAGGGCATCATGATCGACAGTCGATCGAAGGTATCGGCCTCCATTCCAAGCAGCCGCAATCTACTGTGCAATTTCATTCAATTCGGCACGGGTTGTGACCCGTGACCCAAAATACCGATTCGGCACTTCGGCAACCAACAAAGTTTGGCGTGACACCTCCAAAAATTCGGCATTCAAGACGAAAATTTTCGAAAATTTTGCCTTTTTTGCACCTCTGAGGGAGATTTGCCCCTGATGTCACGCATTTTACATTCGGCACTGGGCGCCGTGACCCGTGACCGAGACCAAATTTCATCGCGGCACAGGGGGTGCGTGACGCGTGACCGCCGAATTGAATGAAATTGCACAGTATTAGCCACCACCGAAAGGAGAGTCGGGTGCACGTCATCCCGGCTATGCGACTATCGGAGTATGTTCTGCTTGGCTCCCGAATGCGGCGCAATCACCGAATACTCCGCAGCCTTGCTCCCAACTTGCTCCGAGTCGCGAGTCGCCCGCGCTTACTTATATGCCTGGCTGTACTCTGGTATTATTTATCTGATTTTGCTTTGCCCTCTGATCTCCAACTGCTAACAACTTGTGCGTAGCGTCTGACCTGTTCTTATGATTAGGGCGATTCTAATGTCTGACTACTTAGGTTGTATGAACGAGTCTATGGCTAAACACCCTCTCCGAATTCCCGATATGATGGCCGGACTAGCATTCCCAATCGTCTTCGCTACCCACCACTTCCTGTGCTGCGGTACCGCCTGCGTATTGACTCCACGCAGTCTCTCTGTAACGAGGTCACGATTTGCCTTTGCTCTTTGCATAGCGCATCGAGACAGATTTATCGTGTTCGATGGCGGCGGCCGTGCGCGCTCGATGGCCGTCAGGCGCAGTGTATCAATCTGTTCCTTCCCTTCTCTATGCCATTACTTTTCCTTTCCTTATTCTCCAAGCTGATCCTCCTGCTTTCCTAGTATCGCACTTGTTCAGCCGCACGCGATCACGCTCTGTGCGCTGGCAGTGATTAAACTAGATGAGCATCGCGTCCATCTTTATGCACCTCTCCTTCACGCCGTTGCTGTTTCTAGTCGCTCGCTCTCGGTTTCCGTTAGCAGCCGCGTCTGCTCCATTTTCCTTGCACCCCAGGCTTCCACCTACCCATTTCCTTTCTGCGCGCCGTCGACGCCCTACCTCTGGGATCCCCGCCCCGCCGCGCCTCCCCTCTTTCGACCTCTCCAAATCCAGGCGTATGTGGGGATTTGATATATCAGATGTCCGCTGATTAGCGGACAGTGCTGATATATCAACACTCTTAAGTTAGAGGTGAGGCCTGATATATCAGCTCACCTTTATTCCCACCCGCGCGCACGCTCCGCCCGATTTGGGCGCCCACCGTTGCCCGCCACCCCGCCTCAATTGATGGCGCTCCACAGCCACTCCAAACGGGGCGATCATTTCGTTCCCATCACCATTCACACCTTGCTTCCTCCCTCCACCACACAGGCTCCTCTTCGACTCCGGCCCTCCTGCTTGCTCTGTAACTTTGTTAGCATGCTATTTTTTCTTTTAATGCGGTTCTTTGGCCTCTATTGGCTCCCAATACCGCAGCATTGGCGCTGCGCTGGCACCCTTCCCCCGGACCGCATTGCAAATAAAATCGTCCCCTTGGCCCCGGCTCCCTTGAATCTCCGCCTCAAGCATCCTCTGTATCCTTCCTTGACCCTCTGCATCCTTCAGCCCTTAAATTCGCCTGGGGGCCCCGTAATTGGTCATTGCCGCTCCCACACCTCTTGATTGCGTACCGGCCTCCACAGGCCTCCTGGGGCCTGAATTCGTCGCATCGGGCTGCTATTGCTTGCCTTACCCAGTATCTACGTGCCTCAGGCTGCCTGCACATCAGCTCCACGCTTGCTTGCTCTCCTGCATGCGCATCCACACTGCGCACCCGATACCGCCCTGCGCTTCACCTTTTGCATCCACGAGACCTGGCTCCCCCTCCCAACATACACTGCCACCGTCCGCGCGCTTGCTACCCGCCGCCCACGCGCTCACTATCCGCCGCCCGCGCGCTCGTTACCCGGCGCTCCCGCCCCCGCTGCCCGCGCGCTGGCTATCCGCTCCCCATGTGCTCGCTATCCGCCACCCACACGCTCGCTATCCGCCGCCCACGCACTCGTTGCCCACCACCCTGCCCACATGCTCATTACCCACCGCTCCCACCCCCCGCCCCCGCTGGTGCCCACAATACCCGCTCCATACCCATACGCGCTCACTATCCGCCGCCCACGCGCTCATTACCTGCCGCCCTGCCCTCACCAGTGCCCAAGATAACCCGCTCCATACGCGCTCGATGGCCGTTGCCCGTGTGCTTGATGGCCACCACCCGTGCGCTTGGTCCCCGCCCCATGCGCGCTCGTTGCCGGCCGTTCTATGCTCGATCTCCTGCTGCCCCCTCCCCTGCCTGGGCTCTCGATACCCGCCCCTTGCGTGCCCGATGGCCACCGCCTGTGCGCTCGTTGCCTGCCGCTCCCGTGCTCGATCCCTGTCCCGTGCGCGTTCGTTGCCCGCTTGGTCTCTGCCCTATGCGCGCTTGACCGTCTCTGCTCGCGTACTCGTTGCCTGCCGCCCACCTTACGTGCGCATACGTGATTCCAATGTCCACACACTTGTAAATGCTTTGAGTCTCGAGGAATACTGTACTGTAATTTTATATGTCAAAAAACGATCATATATTACCTTTAACATCCTTCGTGCCTCAACAAGCCTTTGGAACCGAGAGGAAACGGTTAAATGAGTAAAATTGGAGGAGTTTCGGGCATTTCGGCTCTTCGGAATTACGGCCCCGACGAGCGCTTCACGAGCGTCTATGGCATGTTGAACACAAAACCCCTCAGTGAGTGCTTACCTGGCCATGGATTTGTGGTATAATAACATAAATGATATGTAGGATATTGAAATCTTCAGGAAAGAAAGTTGGTTGGAAGAGATTGGGGTAATTCAAGAAGTTGCATAAAATCGGTGGTTAAGCAGCCAACATCTTTGTGCAATCTCTACCCCGTCCTATATGCGACTTTATATTTTTAATTTCATTTTCAACCAGTGTAAGTTTTGACATTTTCTGAATCGGTGCGGTTCCTGGACCTCGTATATGCCCTCAGATGTCGAATATCCCGCGAAGTTAGTCGTTTTCAACGCTTTCTTCGTGTGCGCGTGGTAATTTGGCCCTATATGCAACATTTTTGGTGTTATTGTCATGCAGATCGATTAAAAACCCAATCGACTCAACTCCGCGGGTATGGCTAATGGTTTGGAAGAATTCTGCCTCCTCAGAATTGCTCGCAATCGCGGGGCGCAAATTACCGAAGGCCAACTTTCTGAGAACGTGCACGTTAAGCGCCCATCAAGCGCCCGTTCGGACGCTTCGGCAGCGTTACCCGGTGTGACAAGTGTTACATTCCTTGGCTTCCACCACAACTGCCTCCCGTCCAGGGCTCCTTCCCGGTCGCCTCGCCCCACGGCTCGCCCCCAATTCTCTTTCAAACCACTATGGGCATCCACAGCCCTCTTTTCAGGCATTTTTATCTCACCGATGTCCAGCTAAATATCATTCCGCCCACCACGCGATCTCTTGCCGCCGTCTGCTTGTACTTTCCCTGGTACGGTCAAATATTGCCACTATCTCTTGGGAACCCTACAAAGCACTTATCTACAACTTCTATGCACCCATTGGGGACCGTAGCCTTCGGAACATCGTCGTTTCCACACAAGGTCATCTTGAGCATGAGATCTTACGAAGACTCGGGAGAGAGTATGAAAAAATTGGGTGGATTGTGGCTCCAGGTGTGTCCACAGTACTTGGACTGATCGTTCGAGGCTTACGTTGAATGATTGGGCCCCATTCGCATCTTGCAAGCAGTTTTATTCCCCCGTGTATCGGCCGCGCTGCGCACCATCTCGTACGTATGTACCTCCCTACATGTGTTCGGGTGGGTGGTTTTCATGACCATGGCTCACTGCCCCGGCTGGGGTCGGTCGACGCCGTGCCGGCGCACCCGCTTCCCCACAGTGCGGTGCCGGTGGGAGTATGATGAACGCGCGCGGCCGTGACGGTACCAGTGATGGTGCCGGGCGCCTGCGGTTGGGTACTGTGCGCCCGCCGTCCGCCGTGGTGTCACTGCTGGTGGGTGCGCAGTGCGAACGAGCGTCACCCCCGAAGCGCTGGCAAATGCGGCGGCGTCGAGCGGCGTAAGGGAGCGACTGCTCTCCCAATTTGCATTTGCTGGGGGTACTTCCTTTCCGCGGCGGGGCAAGGAGGTGCGGCACCCGCGCTAACACCGCCCTGTATTCCCCGAAGCGGGATGCGATGACAGAGACCAGTGGCGTAGCGTGCAGGGCGCAGGGTGGGGATGGGCACTGGGCAGCGCTACAGTGCAGCCCTGTGCCTGGCGCAGCGTCGGATCGGAGGGGCGAGTGGCACTGGCGCCGGTGTGGTGTAGGGGCGCAGCGAGCAGGGTGTGGTGGCAAAGGGGAGGTGTGGCGCGGCCCGCAAAGCGCACGCACACTGGAACTGCAGTGGGCCGTAGAGGATGTGCTGCCAGCAGAGGGGGAGCGGCGGTGTGCGTGATTGGAGCATCGCCGAGGCGCTGCTCGGTGCGGCGGCACACGAGGAGATGTATCACGGGGGCTGGACGGAGCGTGGACAAGCGCATCTCTCGATGCGCGGGGCCTAGTCGACGCATACAGACGACGCATCACGGCATGCCGCGGGCTGCACGATTGCTTCACCGAAAACAGTGCTTTGTCCCCCTGGTTGTTACCATTTTGCTTATTTATACTCTTGTATGTACTGTCTATATCTCGTCTATCTATCATATTTTTTTCACAATTTTGGCGTGATTTTCGATTTAATTTCGTCGTCGTCGTCGGCAACGACGTCGAGGCCATTTGATCGCATTTGATCGCAACGTCGAGAAGATCTTTGTCGATGCCATCCAAATGCGGATATTCCTCGCCGTCGTAGAGCACAGCGACAGCAGTACAAATTAATTTCATTGATAGCCTAAAAGCTCAGCGTCCATGATATATCAAGATGCCCTCTAACCTAGCGGCTTTGATATATCACGGCTTTCCGACGATTAGCGGTTGGTGATATATCATCCCTCCATACTAAGGTGCCAAATCGTCCGCGCCAGTGCGCGATTTCATCTCCGGGGAAGAGGGGATGCCGTCACTCACCTTCGCTGCTATGCTACATTCTCTTTTTGCGGCACGGGCGCGGACGGGAGGGGCATGGCTGGTGGCTTCGGTTTCTAGAGGTGTCGCGCAGCCCCTCCCGGTGTTTCTGGGCGCGTGGGATTCTTTTGGTGGGAGGTCCGATGCCGACTTCACGCTCCTCGATAATTACAACACTGAGCACACGGAGCGCCTTCACATCGACCTTGCCAAGGATGCCTATCGCTCCACCAAGGACGAGTTTCTGCAGATGGCACTCTGGCGTGAACGCGCAATAAAATCCTTCGACACGAGAAGTTTATTCAATGGCACCTCGATGGCTGCCCAGCACCACCGCGCATCGAACACTTGCATCCTATCTGCATAATCCCGGAATGTGGTGCCTCATTCCGGGATTAGAAAGATAGTGCATGTGTTCTTGTAGTTCTTTGTTTACCTTCACAACTTCAAGTCACACTGATAGCTGACTTCACAACTATAACTCGAAGCTTGAAGCCCCAGACAATCCGAACGGGAGCCTGTATCCAGGTGCGTTTCAATCCCTCGTAACTTCCATGCTTCATTCACTCCAGTCTACTCATATTCCGACTCATAGTCCCTGCACTTTATGATCCGCGGGACGCCGAATATAACCACAGGTCAGCCTCCTCCACCTTTAATTCGCTAGCCATGTATTACCCTTTTGTTGCAAGTTAGACTAGGGTTATATCACTGACCCTCATTTCTTACCGCAGTAAATTTCAGCCACCTCAGCGCTCCACTCGCTTCCTGGTTGTTCTCATCTTGCGCCTCGGTCGTTAAGCTATACCGAAAAGGCTACAGGACCCTGTGTCAGTTTGACTATTTGCCCCCGATGCAAAAAATAAGTTGAGAAGTTTTTCCGTGCTTTGAAAAAACACAAAATCAAGACAAAAAAACAGGTTTTAATGAGGGTGCATGTTGACCACCATACTAGCCTACGCTCCACCTCGTCTCGACTCCTAGCAGCAAAAACTCTCGGGGGAAGGTACTTTATGATTTCGTTGAATGGTCACGCTCGACCTCTTTTATTGCAGCAATCATTTAATCTAGATTTATCTGGATTTTTGGTCCCCTACAAGTTGGGGTCACTATCGAATTGATCGAAATTATACGGTATCGAAGCTTTCAGTCTCAGTCCAGTTTCTAAAATGTACGAATCCTCATCACGCAACCACTCGGAATTTCAAGATGCTGAGGTTGTAGCCTCCCTGGTTCAAGTGAATTCAGAGTCAGTTCAAATTATATCGACGAGTGTACGGACCTGGGGAAGCTGGGTGAACTTCCAGTTGGACACGGCTGATACGATCCAAGTTAGGTACCGCATTTGAAGCGAAGAATAAAATTCCCACCAGGAAGCGCCGCCAAGTTCCACTCCGTGAGCATGTCCCCGGTGATGTCGGCCGTGATGAACTCGTTCTCTGAGAGACAAGTAAGCGTGGTGTGCAGTCAGGGAAGATATGGGAACACTCACGCTGGTACCCGAGGTTCACGTACGCCTTGAGCATCGGGTGGAAGTCGGCCTCGACACCCAGTTTCGAACTGCAGATTATTAATATAAGTGGCTTGCAGGAGGAAATACCCATACCCGACTTTCCACATGAAGGAGGGGGTGTACACGTCCATGCCCCCCACGTTCTGTAAGGTCCCTGAAGAAGATGGGAAAGCTGAGGAACCACTCTCAGCAACAGAGCATTAAACTGAACTCACCGACACTGATGTTCTGCCTGTAGTCTGTCGTGTTCTTTGCCTTGATCAACATCACCAAAAGCGGGGATTCCTGTTATGGCCTGCTGATGTGCGCCAAGCCTGGTGCGGATCATCAGGGCATATAAGGGGCTCACCAGGCTGATGTCGGCTTACAAGGGACTGACCATGCTGATAAGGCCCATGCAATGGCTATGGAAGGCAGATGTACATTCGTCCGGCTGGTAACAATATATATGGCAATGTATCCTCGGTATCCCGCTGATAATCAAATACGGACAAGACGCCAGTACTCTTCTCCAACTTTTCCGCAGCTAATCGCCCTGGAAATCATGTCAATTTCATAGTGGACAACATCAGAAAGCCTTGTTGACTTGCCAGTTGAGCTGAATAGTGATCACTGGCACCATATTGTAGGATTGCGTCGTTGAGCAAGATAATGTTAGGGTTTATTGCTTTGCGGTGGTGTTCAGGTTGGACCACCATAGCATTTCTTGCTTTTAAACCCCAGATCCAAGAAAGTACTACGGCTGGGGGGGCAAGTAGAAAGAGAAGGAAGAGAACGGTCATGAGCGGCAGAATCAAGATGAAAAGTTAGGGGCTTGATGGGCCCGGGCCGGTACCACTTTCCCACTTCCGAGTCTCAGGTGTGTGCGGCTGTCGGCTCGATAGGGCAGGCAGGAAGCTATTGTCTGATACGGTCCCACATACGTCTCCTTTTTTGCCGGTAATAATGTGGATGCTCTCTGATCTGAGGCAAGGTCGGCATTCACATCATTATCAGTGTGTCTGTCTATTCGCATTCTGCGCGTAATTTGAATAATATCGAAAATGAGAAGTGTCATTGCGCAAAAACAATTTTACAAAACAGCATAACCTTCTTCCACCTCCTCGTCGACATGCCCCAGACCATCCTCCGGTCCCAGATCCGGCTCTTCCAACTCCTTGTCGTTGTCATCTGGATCATCTTCATCGGACCTCGAGTCATTGGAATCGTCATCTCCAATCTCCGAGTCGGGTGAATCGGGTCGGGTATCAGGAAGCTCGAGGTACGCAGGAAACTCTGGTGTTCCTGGAGGCGTAACAAGTGGAGGTGGGATTGCTTCCGGAATCGGGATCACTGGCTCTGGGTCGTCGTCCTGATCCTCGTCAGGTGCGGAGTCTGGAATATCCTCTTCCGGCGGAATGGGGTACTTGATAATGCCCAACGCCACCGCCTCGGTAGCGCATGTACATGTCTCGGTCAACAAAGCTTGAGGTAGAACATAATCAGTTCAAGAAAACTGCAAGAAATTTCAAGACATACAAGTTCACATAGTAATACCGCCAGTCTTGATCATCAGTTAACCCGAGGCGAGGCAGACGCCCAATGGAGCCGCTGGATAGAAGATCCTCAGTCGTACCGCGGGCAAATGCGGGTATAATGTGCGCGCCGCGGATCACTTCATCCGGGTTCAAGAACCCAAATGCGTCTGGGTCAGCCTCGGGAAGAAATTCAAGGCGGAACAACCGTTTCTTCTTGAACCCGCCACGCCAAGTGCGATCCAATTTATAGCGCCGGATCCACAGAAATTCCATGGATTCAGGTTTGGGATTGGCGCCAGGAGCTGTGTTCACGACGTCAGCGTGGAAGATTCCGATAATCTGGGCGTAGGAAAATGGATGGGACTCGTCTCCGTCCGGCGCGAGGTACATAATGTCCGAGTGAGTCCGTGGGTTGAGGCAGTCCTGACCGGTCCGGACGTCATAGCTCGTATAATTGACTCGCAAGATTTTATGGCGATAGATGCGGTGATTCTTTATCGCCAGCTTGAACCGTTCCCCAGCAGTGAACTCGTTGCCATCTCCGGACCACTCGGGGTGAGAAAGACGGCTCAACAGGTGCTCCTGAAGCTTCGGAAGGAAGTCCTAGTACCAGCTGGTCGTCAACGCACGATTTAATTGATTATTATGGACATACCTTGGTCGCAGGATCATCGGCATGTTTCGTGAGCCATGAGGAGACGTGCAAAGAGAAGTTGCGGGACGACGAAATGTGATGGTGTTGCTCGGGCGTAGTGTATGGCAGAGCCTCGTGCTCGTTGAATGGCACGTACATCTTAGACTTTCCGAGCTTGTGCTTGTGTCCCTGGGCAACCGGAGTCGGAGTGGTTCTGACGAAAGTTCTGCGGGCTTTCTTCTGCGCACGGGCAGCGATGCGCATGAGCGCGGTTTCGCGTCGCTCCAAAAGCGTAATTTGACGAACAGCCCGATTTTTATTGGTGCGAGCGTAGAACCGTTTGACGCGGCGGTGCTCCAATTCACCCTAAAAGGTTTGTTAGTAGAATCCGCGACAACGAAACCATCCCAACTTACCGGTTGAGTCGAATATGAGTCAGTGGTGCCGAACCATAAAATCGAAGAAACATAATCGCCGAGCGAGTGAAGCTTATACGTTGAAAGGCTGAACTCTTTTTTGTTGGGCGCTGTGTTGGCGCGCGCCTTTCCTTTTCCACCATTTGCAGCTTTTTTCGCTTGCCGACGCCCTCGCGCAGCTGCCTCGGATGGCAGCTCTTTGGTATTCCAATGAGCGCAAGTCACCCGTTGGAACCGGCGAAGCAGCCGGCCGACCTCCTTGGTAGCTGTCCCCAACAGGGGGATTGTACCGTCTGTGTGCAATTTTAGCTTCGCCAATGAGTGCCATTCAGCCAGCGTGAACAGCAGGTCCAAAATATCGCTGTTGTATGGCTCAGGAAGCAA
Source organism: Mycena olivaceomarginata (assembly GCA_029378375.1). Classification (NCBI taxonomy): domain Eukaryota; kingdom Fungi; phylum Basidiomycota; class Agaricomycetes; order Agaricales; family Mycenaceae; genus Mycena; species Mycena olivaceomarginata. The sequence goes on along the minus strand of JARKIC010001315.1, from coordinate 28,411 downwards.
GTCCTCGACGACAGGAATAGCGCACTAGCCAGAGACATCAGATTCAATAGATAATCTTTCGTAGCGTAGCGCGCACCAGTAGTATGCTTTGATAGTTCCATGCTGCCAATTTCTTCAGAGCGGAGGTGTTTAGGGTGAAACGTCGGATGGTGGATCGTCCGAACGTTGGAATCATTCGAAAACTGGGTTGAAGCGGGGTCAGAGATATTTTATGACTGATCCCAGACGCGTACCGTTTGTTCAGAGACGAAATACAGCTGCCGCCTTCCGCATGCAGAATACGCAACAAGTGAATGAAAAAGGCCTTGAATACCCCCAACTCAAATTCGTGCATGAAATCAGGAACGAGCATTTTGAACGGATTGAAGTTGAACTTCGAGAGTTATCTGAAAACGCGTTCTACAGTACATGAGTTTTGGTTATATAGATCCTGTACAACTCACCGAGGTTGGTGTCCACGACCGTGCCAGCAGGAAGAAGTCGAACGTAGAGGATGTCACCGTGCGGCCTTTCGTATAAATCCAGTCCCGTATACGTCTTATCGTGCCGTTGCGGACATGTTCATCTGTGCGTGCCAATGTCTCCCTCTTCTTTTCATCGCGTACAGTACCGAGGTCCTCGATGTTCTCTTTCGGAAGATAGCAGCGCGGACACGGCGCCTTGCCAAGGTTACGTATAGTCGCAAGAAGAACTCTGAAATTAATCAATACTAAGTTTTACCAAAGCATCGGCACGTACTTCTCAGGATAATCGGCCGAGTAGGTGAAAATCCGAGGGTAAAAGCGCCGTAGCACCCCATCTTCGCATTCAATCACAATTCCATGCTCATAGGCCTTCAAAACTCGTCGTCGAGCAGAAGTCTCCAGATCGCATGCATCAGCTCCCGGCGGCAGTGTGTCAGGACGTCTGCGGAGGGTGCGCTTCCCGTCAATTTCTGGAAATAATCGTGGAATGTATCAGGCAGCTGTGATTGAGGTATCAGAACTTGGCGAAGATGCGAAAGCACGGCAAAAAACAAACCTTCGGGAAGTAGGCAACGTGGTGGCAGACGTTGCTTCGTGGTTTTACACGCAGCCATTTCGATTGGTTCCCGAAAAAAAAATACAACGGCCAGAGAGACGCGTCTCCGAAGCTGGCGAGATGTGTTGAATCGGACCATGCCATCAAGGCGAGGACTACACGCTCGAGCGTACAGCCGGGCTCCCGCGGTTGGTTCTGGAGTGTGGTATGTGCTTCAACCATCGCATCCGACGAATAAATCTCATCATAAATCCGCTGAGGTGGGGATCCTGGCGAGGGCGACCAGAACTGCTTGAATGGAGTATAGTGGAAACAACGATCTCCAACATCGTGAATCGCTGCCTTGATTACCTCCACCAGGGGCCGATAGAATAGTCCAGGGACCTCAAATACCGGGGCGTCGGCTTCCGATGCGTGCTGCTTCCCATCTGGAACTGAGATATTAACGGAAGCAGATCTCCAGCCGTCCCGAACGCTGGCATCGTTTGCATTGTTGCCAAATAATTGTCGAACGCGGCTGTTTCCCGTTCGATGTCGAAGTCCATGACGTCCTCTGGTGAGTACTTCTTGTCCTTCAAGATGCCGAGGAGCCGCTTCATCTCTGCGATCGACTTGGTGGCGGAGCCGGTCCACTGCCAATTCATAAGCGCAAAGATACTCCAGTTTGAAAACGGGCCGGTGAAGACCGAGGTCGTCGGTGAGTCTGGGTCGGATTCGGGGTCGGAGTCGGCTGGATCGGGAGCAGAGGACGTATCCGGCTCGAAGGGAGTGAGCTGGGAGGGGATGGTAGCCGTATTGGCCCGAGTACCACCAGGATAATCTGCCATCTCCTCAGTACTGAGCATTTCATCAGGATTGTATGTCGGAATCGAGGGGTATTCACGAAAGAGACCGAAACCGTTGACAGTCGTCCGGATTCCGTTCCATACCCAGGTAGGAATCGACTCAGATGGTGGAGCCGGCGTCGGCTCCTGGGGAGGATCTTCCTGAACGAGAGGTGGCTGAATTGGATCAGGAAGCTGTTGTAGGAGCTTCCAAGTCTTCCGTTTGTTACGGATCGGACGACCAGCAACAGTGGTTTGAGGGGGAGGTGTGGGCGGTCGAGGAGGTTCCGGAGAAGGCGGTCGGTCCAGCAGGTCTATTTCGATATCCGGAGGAGGCTAGCCAAGTGTCAGGCGCAAATATTTTGAGGAGAGAGTCAAGCACTTACTTCCTGCTGCAGAGCGCTACCGCTAGTTGACTGTTCTGGCTCAGCGGGCACAGCAGGTTGATTCTGCTCGTCCTTCTTCTTTCTCTTTCGTCTCATCAGCTCGAGGGCACTCTCCCCCTCCATGGCCCGTTTATCGCCGAGTCGCTGCGCATTTTTGAAGATGTCACATGCCTTTTGGTGAATTTTGAGCTCCCGTTCGCTCGCAAATGTACGCGGGCATGGTGGAGTACATAGAACCATGAGCAAAATCAAGAGAATAAGAATCTTCATCGGGCGCAGGGCATGAAAGGCGAAGGCGAGAGTGGAAAGGGGCTGGTCTCACCCGTGAGCCAATGTCTCAGTCAGCTGTCATCCGATCGGTGCAGAAAATTGATTTATAAAGGTAATTTCAATAACGAATACGTTGTGCTTGTATGCGTCCGTTGATCGACATTTCTACGCCCTTGCGGGGCGGCGTCTGCGCCGGCCAGAGGGAGCCCGACTCGTCATTACAAGTAGATTTTGGCTGCAAATTGTCGACTCAGAAAGTGTGAATGCGGCAAGAGAAATGCACGAACCACAACAGCCGTAGCCCATGCAATCAGCTTTTTCTGCTGCGCAACGGTGATGAGAAAGTGATGGAAAAATCATTCTGAGACACTTACAACGGTTTGATTTTCTGGCATGGTGGCGTAGTACTCCTGACAGAGGCGCACCTCGGATTCAAGTGCATGTACAGAGAAGGTATGGATTGAAAATGCCTTGTAGTTCTCATGGTCGATCCATCTCGGACGCGGTGTCCCAGAATGGACGCTCCAGACACGCCGGATGAATAAAGGGCCGGTTAAATATTCTTCTGCGAGATCGTCGTGGGGCCGAAGATGGAAGCGGCTGTACTGATAGTGAGTCCCCGACCGCTATAGCGTGTGTAAGAATCTGGAAAATTGGGAGGTGAAAGAAATATACACTGTGGGCCTTATACACGTTTTCGAGCAAGACTTGACGCGTCGTCATGGCCACGATACACGTAGCTAGGCTTGGAAGTGGTTTCCGCTTCCAGACAGCCGTTACGGGCGGCAATTTCTGCCAAAGAAGATTAGCCTACCCAAGGTCACCAACTCTGAATAGTCTAGCTACCTCTTTGCCGGGCGCACTCTCGTCGTCTTCCGCGTCCCCGTCAGTAACGGGATTTTTGTGATGCAGCGGACTTTCGAGGAATGGTAAAATTTTGCGTGTAGTCTGAGGCGATGGCCCGTAGTTGCCGTCCGGTTGTCCCTGGGACGCGTCAAGACGTGTGGATTCGAGAAAAATAGAGAAATTACCCTAGGCATTGAGGTCGGAAGAAGTGCAGGTGATGGATGAGAGATATGCCGGATAAGGCTGTACGCACTATGTATCTTTGAAATTCAAAAATCAGCAGATGTGTTTCGCCGCCATTGCGCGATACGCACACGTGAGGATTTTCAGGAGGTTGATGTCTCAGCTGTGCTCCCATAAGAGACGCGAGGTATGCAACATCTCTTGTTCCCCCCCGCCATCTCCTCTCACCTTCCGTGTCCTACTCCTTCCCCGTTAACTCGGATCGACGTCTGCCTTCAGTGATGTCGACTACCGGCGCCAGCTCACCGGTTCCCACTCCCTTGGAGGATCGTACGAACGTTCCAGAGACTAGCCTCGAAGCAAAAGACCGCGAGATTGTGCACCTCAAAACCCTTATTGAAGGGTTTACGAAGAAGAAAGGTCGTGGTCGGAAGCGAGCTCTGTACGTGTGGTCTTGTTATGATTACATGGCGACAGTTCTGATTCTTTTTCCTCGAGCGATACGGCAGGCGACTCGGACGCTGAGGGGGGCGCTGCCAAACGATCCAAGGCCGATGCTACTCCAACCGACTATATTGCATACGGCCGTACTGTCGGCCGCTTCCTCGGCCCCTTCGTGAATATTGGCCATGTTGTTGAATATGGCTGCACTGCAGACGCTGCCATGTCGGGTGACGAGGGTGAAGTGGAGTAAGTCGAAGTGAATACCTACCACTGGTTCTCACCCTTTCACAGCGAACAACTGGCTGGAGCCTGGAAAATCCTCTGGGGGAAGTTCCCGGGGTTTCACGAACATCTCCTCTCCCTCTCGAACCAGCCCGTACCCCGTCGCGCCATCATAAAACAGGTGATTCTTGACCTGTAACACAATCCACTTGCTGATTTTTCTCATCCAGTTGAGTACTGGCCACGAGGGGGTGCGCTCTGACGATACAGCCACACTCAAGCGCAAGATCCCCGAATGGCTCACCAAGGACAAGGCCCCGCTCGTCCCTCCTCTGGAGTCGCTCAAGTCTAAGGCCCACCGCGGCTTCGCGCATCCAGTATTCGCCCAGCTTCTCACCCCGATGGAGTGGCTGCCAGACGAATCGTGAGTCTCACGGTTACCGTGGATCACCGCCCTAATTTTTTTTAGGACTTGGACGGAGATCCTTGATGGTACCAGGCACATCAAGAGTGATCACCTGCCGGCCTTCCTGTTCCCGCTGGACCAGGAGTTCCCTGTCGACATCGAAGACCTCGAGGATGACGCCTGGATCATGGTGCTCGACAATGCACTGAAGGGCGAGGTCCCTCTGCGGGTATGGGTGCTTTCGGTTTCTGAAATGCTGCTGATACTCCATCAGGCTGCCAAGGCGATCTTCATGGGTCCCGATGCCGCGCTCGAAGGCGATGGTTATCACAAAGGCCGCCCTGGGAACGCGAGCATCATCGGGCTTGTCACTTTCACTCCCCGAACCATCGCGTGGGTTGTTGCGCAGGTGCGTTAATCTTTCTTTATTTGCGTCTATACTAACGGCTTATTTCACAGGTTTATTTCGCGCTATCGTCGAAGCAAGACTGGTACAAGACCGAGGGTGATCATTTCAGTTACGAAAAGTTCTTCTGGACGATCTGCGGCCTATTCGATGAGAAAGAATGGGGCAATGAAATCATTGCGCTCTGGAACAGGTGCGTCTCAGCCATCTTTCCTCCGGTGCTGTATACTGACTACCTGATAGGGTCGTGCTCGGTACCGTCGCAGTTGCCGCCCCGGTCGCTGCTGCCTGTGGACCTAGCAACCTTGAGCGTGTCAAGGCTGCGCGCGCTCGCAAGCGCGCCGCTGGGGCCCCTGCTTCTTCCGACCCTTAGCTCCAGCTGCCCGGAGCTCTCAATGTCGTACCATAGACCGTATAATTTCTACCAGCCAATATATTGTTTTTGCTTTCTATTTTTATTGCGTGAAATGGCCGCTTTCCAGCTACAAAGTATTCAGAGCTCCCCCTTCTATGCAGAGAGTCCAAAGCACGGCGAGTTCAACACAAGTAGGTAAGGCCGTTACATCCAAGTATCGACGTCGTATATCTTAATAACCATGGCGAGATCAAATAAAGTGTACTCGGGTTCACCAAGTTTATAAGCCTTATAAAGAAATTAAACCTTGTGTAAGGCTCTTTGAATTCTTCGCCAGGCTGATAAGCCTTGTGTGCCTTGTGACCTTTATAAGGCTTTGTCGAGCCTTACCAACTTCCGCCGCTTTTCGTGATGAAGGTTCCAATGTCGCCGCCCTTGACGGGGAGGCCCCACATGCCGACATCATCACCCCAATTAACATCAATGGAGTCGCCGAGCTATGGAAAGAAATTTCTATACGCACACCATGGACACGAACGAGTTGATGCTTACCTGCATCTCGACGGTCGAGGCGCCATAGATGACGTTTCCAATGTCCTAAGAAGTACATGATTAGCTTTAAAATCGCAAACGGGTATGAAAGGGTACTCACATCCTGCGTGAGTCCAAATGCGAGGCGCCCACTGTATGAGACGACGGCGGCGTTGTTTGCCTTCGACCCGGGAACGGATTTTAGCTTGATGACTTTCCTGTTACACATAAAGCACGACTCATGTGGTGGTAAGCCGGGACTAACCAAGCTACCATGTTCTGCTCGGTGCTGAGCTTGTTCGGGCACGGCGGCGTGAAGGTCAACATAAGGGTGACGTCCTGCGGGTAGCATGCATTAACAATGGAACCCGAGCTCCACTAAAGTCGAACCGCTGTGAGCTCGCCAGGGCAGTAGTTGATGATCATGTTGCGGTTCATGTTGCTAGCGAGTGTTGGGAGAGAAAGGGGCCAGAAGGGAAGGTGAGAGCTAAAGCGACTGAGAGTGCTGAAGAGTAAGGATGATGCTGGCCGGTATTTATGCGTTGAAATTGCAGGCACGCGAAGGTTGTGTTGCTCCAAGGAGTCACGCCGCCGGTCCCTGGAATGGGCGGCTGACATCCCTACCTCAAGGCAACATTTGGGACGCCGCAAGCGTAACAATGAAGCGCATCACAGGCTCGGCGATGTTCGGAGAAGTTGAACCACCGGTCCCTAGCGAAGAACCGGGTCTAGGCAACATCTATGGCGGTCTAAGTGCGCCTTTAATCGGCCGAAAGATACCTCACATCACCAAATTGGGAAAAAAAGTTGTTTGACCCGTGTACGGATCACGATTATGTCACAACAATTGCGGAGCTCACAAGTGACAACCCATCATAACCGCTCGCAACTCTTCCGCAATGGTTGTGGATGCATCGTCTGCAACCACAATCGTTGGGACCGCCTCGGAACGGCGGACGAGCGAGTGTCGTGGGTTGTTGATCATACTTCTCCCTGCTACTTTTCATTTTCTGGACTCGGGGTCTTCGTTCAGTTTTTCTTAGCTGGCGGGCTGCCACCAATGCTCGGATTCACGGTGGGGACCTACTTGATAAGTGACAATCTCGATTAATCCAATATGTATGATCATGAGCTCGAAGAGGACGATGCAACGAGAGCTCAGGTACCTAGGTACAGCGATACGCAAAATAAAAGCCTGAGTAGAGCATATTTGCAAAATTTTAGCCGAGATTTTGCTCAACTCTGATTGGTTGCTCCACACCTCTCGACCAATGAGAGGCTCAGCACTCGGCAAAAAACTACAAATATGCTCTAGTGTCACTACATCAGTACATGTGTCGACGAAATCCTCCGAAGTTAATGACGTCCGACTCCAACGCGGCCTCGGATGCCCGCCATCAACACAAGGTCTGTGCGCATGTCAATCTCTTTGATGGGCTGATGCAAGCTGACCGGGACCGCGGGTCTCTTCGCTTTAACCGCCATCGACCCATCCTCGTTCTCCCTCGCCCTTGCCTCCTCCTGGCTCTCGGACCCACGAACTCCCTCAAACCGGTGTCCAAGAAATAAAAATTCCTGAAGTCATTCCCCATCTCGTTGTCAAGCTCGTCTCAAGCTGCCTGGGTCCTCAAGCTGTCCTCGTGCTCCTCTCAATTTGGTTGAAGCTTCAAGCTATCGTTACTTTCCCGCCCTCAGGTCCTGGCAGGCCCTGGCTCCTCAAGGTCTCAAGCTCACGGCCCCAAAACGTGATCCAAGTTGTTGTCAGCGCAAGTTCTTCGTAATCAAACCGTAGTCCATAGCTCCCGTGCCTCTGCCTCCCGCGCGTAAAATGTCTCTGAGTCCGTGTCCTCCATTATCGCAGTCTCCATCATCACAGTCCGCGCCTCCTGCAGCCGCTTCAACTATATCCAAGGCCTCCCCGTCCCCGAGCCGCCCCTTCACGCACGAACTACCGTGACTTTCACCCTTTGCGCATACACCCCCACTCCCGCGTTTGACTCTCCCCTCTAACACGAGTGCTCCTCTGGCGAACTCGACGCCTTTCAGTGTGCGTCACCAAGCAACCGGCGGGTTGTTTTATGTGTCGGTTGCGAGAAATGGCAGTGTTCGCTATAGGTGTATGTAATATGTATAATACTTTATATGTAATGCATGTATTTCTCCCCCATTATCGTGTCTGAATCCCGTAGAGGAAGAAAGGGAAGGCGTGCTCACATCGGCCGCTTCAACAGGCCATATATTCGATCGCAACCTCCACAATGCGGTACAACCTTCAAAATAAATGTGAGCTCGACGATCGTCACACACGCAGACTTTCAAATATCTGCGCTTACGATTTTGCTCACAATAATTGTGAAGATTGTGAGGATTGTGAGGATCACAACCGGTTGTCTTCGCTCGCAAGTTTTTTCCGGATTTGGTGATGCATCTACCATTCCAGAGATTGACTCTCCCCAATTCGTCTCCTTACGTGGAGACTGATATGGCACCTGCATCGAGGAGGTGATTCCAAGGCGATTCTCATGAATCGCCATCTCATGTTTAGTTTTCCTGCTTCACCGCTGCCTCCTACGTCTCAAGAATTAACTCCTCGGCATTTTCAGCTGGCGTTGGCGTCGAAGATTTGCCCCGCCTTCCCGCAGACAGCCGCCGCAAACCGTCCCTTCAAGCTGAACGGGGTTATTGGCGGGTAGGAGATCTTTCAATTGTATCTTCAATTACAAAACTCGTTTAATTCTTCGAGCTGATGCCAGTTAGAATACGGAACGACGGCCCGTAAAAACGGTTACGGGCCCGTACCCTCGGCGAGGTTAGTTCGACCTCCTACGGCACGGTGACGGTACGGGTGAAGCCGTATGGGTCCCCGTAACCGGCCGTTTACGCGTAAAAGACGAGACAAAATTGATCGGAAAATCAACACGCTTATGCTGCCGGGACGATGAAACGGTTCTATCGCTCCGAAATCGCTCCCCGTGACGACGGTGAAATCTGCCGGCCGCACCCCTGCTCAAAGCAACACAATGCCGACTCGTTGCCGATATGTGTATCGGAGATGTCAACTCCGGGCCGGTCGACTTACAACTACTTTCACAGATCTTGACCAGGTTTCGAGTGCTTTTTGTGTGCACTCTCTCATTGACAATGATGGCACCTTTCTTGTTGCTTCTCGAGGCTAGAATGAGGTGTGTTTCGGTATAACAGACGCTGGATTTGATGTCGGCTTGCCAAGACCGTAAATACGGCGGACTAAACGTACGGGTACGGACCCGTCCCGTTTGCCTCGCCAATCGAGACCCTGACGGGCGGGTCAACCCGTAGCGTAAGAAAAATACGGCGTATTTTTACGCCCGTGGGCGTAATACGCACGGTTGCATGCCCTAGGTGAGGAACACGGTACCTTGACAGGGCGGCGGTGGCGATGACAGCGAGGGAAGAATTCTAACATTGGCGTTCCCCGACCCGAACAAGAAAATGGACCTGTGGACGCAAGTAAATAGGGTTGTTCATACCCGCCCTTTTTGACGCCCTTTTGCGCTCTTTTTTACACCCTTCTTTCACCCTTTTTCATGTTTTGCAGACAATGTAAGTGAGTGAGCCATAGAATCCAGAAAAATTCACCCAGCCCTTTTTGAACATTTGAGGTGGTATGCAACCTTTGAGGAGAGCACTCAAAGTGCATGAAACCGAGAAAGTGAGGCAAAAAGGGCATGAAAAAGGGTGAAAAAAAGGGGTCAGAGCGGGGCGTTCACACCTGCCCTTTTTCATATCCTTTTTTCGCGCCCTTTTTTATTCCCATTTCCCCCCAGAATTGCGTGTAGGACCCCGTTTTTTCGGTGTTCTACCCTTTCTGTACTTCTAATTGAAACAGGGGGGAAAAACGGGCAAAAAAACGAAGAGAATGGCAAAAAGGGCGAAAAAGGGCGCGAAAAAGGGTGGGTGTGAACAACCCTAATGCTGGTTCTCTCCTTTCCCAGGGAAATGACCCCCTATAATTCAGCTCCCTGGTGGTCGTCGCAAGTCATTCTGAACGGTCAACTAGGGGTCGTGGCGGACTGCACGACACGTTTGGAACCTGGCACGTGCTTCAGGGACCGGCCATGCAACACCTGTTACACCTCCGAGCAACGTAAGACTGCGCATTTGGAAGCGACTTCCTGTATAAAGACCTGCCAGCATCTGCCAGCTCCTCAACACTCTCAGCGTTTTGGTCTTCCCCTCTCGCAGCCGCTCTCATCCAACCCTCGCTAGCAACATGAACCGCAACATGATCTTCCACTACTTCCCTGGCGAGCTCACAAAGGTTCGCGACCATCGCGGAGCCGTTTCAATTGGTAACACATGCTGCCCCCAGAACGTCAACCTCATGTTGGCCTTCACACCGCCGACAGAGATCAGGCTCAGCGCTGAGCAGAAGGTAGTCGCTTGGTTAGTAGCAAATTACCACCACCTGAAACATGCTTTATGTGTAACAGGAAAGTCATTGCGATGCGCTCCGTTCCCGGGTCGAAGGCCACGAACACCGCCGTCGTCTCATACAGTGGGCGCCTCGCCTTTGGGGTCTCGCAGGATGTCAGTATTCTTCAATACCCGACTGACAATCTGAAGCTGATCACATATTTCGTAGGACAGTGGAAACATGATCTATGGCGCTTCGACTGTCGAGATGAAGGTGAGTGCCCTCTCTTTCTTGTCCAGGTGTAGGCTTATATTGCATAGCCCGGCAACTTCGTGGATCTCAATTGGTCAGACGGCATTGCCGTGTGGGGTAGCTCCACCAAGTCCGACAACAGTGGGACATTGATCAAGGCAAAGAATACAACGCCCTACGGGCAGAGTGTCAGTGTCGGTATGTTCAGTCCAAAATTCTGTCGTTGAGAGGCGGTCCTCAGCTTTCCATCTCTTCCAGGAACCTTGCACCACAGGGGGGGCGTGGACGTATACAGCCCCATCTTCTTGTGGGAAGTTAGGTAAGATGTTTCACTCGTATTCCGTGGATTCAAGCCACTTGCATTAACGATTGACAGCTCGAAACTGACCGTCGAGGCGGACTTCCGCCCGATGCTCAAGGCATACGTGAACACTATGTCTATCCGTGAGTATTCTCGTGCTTTCCGCTACTCCGCGCACCCCGTGTACCCATCACACACGTTTGTCTCTCAGAGAACGAATTCGCCATGGCCGACATTACCGGGGACATGCTCACGGAGTGGAACTTGGCGGCGCTTCCGGGTGGGAATTTTATTCTTCGCTTCAAATGCGGCACCTAACTTGGATCGTATCAGCCGTGTCCAACTGGAAGTTCACCCAGCTTCCTCAGGTCCGTACACCCGTTAATATAATTTGAACTGACTCTGAATTCACTGAAACCAGGGAGGCTACCAGATCGCCCTCATGAAATTCCGAATGTTTGTGTAAAGAGTTGCCGATTTTAGAAACTGGGATGAGGATCTTACAGCCTCTGGGAAAGTCAGTCCGAAATCAATGTTCTACACCTAATGGGCCCGCCCAGACTTACCGACTATTTCCATTAGCTTTGGAACTACTGAAGTCTGGTAAACAGGATGACTAAGCTTTCTGTCATCAGTACCACACGTACAGACCAACATGGGACGGGTAGCAGATCATCTCCTGCTTGCGATGACTCGGAGCAGTAGCGCTGGCCTAATACGGTGTTGTGGGCCCATAGTTCGTGGAAGGCGAGAACAGGCTAACACAAAATCTGGTGGACGGCACTTATAGGAAGCTGTAGCTTGGTATGTGGGATTATATTATATACTGAATTATTTCGTTCAAATCGACAGGGGGGTGTGACGCGTGACTCGATTTACCTATTCGACATTTCGACAGGTGCCCTGGGGGACCGTGACAGGGAGAAAATTTCCGACAACTCCCAGAAGGAAGGAGCAGCGGCTGAAAATTGGTTGGGACACAGTTTGTGAATAGTATCAGGCATTCCTAGCACTCAGGAGATTAATGGCCATTATGCAATCAGTGATGAATTCAGAGCACTTTCCTCCGAAAACAACTCCGCCGAGACACTCAATGATGTAGAGGTCACTGAAGATAGCGGTGATCAGACGACCTTGATTGAATCTACCATCCACACCGTATGCAGGTAATATGAGTATAATAAAAACTCATTTGGAAGCTTTATGCACTGTGAATGCGCCTCCAATGAGAAATAAGGAACCCACAAGTCGCATTGAGAGCTCTAGCACCAAATCTACCAAGAATTTCACAAAACCTATGGGCTCTCTGGCAGAAAAATGTATAGATTATGGAGTACAATAGAGTTATGGGTTTTAATTGAGAATGGTCAGTGTTTGGGCAAAAAGTCGTGGTATTTACGGTACTACTGTTTTTCAGAACATCAATATGTGGGCAGTACCCATCCACTCGTCCTAAGTAAAGCTGAGACATATGGGGAGCAATTTGGCTAAGTCAGGGCCTGCGGAACATTCGGAGCAACTTACCAGGTGGAGACAATACACAAACATGTAAGGGCAACCTTAAGCTCAGTGCAGGGTATTGAAGAAGTGACTTAAGAGAGGGGAAGTTCGCAGAAGAACTGAGTTAATTCAGTAAAGTACTACGGCTTAAATACAAGTGAGAGAGCATAGCTATGAGTCCATATGACGAGAAAAATAAGAATCTTACTACTTAATGGAGACAAGTAAACACGACAAGTAAACACAGTAGAAATCCAGCTCGCAAGAGTCCGTATGAGTCATAGGAATAAATAGGAGGTAGTCCATACATCAGGAACTGTCGCGCAACGGCGCGACAGGTGAGTCCAACTGAGTCCAACTATTGAGTTGAACTCGGGGTTCTCGGGTTTGTAATCCAACACTCCCCCTCAAACCGAACGAAGCCCGAGGGCTGCAGCGAAGTGCTTGGCCTTCACACTGGGAAGGGCTTTGGTGAGAGTGTCGGCAACCATATCCTGCGTTGGGCAGTAGACAAGTCGAATGGTGCCGTTGTCGATGACATAGCGAATAAAATGATAGCGTATGTCAATATGCTTCGTGCGAGCGTGGAATTGGCCCATGTCGGAATAGGCGAGAGCGATGGCAGACTGGTTGTCACCATGCAAGGTGATGGGGTGCTCGAGCGGGCGGAACAACTCAGCAATGAGTTGGCTGAGCCAAACGGCCTCCTTCACGGCATGGGTCATCGCGACGTATTCGGCCTCGGTCGTGGAGAGGGAAACAATCTCCTGCTTCTTGGAACTCCAAGAAATTGCACCTCCATCAATAAGGAATGCATATCCTGAGATAGCTCGCCTATTTTCCTCGGACATCCCGTCCGAGTCCGAAAATCCTTCCAATCCCTTCTTCCCTGCGCCATACGTGAGCCGCCAATGCTTTGTACCTTGAAGGTAGCGGAACACGCGCTTGTCCGCCTCCCAATGAGCCGGTCCCGGTTTGTCAAGGAATTTTGACAGAACTCCCGTGGGATAGGCGATGTCCGGACGTGTCGCAATAGCTGCCCACATAAGCGAGCCAACAGTCTCGCGGTACGGCACGCGCTTCATAGCGGCGATGTCCGTGATGCTGGTGGGGCAATGCGCGGTCGAGAGTTGGACATTCGGGTCCATTGGCATCGCAAACCGGTTTGGTATCGGTGAAGTTGAACCGTTGCAAGATGGAGTTGATGTAAGACTCCTGAGAGAGCGAAATGGTGCGCTCCTCTCGGTTTCGTGTGATCTGGATACCGAGGAGCCAAGAGACGGGTCCCAAATCCGTCATCTTGAACAGAGCTCCGATGGGCGTCTTGTACTCAATGAGTAATTGCGCCGAGGAACCGGTGATCGTGCAGTCATCGACATGAACTGCCATGAGAATGATATCGCCTTCGACGCGTGTGTAGAAGACCGCGTGGTCGCATTGGGACTGTGTGAACCCAATCTCAGCTAGAGAGCGGCTGAGAGTCTCGTACCATTTCCGTCCGCCTTGCTTCAAGCCGTACAAGGCTTTATTGAGCTTCAAGACATATTTGCGGCGATCCGCAAATTCGTAATCCGGGGGTTGCTCCATGTAGATGAGCTCGTCGGGGTCGAGTTCTCCATTGAGGAATGCGCTATGGAAGTCGAACATATCGATCTCCCAGTCGTTACGCGCGGCGATGGCGAGAATGAGGCGGATGGAGGTAAGTTTAGCGGTAGGAGCAAAAGTCTCGTAATAATCCACACCGTGAATTTGTGTGGATCCCCGAGCGACAAGGCGAGCCTTGTACTTGTCAATCTCCCCCGCGGCGTTCTTCTTGATGCGCAAGACCCATTTGCAGTCGACGATGTTGTGGTTGGCTGGCCTGTCAATCAGCTGCCAAGTGCCAGCATCTTTAACGCCGCAATCTCCGCGTTGATCGCCGCCTGCCAATGAGGCCAATCTGGTCTCTTCTTCGCCTCCTCGAACATCGGTTCGAGTGCCTCCAACTCCGCTATCGCAGCGGCCATCCCATGCTCTAGGATTTCGACCATCTCCCAGTCTTCCAACTCTGCGTGTGCAGCTATATCCGCGGGATCTTCTTCGACTGTCTTGGGTACCTCCGGCATTCTCATACCTCGGGGCACCCCTGGGTCTGATGGACGGTTGCTGACGCGTCCTTCACCACTCTGGATGGCGCGAATATACGCGGAAGGTTTTCGGACGCGTTGGCTGCGCCCTGCCGGCATCTCTTCCGGTTCTTCAAAATCCAGGCCAAGCGGGTCTGTGCGTGCCAACTGCCGTGCGAGTCGATCAATGGAAGGGGATTCAGGGAGTGCGGGCGATGATTTCGGCGGCGTTTGAGGTGGGGAACGGGCTGGAGATGGGTGTGGAACAGGTGGAACGGGTGTTTGGTGTGTATTTGGGTTTGAATTTGCAGACGACAACTGATTGTTATCCTCCTGCTCCCCCTCAAACAGTAGATCATCTGGAATGGGTACCAGAACATCGTCTCTGTCGAGTTTAACGCTCCGTTCCACGGCAATAGTGCGCTTGCCTTCAATATAAATTCTGTGTCCACTGCTGACTTCATCGAAGCCAACCCAACGGCCGCCTTTTGCGCGGCCATCCAGCTTGCTGTTGTTGGGGTCGTGCACCCACACCTTTGCGCCGAACTCAGGGAGCCTCGATAGGTCGGGCTTCTTGCCGTACACCATCTCAAATGGTGTTTTATTGTCGAGCGCACGCGTTGATGTACGATTTTTCAGGTACACTGCGTGGTTAACAGCTTCGCCCCATAAAAATTTCGGCATACCGCTTGCGTGAAGCATCGCCCGGACGCGTTCCAGGATCGTGCGGTTGAGGCGTTCCGCAACGCCATTGTGCTCCGGCGTGTCGTGCACGGTAAAAACTGCGCTCGGTTCCCATCTTCGCAAGGTGCGTGTCGAATTCATTACTCCAATATTCGCCTCCGCGGTCCGAGTGGAGCTTCTTGATTGGGATGCCGAACTGTGTCTTCAACCACGCTTCGTAGGCCTGGTACGAGTCGAACGTCTCGTCTTTGGTCCGCTGGATGTAAATCCGTGACCAGCGAGTATGATCGTCTGTCCAGCTGGAGTAGTACTCACGGCGATTGATTGTTTCCGTGGGTGAGGGTCCCCAGACGTCCGAGTGAATAACATATCCCATCGCGGCGGCGCGTTTCTCTTTACGCTCTTTTGCAACTGGCTTCCTCGTCATTTTCGCATACTCACACGATTCACAGGATTTAATCTCTGTGGAACCGTCGAGTTTGATGCCGGTGACCAAGCGGTCCTTTACAAGACGCTTGGCAGCTTCCGGTGCAATATGTCCCATCCGACGATGGAGCTCTTCAACCGAGACGGTCTCGATAGCGCTCGCAGCGGTGGCTCCAGATTCGGTGGTGGTGGTGTGCTGGACACGGTAAGTCCCGTTCCGTTTGTTGATAACACCCAGGACTTTTCGTTTCTGATCAAAAATCCTGCAGAAGTCATCGCGGAATAGTGCACAACATCCAGCATCAGTGATTTTGCTGATAGAGACAAGCGTGAGTCCTAGCTTCGGTGCGTACAATACTCCCTTCAGGAGTATTGTGGCCGTGCTGTTTCCATTCGGAATGCTGATTCGGATATCCCCTTGGCCTATAGCTTGGAACGTCCCGTTGTCTGCGGCTGTGATCGAATGCGGGGGAATTGATGTGTAATTGAGGAATTTGTGCCGGTACGGGGACATGTGGCGTGATGCGCCCGAGTCGTAGAGCTCCGTCTCGACTCCTGGAGTACCAGATTCGTTGGCGAGCATGGCAGTATCAAAGGACGAGGTAATCTTCTCCTCTTTGATGTCCTATTGATTGCTGAGCCATTCATTGACAGATATTTCGACCCAATCGGCGATGTCATCCGTCAAATGTTGCGGTGGGCGATCCAGCCCATTCGGCGAAGCAGTGCGATTGATTTCCTCATCGCATTTGCAATCAGAATTATATCGGGAGTAGAAATCGGGTAAGGACTCAGCGTCACTTTCACCCGTTTGATCATCTTCTTCCTCCGAGTCTGACGAGTTTGCAACACTTTGCAGATCCGGCATCGAATCGCACTCGCTGTCGCTGTCAGACACGCTCTGCAGGTCTGGCATCGATCCGTTTCCGCTGTCATTGTCGCTGTTCGACACATTCGCTCCCGTGGAATCCGTGGTGGCGCTGCCATCTTCTTCAACCTCGAAGAAGCCTTCATCGTCATCGTAGTCCGAGAGCCAGCAATTCGTGCTGACTTGTGCGTGGCTATCGCTGCTGCTGACGAGTCCCGCCCACTCGTCCTGGAATAGCTCCAGGTTCGATTCCACCTGAGCCATCCACACGCCGTCATCGTCCTTCGTGGTGGCGGTGTTCGCGGTGTTTGTGGCCTCCTTGGCCGTCCCCTTTCCTTTCTGTCTCGGTCCCGTGCCCTCCTTGCCTCCACCCTTCGCCCAACAGTCTGCTTTAACATGCCCCTTCTTGTGGCAGTTGTAGCACTCGACATTAGACTTCGCGCCCTTCTTGTGACCGTGCTTCCTTTCTCCCACGGAGAAGGCAGTGTCGCGGTCGTCCTTCCTGGACTTGTTCTTGAGGGAACGACGGTCGTCCTTCCTGGACTTGTTCTTGAGGGAACGACGGTCGGCCTCCTCATTGAGGCCACGGATGAGGTCATCGGGGGATAGAGTCTTCCCAAGCAGTGTCGATGTTGCGGTGATCGCGGAAAGGTAGGGATCAAATGAAGGCGGGAGCGATCCAAGGATAATGGCGGTGAAGTTCTCGTTGCCAGGATCGGCACCCATGCCAATCAAGTCGGTGCGAAGTGTCTGGAGCTTTTCCAGGTGAGTTCTAACATTCCCAGTCTCGTTGCAGCGCTCATCTTGTAGCCTGCGTCGCAAATCCACAGTCACCATCCTCGACTTCTTCTCAAATTCCTCCGCCACCTTCTTCCACAACTCTGCCGCAGTATTCGCGTCTTTAACATGCAAGAACAGGGCGTCGGGAATCGTGCTAGCAATCGCCTGCTTCACGATGGCCTGGCCGGATTTGTAGACCTTCAACTCCTTGTCGTATGCCTCAGCAGCGGCGACCTCTGCCGGTGTTAGAACAGCTGGCGGAGTCGTAGTTGTGGCAGGAGCGGTAGGAGCGAGGTAGGTCTCCAACAAATGGTCGGCAAGTCCGGCAGCGTCGGCAGCGTAACTGAACCGAATTTTGTAGACGCTCCAGTTGGTCCCATCTCCCTCGCACTTGGGGATGCGCAGGAAGAAGTCGGCGGGCTTCGATGTGGGGGTAGACATAGTAGAGGATGAGAAGTTTGTCGTTTAGATCAAATAGATGTGTGTGGAGAATTTAGATTTGGGCGGGGCCCATAACCTATTGAAGAAGTGACTTAAGAGAGGGGAAGTTCGCAGAAGAACTGAGTTAATTCAGTAAAGTACTACGGCTTAAATACAAGTGAGAGAGCATAGCTATGAGTCCATATGACGAGAAAAATAAGAATCTTACTACTTAATGGAGACAAGTAAACACGACAAGTAAACACAGTAGAAATCCAGCTCGCAAGAGTCCGTATGAGTCATAGGAATAAATAGGAGGTAGTCCATACATCAGGAACTGTCGCGCAATGGCGCGACAGGTGAGTCCAACTGAGTCCAACTATTGAGTTGAACTCGGGGTTCTCGGGTTTGTAATCCAACACAGGGCATGGAAACCAGCGGGGGAATCCGAAGATAAACAAAGGCACTAAATACAGGAGCAAAAATACTATGCACCTAGCGGGGGAATCCAAAGAGAAGAAAGGATGAAGATTCCCATGGTAGGTGAAGCTTATAAACTAATAGGTACTGGGGTTTTTCATTCAAATCGACAGGGGGGGGTGATGTGTGACCCTTTTTTCAAGTTCGACATTTCGACACCAGCAAAAATTTGGCGTGACACCCCCCCAAAATTTCGACAAATCCCACGGAAATTTTCGCTTTTTTGCGTCTTTCAGGCAATTTTGGATGCGCCGTGACCAGTGGCAGGTTCGACAAGGACCACTGTGACCCGTGACTGCAACCGAAATTCGATATCGACAGACGGGTGCGTGACCTGTGATTGTCAATTTGAACGAAAAACCCCAGTACTAGCCAGGTAGCATGTGTCCAAAGGGATCTGCAGTGATCCTGAGCCTAGTTGCATAGCACATACCATTGCAAGCAACCAGAGGGAGCGGTGGTGGCCGGAGCCAGAGCCGGAGCTTCGGATGGATGAACAGAGGGTGGTGGCAAGGGTGTGGATGATGCAGAGGATGGATGGGACGAAGCTGAAGTGGCCGAAACCAAAGCAGAAGCAGCTGAAGTGGGGGTTCCCCTGACAGAACATCTCCTTCCTGGATCAAGTATTGAAGACAAATTCAGAGTTAGCTGAGCAAACATGAAGTGAAGGATAGTACACACCTCATCTAGTGAGAAGAAGGTCCACTTGGAGTCTCTCTATCGAATGTTGTGACAACACCTCGATGTCGGTGTGGGAAAGTCAAGTTGGAATCAATGTAAATCTTGACATTGGTGCGATAGCACTGGTGGTGACAGGAATGTAAAGGACAACAATGAGGCACAGAGGATATGGTAGTGGAATGGAAGAAAGAGAGGTGTGGGACTCATCTGCAGCTCCTATTTAGATTTATGGAGTTGTGTGGAGCAAGTCCCGTAAGTCTTTAGGGCAAGCCCAGCTAAAGCTTGGTGGCTGCCTGCCGGTTTTCATGACAATAATTCACGACGAAAGCCAATGAATTCCGTGACTGAAAAAATAGGTAAAATATTGGAACTTCAACATCATGAAAGACATCTTGGAACTTATGATATGCATCCTAACAGAACATCGGGAATTGGGAATTTCAAGACTTTTGTCTTGAAATTCAGAACCAATCCTTTGCACAGTGACAGCCAGAAATGGAATCTCCAGCCTGGTCGTCCATGAGAGGTATAAATCATCAGGCGATAGTTGTGGTTGATGATTGAAGGCATTGTGTTCAGGAGTTGGAAGTTCCATTCCGGCCAGCGACATGGTCTGAAGGTCGGCAATTTTTTCAAGGTGATCGCCTGCTAGTCTGTTGTTTACTGCGGGACTTGGATCGTAGTAAAACCTTACTACCTAATTGATGCCTTCAATTTCCATCATTTTTGTGTTTCTTCCGTATACACCCTATAGTAGGGCTGCCACCCATGACCATTGCAACGGCTCAACGGCAGCCGTCGAACGGGTGCCGTTCCCGTCCCATTGGCAAATTTTCCTACCTTCCAACGGCCCGTTGAACAACAGCCGTGACGGCCATTGAAATGGGTCTTGCAAAGGTGCTTTGAAACCACCCATTTTAGCATTTTTCTGTGTAAAGATGTGTATATCTACCAGGCTCACCATTGGATGCCTCTCTTGTTTGCATTGAAGTGCTGTTGGTTAAAACAGGCAGTAGATTTCTTTGGTTGCGCTGCCCGGCAAACTCCGAGGTTGATTGCCGAAGTTCAACTACAAGTTTGAGGTGGTTGTTTCCCAGCAAACGACAAAGGGATGCTGAAATGGGTGGTAAACCATAAGATTAAGGGAATCCGAGCCGAAATTCGCCGGTGTATCAATGAAATTGAGGTGAAATAGCGAAATGAATCAACCACCCGTCGTTACGGCCGTAACGGCCATCCCGTCACCCGTCCCGTCCTGTTGGAGCTGTGGAAACTAGAAAAATGGCCGCCAAATCGACAGCCGTTGCCGTTACGGTAACGGGTGGGAGCCCTACCCGGGCTATTCTGCATCCAGGAACATTTTCTCAAGCACTAGACACTCTGTCAGGGGAACCCCCACTTTGGCTGCCTTGGCCCCATCCAATCCGGCACCTGTGTGTGCTCCGCCCACCTCGCACGCCTCTGCCCTGCACACGCTTCATCCACCTCACCCGCTTCGGCCGCCTCGGCTCCATCCCTTCCGGAACTTTTGTCCACTCCGGCACTTGCAACTTATGTCCACTCACGCTGGCATGTGTTATGCAACCAGGCCTGGGATCATTTTAGATACCTATGGACACGTGCTACAGGGTAATACCTACTAGTGTACAAGGTTTTGCCTAGTCTTATTTTTCTCCGATTTTTTCAGGCAAGTCTTAACTGAGTGCATTAGACCTCATATTAAAAAAATTCTGAAGCCGTTCTATGTTTTGAACCATAGCAGAAGACATCATCCCCCAGAAAAGTCTCGTCAAGATCTGGGTTTCCCCTCCAGCAGGAAGGAAGTCGGAATCTAATTACCTATATTACATAATAAGCTTTTACTGCAATCCAACCCCCTCCGACGGGGCTCCCAAACATTCCTCCCCCCCCCCAGAGAAAAGCACAAAGCAATCCAATGGTCACACCGCTGCGCCGCTGCCGAAACCGGCCGGAGTATCCGGGTCTGCCCAGAGGGCGATAGTATGGAAAACCTCGAGCTCATCGCATCTGCGGGGTAAAACAGGTCATCAAAACACAGCAAGTTGTTACATTCAACGGAATACAAAAGTACATAGTATCGCTATTGCCCATGACAGCATATCCGTTTAGATGCACTTTCCACCATCAACCACCATCTCCGTGCCGTTAATGAAGCTTCCCTCGTCACTAGCCAAATACAGACACATGTTGGCGACATCGTCTGCTTCTGTCAAACGGCCAAGAGGCACGTTTCCAACGAACTTCTGACGGTTCTCCGAGGTGTCCTCCATACCAGTGAACACAGAGAACAGACCAGTTCCTGAGAGCAGGGGCGCAACAGAGTTTATGCGGATGTTGTGTGGCCCGTACTCGGCAGCCAAACCCTTGGTGGCCTAGACATAATCGCTTTTAGCATATGTTCTTCATGGGCAAGTCAATCCACTACTCACGTTTGTGACGGCACCTTTGGACGCATTGTACCACACCAGGCCGGGTCGTGGCCGGGTCGCGCCAGTGGAAGAAATGTTGATCATCGAGCCACCCTTCCCTTGTTCGATCAGGCGAGGCAAGACAACCTTTACGGACAAGAAAATGCTCTTGACATTGACCTTGAAAACACGCTCCCATTCGTCATCGGTGACCTCGACCGTAGACTATACAGGCGTGACGCATCAGCAAACTGTAGGTTCTTCGGAACAAAGGATACCTTGTTTCGGTAGGACGTTCCTGCATTGTTCACCAGCACATCCAGGCCACCGAACTTGGAGAAAGCCCACTCCACAATGGCCTTCCAATCACTCTCTTGTGTCACATCCATTCGCTGGAAGACCAGGTTTGCCGGGTTCTGCGCAGCAACCTTCTCGCCGCCCTCGACGTTGATGTCCGTCACGATGACCTTGGCACCCTCTTCGCCAAACCGACGGGCAATGGCAGCACCAAAGCCTGAGCCACCTCCTGAAAACAGACAAGATGACTGAGTCAAGACGTACTACGTATTCGACAAAGGTTGTAGGCACTTACCGGTGACGATGGCAACCTTTCCTTGCAGTCTCGACAAGAGTCTCGAGCCTTGAGCCGACATGATTGCTATATGACACTGGGGACAACGACCGTGGGCATGGCTTCATGGCATTGGATGGGCATATGACCGACACCTGCCATGACACTTGCTCACGCCTTCGTTTTCGGATCAGTATCTGCCTTTTTAAGCCCATGATCAGTTGAATCTCGATAGATTACTATTTTAGCCCCTGATGTGTCCACGCACCCTGATGTGAATTATTCATGATCCTGCCTTCGAAGCCGTTCCCTCCGGGAAAAATAAATGATACGTGTACACACCAGAACTACGGGTTGTCAAAATTGGAACTCGTGCAGCGCGCGAAAGAAATGAAAAGGAAGAATTTTGCGACATTTTCTCACACACCAAAACGCCTGCCATAATTGACTCCACTTTTGGCCCCACCACTGGAAGGTCCATATCTTCCACAACTCAATTGTAAAGATTCTGAGAATATTTGAGGGCGTGTAGAAGACATGCATACGCTTAACTCACGATGCCGAGCGGAATCTGTAGGGTTTAACACGGGTCTACCCGCGGGCACCCAAAGGGCAACCCGTACCCGTACCCGTACCCGTACCCGTACCCGTACCCGTTAATACCGTACCCTACCAACCCGCGGGCCTCAAACCCGTACGGGTTACCCGTGGGTGCTGCAGTACCCGCGGTACCTCAGACCCGTACTGCAAAAAGCGAAAAAGTCAAGTTGCGTATGGAGAGGACAGTAAGCCATTGCATGTGATCACAGCCGTGGACACATTGGGGGCCAAAATAGTAAATCTCATGCTCGTCAACCCCCACCGAGATCCATATTCAGTTGGCACCATTTCAATCGCTGTGGAAAATATGTAACTCAGTTCTGTCTATGACGCCGGACAGCCCACATGTATTCCCCTTGTAACTCGTCGGTAGCTTCTTTCCTGAATTTTATCTGTTGCCTCGGTACCTGTGAGACACAAGGTCTCCTCCAGGCGTACAATCTCTCAACTTGAGGTTCCATCAATTGTTGGTTGAATTGTTGTCGGCCGAACTTCAGCGGATAATGCTGTTTTGTTAAGTACGACACTCTCACAATTTACAACAGAAGAACACACTGTGACAAGAAAGCCTCATCAACTCAACTCCTCAGGAATTGATAGACTGCATCGTACAAAAGTGGAACCCAACCGCTCCAAATTTAGATCTCTCAGATGACCTTGCGCTGTCCGAAGAAGAACTGGAATGGAATCAAAAGTCAATGGAAACTGACCATATGATGGTCTTTGATCCGAAGTCAACCTTGACCTCGAAGGCTGGGTGGTTCCGGATTTTTGCCCTTGAGGAGTCACTCGACGAGATCTCAACAAGAGATATAAGCTACCTGGTCAACAACCAATTCTCACCGCAGTTTTTCTGCATGCATGTATCCGCCGCCCGGGGGAGTTTGAACCACTGATTGAATCATGATCAAAACAATTACCAATGCTACTCAGGAAAGTGAGATTACTTTTAGGGGGGGGGGCAGGATATGTTCTTGAGGGCAGAAAAAGCTCCACTAGGTACTGGGTACTAAATCAATTCTCAATGGCTTCAATCCATATCTCATTGTGATGTATCATGAGGTTGGACTACTTGAACCCCAAACCAGCACTGAATCCACCCAGAATCTCACAAAACCTATGGGCTTTCTGGCAGAAAAATGTATGGATTATGGAGTACAACAGAGTTATGGGTTTTAATTGAGAACAGTCAGTCTTGGTAGTTTACAGGTTGTGGGCTATGGGGGTTATGGGTTAAGACAGTGACGACTGTAGGCACAGCCACTATTTCCGTTCCACGGATGTATGCACTGACTTTCTTTTAGGTCGCCAAAAATCCGGTGTCAACAGATCAAAAGAATAGGGGGTTTCAAAGTTAGAATCTGGGGCCCAACTTCTGCCTCAACTCGTGCCTCAACTTTCGAAAAGTCGGGGCAGAAGTTGGGGCACAAAGTTGGGGTCGGACGTGAAATCGGGCACAAGAGCCCGACTTGACGTCCAACTTCTGCCCCAACTTCTGCCCCAACTTGATGCCTCAACTTCGGCTAATTTGGGGCTTCGGGCGTGTAACGGATCTTTTTCTGATACGCGAGGCCTCGACTTGCCTCAACTTGGAAGTTGAGGCCAAAACAGCTGCCCGGGTCGTTCACAGTTAGAGCCCCAACTTTTGCCCCAACTTTGCTCAAGTTGAGGCAGAGTTGAGGCAGAAGTTGAGGCAGAAGTTGGACCTCAAATTTTAACTTTGAAACCCCCTAATGAGTACATAAAGTACTCGTAAAAAGCTATACAATAAATAGAGGCAGTGTGAGGGGGGGTGCAGAAGCGACGCGGTGGTGTAGAAAGAATACAGAGGAAGTACGGAGAGCAAGAGGCGGCGCGACGCGGTAGTGGTAAGAAGCAAGATGGGGGTGTTCGGCGATTTCGGGGATGCCGGAAGTGCTGTATTACGAACGTAGCGGGATGCGAGGCGCGTCGCCCGGGTCTTGCTGTGTTCTTCGTACAATTTAACGAGCGCACATACTCACTTCGGCGCTGATCTGAGCTTGAGGTAGCGCCGAGTAATACTAGGAACGCGGCCCCCATCTATTCCGTCCTCTCATTGTTTTCGAGGAGTGTTTCGACTCCCGCGAATGCTCTGGGGATCCTGTTCTCCGGCCTGCTCAATATACGGCACTGCTCCTCCTTGATCCCGCATCGGCCGTCCTTTTTTTTTTTTTTTTTTTTTTTTTTGAGTCGCATAACTTTGCCCCTCGCCGCGGGCGGCACGTTGGGCATACTTCTACACAAAGCGGGTACTACTGGAAATGTAATCGAGAGTAGGGCGTTCCTCGAAATAATATCTGACTGCCTACGTTAGGCGAGACGAACGGTGGCGATTAGGAAGGTCGCGGGGCCCTGTGAGGTATTGTAAGTGGGCTCGAGCGGTAGGGTATGTTGGGTGTAGGCCTCCCGAGGGTAGGCGCTGGTAAGTAAGTTACAGAGGGGGATTATAAGTAGAAGGAAACGGGGCTAGGTGGGCAGCGGGGCGGTGGGCGTGCGTGGAGCAGGCAGTGTGCGGCAGGGCGTGGGCGAGCGGGCAGTGCGTGGCAGGGCGAGGGCGAGGGTGTTTACGCGTCGGGTGTGTCGTCGCGGGCGGCCGCTTGGATGGCCTGTAACTCAGCCCAGTCCTCGAGGAAGCCTGGGGGCAGGTCCGCGTTGAAGGGATCGGCGGTGCGCGGGAACGCGCTGGGCATTTGGCTTTAATGATTGCTTGAATTTTTCGCAGCGCGTGAGTTTCTTCGGATCGGGCGGTGCGGAGAGGGTGCCGTGGACGGTATGGAAGCGTCCCGTTCGTCCTAGGTAGCGGACAGAGGTGCGGTAGCATTTTCGGTGAGCCCAGAAGTTTGCTCAGGACATGAGAGCGTCGGGGCCGGCGGCGCGGTAGAGTTCCTGGCCGTGCTCATCGGCCGTCCTTGATTTTGCTGTGGCAACGTAAATACATGCCGGTATGTTGTTGGGGTGCTGTGCTCGACGCAGAGTGGCGACTCCATAGTAAGGTAGCTATGTGCTTTTTTCACCAATGCTAGAGGCGGCCCCGTGTTTTGGGCGGTGTCTGCCCATGAAATGATACTCAAACTTGGAGGCACAATACAGGGTGTGGGTGCGAGATAAGCATCGTTTTCGTCTAATAATTTCTACTTGGAAGTATCTGAAAACAGCGCGGTGGTGGACGTTCAGGCTGTCCTGATCCAAAGAGTGGGCTCGGCGAGTACTCCAATCGTTGTCGCATGCTCCAAGCATCCAGCGACAATTTTGTTATACCTAATTCTCCCATCCCATTTGTACTCCGCTCCTTTTGGCGAGTCGTTCTGAAAATGAGGTAAGATGAACAGGTTCTACAACCCTAGTCTACCTGGCACCTCGCGAGCGTTACTTTTGTATTGATCTCCACTATAATTCTCCTTACCCCGGGCCCCCGGACCTAGGCGCCCGCCAATATAAGGCAGCTTCATTTAGTTGAGGTGAACTAACAAACTAAATTTTGTACTAGAACTGTCTCCCTTCAAGCTTGAAATGCCATGGCTCTCATCTTGTTCGCCTTTCACCTCCTGGGGCAGCAACAGCACGGTTCACCGTCGTGAAGAACCACGCTCTTGATTTCCCTCGTCCGGAGGCCACCTCCTTCCCCACTGCGGAATTCTCGTTCCTTTCACCGGTAAAGCCCCGCGCCGCAAGTCCAGGATGGACGCGCTCGCAGTGCTACGCAGAGGGGTGGATTGCGCTGGAAATAGTACCCACCGCGGTCGCACTGACGTGGACCGCTTCGAGGTTGATTACTTGGCCAACATAACGATTGGGGGGCAAGACTTCACCGTTATCGTAGATACGGGAAGGCAAGTGCTCAACTTGCGCAAGTGGAGTCCTACGAACTGATCGCAACCAAATTTCAGTGTCGATACCTGGATTGTGAAAAAGGATTCAACTGCATGACTGCCAACGGTACTTCTGTGCCGCAGTCGGTGTGTGCCTTCGGCACGGACGGGTTCGATACGAACGCGTCAACGACATTCAGCTGTTCCCGAATGTTACAGCTCACCTGGGGTTTGGGAACGGCGCGGTTCTGAATGGCTCGTTGGCTTTGATACCGTGACGGTTGGAGGGCTGTCGGTGTCTCATCAAGAATTCGCATTCCCGATTCTGTCGCCGGGGCGAAGGAAATGGAATCCTGTCGGGTCTCCTTGTGCGTGTCAAATGGGTCTTCTTTGGCCTCACTCTCCCCTCATTTTTTTTACACAGGGCTTGGCCTTCCCCAATGTGACAGCTGTGGTCAGCATCACCGACGGGCAAAGAGCGCCATACGATCCGTTCTTTTTCACTGCAGTCAAGCAGAAGAAGCTAAATAAGCCAAGTGCGTAATGGCTGGATTACCCAAATCAGTCCTCAAACGTTCTCAGTATTCTCCATCTCCATCGACCGGGGAACTTTTGAGGGACTGGGAAATGACCCGGTCGAACACAACGTTGGATTCCTGTCGTTCGGGGGCATCCCTCCAGTTCCGGTAGTCAACACTTCCGTAACTGTTCCCATTCAGGGCTATTCCGCCGACGGCATCCCTTCTGACGGTCCCGACGCATCGTTCTTTTCTACACGGTGGATATCCAGTCCTACACGTTCCCGGGTAGCACCGCCGTCGCAACGCGAGCAACAACACCATCCTCGACAGCGGCACCACCTTCAACCTATTGCCGAACGATGTGGCCGCGGTGTTCGCAGCGCAGTTCGATCCGCCGGCCAACCTTACAACGAATCCGTTGACGGCAGCCGGGGTACGTTGTGAGTGCAATGCGACGGCGCCAGGTTCCAGGTCACCCTCGGAGGGAAGACGTTCAGCATTGATCCGCGACCAGATTGTGCCGGTTACAATGGA
Organism: Mycena olivaceomarginata; assembly: GCA_029378375.1. NCBI lineage: Eukaryota > Fungi > Basidiomycota > Agaricomycetes > Agaricales > Mycenaceae > Mycena > Mycena olivaceomarginata. The sequence continues at coordinate 1,140 of JARKIC010001315.1, read as the reverse complement.
AATGGAACCATCGTCTGCGCGAGTGGGACGCAGCCCATCAGTGCCGTCGGCGCCGCCTTCCAAGGGCAGTTCCTTTTGTGCGTTTTTGCTTCTCCATCAAACCATTACTCCTAACCGCGTTTCACAGGGGGGATGTGTTCCTGCACAATGTCGTGTCGACGTTCAACCCGATTGATGGAGAGGTTACCCTGACGCAGAGAGCAGCGTATTAGAGTGTACAAGCGTCCCATGATTTTATGCTCTCCCGATATTTATTTATAAAGAATTTTCAGCTCGAAAATTTTCAACAAAAACACAGCTTAGACCCGCGCATGGATTCCTAGTATGTAGCGCCAGGTGGTTGACCCTGTGCCTCCTTGACCCAGTCTCCTCTATACTTCTCTGCGGCTTTGAGCGGTTTACCATCCCGCCCGCTCCCTGGCCCCTATCTGTATTCGCAAATTTCAAGTTCAACCCTTTTTTGAAGCATATCTTTCTGCGCTCCTTTCCGGCTTAAATTCACGTCTTGCTACTTTGCGCTCGATTTTTTCAACGAGCCCGAATTGCTCCCGACCGCGATCACAGCGTGGCAGTGCGATGATCAGCGATCAGTATCCCGCACCTTGCCTCCGCCACTACCGCCGCTCATCCCGTCTCCTCCCTCCCTCACCCTTACAAGCAGGGCACCAAAAGGCGCATCACATGGTGGACAACAAGTACATCGGCCTCGCGATGGCCGTCGTCGGCTCCTTCGCCATCGGCACCAGCTCCGTCATCACTAAAATGGTGTGCCACAGCGCAGTCGGTTTCGGTTTCGAGGGAGAGCTGACGAGGCTGGGCTAGGGCCTCACGGCTCTGCGGACGGGACGGCCTCCACGGATAACATGGCGTATCTGAGGAACTCGATGTGGGGGGCGGGCATGGGCACTCGTGCGTCTCCCTTGTACTCCTGCGATGCTGACTGATTCGCCGTCTAAGTGGTCGTGGGCGAAGGTACGCTTCATGTGCTGTGGGTCAGGGCTCGTGTGATTCATAACATGCGCGCGCAGCTGCCAACTTTGGCGCGTACACGTTCGCGCCGCCCATAATGGTCACCCCGCTCGGCGCACTCAGTGTCATCGTCGGGTGCGTCCCCTGCTTCCCGTCCCCCCTCTCCCTAAA